>JAKSZU010000007.1:109548359-109903359 GCA_026018925.1 Tupaia tana
AGGCTTTCAAGGCGCATGAAACAAACAAGCAATGTTCTTTGGGATTTTTGTAAAGAATGATCTGATTTTACTGATAATCATTACTAGTAGTATTATTTTAAAATTTGACCAAAGAGAGACAGAGAGAGAGAGAGGGAAAGTGAAAAAGCAATTTGCTAGGTCTGAGATGCGAACGTTAAGGTGCTGGACTCCCACACGGCTGACCACAGTTCGAATCCTGGACCTGGCAGCTTGCTTTCTCGTTTCCCCTCTCTCTGTTTCTACTAGGCAAATCAAATAATAAATTAAATAATTCTTTTTTTTTTCTTTTTGGAGAGGTTTTTGCTATAAGGCACGTGCACTCACCAGAAAGACAGAGAGAGACAGAGAGACAGAAAGCGAGAAATCACCCCCTGGGGGGATGGCCACACTGCAATCCCTTCTCCATTCTCCTCTCGGGATCTTGGGCACGCATGCACACGCGTCCAGTGTGAGTTTAATCCACCGGGTCTGGGACTCAAATGATGGCTGACTACATGAGAGTCCAGTGACACAGCCATTACACCAATTGCTGGTTCCTAAATTAAATAATTTTTTTTTTTTTGAAGTTGACCAGAGAGAGAGAGAACAGGAAAGTGAGAAAGCAAGCCGCCAGCTCCAAGAAACAAACCATGGTCGGCCATGTGAGAGTCCAGCTGTCTTAACCAACACGCCACCTGCAGGCCTCCTAAATTAAATAATTCTTTAAAAAATATTAACTCCATGAAAGTCATTGGGCATTATTTTATTTATTTATTTTTAGGAGAGGTTTTTGCTATAGGGTGTGTGTGCTCACCAGAAAGACAGAGAGAAACAAAGAGACAGAAAGCAAGAAATCACCCCCGGGGGGTATGGCCATGCCGCAATCCCTTCTCCTCCGCTTTCCTCTTGGGATCTTGGGCACAACACACACACACACGCCTCTGGCATGAGTTTAAGCCACTGGATCTGGGACTAGAACTGCGGTCGACTACATGGGAGTCCAGTGACATAGCCATTATGCCATCTGCTAGTCCCTGGGTATTATTAACTATAGTAAAAATAGAAATTAAGGGCCAGCTCCGCAGGACAATGGATAGGGAAGTCAGAGCACACATGTCTGACCAGGTTCAAAACACAACCCCGGCAACTTAAAGAACATGCTGGACACGAGTGCATGTGCATCCAAAGTCCTGATGGAATGGAGAAATGAGGAAGCAGGACTGTGGCATGACCACAATCCATTAGGGTTCTCTCTCTCCCTCCCTCCCTCCCTCCCTCCCTCCCTCCCTCCATCCCTCCCTCTCTCAAGTGTAAACATCCTATGGCAAAATAGTAGAAAATAAAAAATAAATATTATCACAAATTTGTGGTTCTCAGGTCTTGATTTCTGCCAAGAAATCTCCTGCCTAGAATTTTTTTTTTAATAAGAAAGAATTATAGGGTATTTAACTTCACCTTGTGAATTGAGGGCCAGGAATCAGAGCTCCAATTATTGAGGTACTTTCTGTACCTTAATAATAAAGCATGTTCATAGTTTTCCAAGAAGTAGTAGGTACCAATTTTAAATACTTCTTTTTTTGTTTAATACTTTTTTCAGAATTATTTTTTTATTTAACTTTATTTATTATTATTATCATTATTATTTTTCAGTTTGATCGGAGAGAGAGGAAGTGAGGAAGCAGGCCACCAGGTCTGAGACTTGAACCGTGGTCGGCCATGTGGGAGTCCAACGCCTTTAACCACTATGCCATTTGAATGCTTTAGGAAAGCTGCTGATTTTCGTCTCCATTTAATCTGTGTTTCTGTTCTACATTTGCATAGTTTTTTACAGGCCAATTCATTCTTATGTTTATGTAGTCTTTCTTGTATTACAAATGAGAAAAAGAGACTCTATTTTACAGATCTGCTATGCCACAAGATACTTGGAGATTCTTAAATTAAAGCAAATAGTGCTTTAGTTGAATGTCATTATATTTTGTCTTAAACTGCAACTAAGAGTGCCTTTTGATCCCCTCCACGGAGTTGTTGGGATGATTAAATTAGACAACCAGGGAAAGGCACTAGGAGTGTCTACCAATCAGTGCATCACTATTAAATATCAGTTCCAGGTTTAATACTGAAACAACTATTGAGAGTCAATATGTGCCTAAAAGTAAATGTGCAGGGACCAGCAGATGGTATAATGGCTACGTCACTGGACTTGCATGTAGTCAACCATGGTCTGAGTCTTGGATCCAGTGGCTTAAAACACAGGCTGGGCATGTGTACATGTGTATCTACAAATCCTGAGCGGAGAATGGAGAAGAAGGGATTACGGCATGGCCCCCCCCACTGGGGGTGATTTCTCGCTTTCTGTCTCTCTATCTCCTTTTTATCTCTCTGGTGAGTACACATGCCCTCTAGCAAAAAACTCTCTCTCTAAAAAAAATAAATAAGTAAAATAAAAAAAATTAAATGTGCAATACTTTAAATCTCTTTACCACAAGTAAGACACTGCAGAACATAGAAATTAAAAGATGAACTTTGGAGCCCAACAGTCAAGGTTCAGACTGGGCCAGGTGGAGGTGCATCAGTGATACACCTGGACCCGTACGGAAAGGGTCCTGAGATCCCCCTGAGCACCTGGCAGGTGGGGTCGGGCACCTGTCTGTGATGCAGGCTGGCTTCAGCGGGGGTAGACTGCAGCATGAGGACCCTGTCAGGGGACCTGTCCCTCTCTGTGTCTCTTTCTCTCTGAAGAAATGAGTGAATACACTTAAAAAAAAAAAGAGTTTGGAACACGGCTCTTCTGTGTGTGGGTGAATGCCATGTGCACTCAACAAGGACAGGCAGAGAGACAGAGAGACAGGGGAGGGAGAAAGCAACCCATGTGGAATGGTCACACTGCAATCCCTTCTCCTCCATCTCTCCTTCCTTTCAGGATGCTGGGCAGGCATGCACATGCACCTTGCCTGTTTTCCAGTTTGTTGGGTCTGGGACTTGAACCACATGGTCACCACATGGCATCTAGCTCCCTTAACCAATAGGCAACCGACTGGCTCAAACCATGGCTCTTACTCAGTATCTGTGTGACCTTCGGTAGGTTATCTGAGGCCCTGATCTTCATTTATCATAAAGGAGTAATTTCAGGATCATTAGCGATAGCGTTTATGAAACACCTATTATGGTAGCTGGCAAACAGGAAGCACTTGTCAGTTCATATTGTCTCATCTCAAAGGATTCTTCCAACTATCTGCCATTCAATACACAGCTCTTCTTTGTAGCTAATAATTTGATTTACTTTCTATATGGTTAGATGCATATTTATGCAAAGCCTCTATTACTAAAAAGCACACAATTACATGTTTGGAATTTTTTAAACATCCCATTAAAGACAAGACTTCAAAATTGTAAAAAAAAAGAAAAATAAAAAGTAGCAGGACCAGCAAGTGGTGTGGTGGTTAAGGCACTGGACTCCCACAGGGTCAACTGCAGTTCGAGTCCCAAACCTGGCAGCTTCTTTTCTTACATTCTCTGTTTTTCTCTCTTTCTCTCTCTCTGTCTCTCTCTGGTAAGCATGCATACCCTATAGCAAATTAAAGTTATAATAATAATTAAATTAAATAAATAATTCTTCCAAAAAATAAAAAGTAGGTAGCAAGTTCTTTTAATATCATATGGGTTGAAGCTTCACCGAACGTATTATCTAGGGGAATGCTGTTGTTTAATTTACTATTTACTGCTAATTAAAGGCCCTAGATTTAACAATAGTGCCATGAAACTTACACATTTTTGTCTAGTAAAAATGCAAATAGTGCCTGCTTTGTGGAACACATTATTCCAAAGCTTATGGTTTATTGGCCTGTAGAATACTAACCAGTTTTTTTTTTTTTTTTTTTTTTTTTTTTTGTATCTAGTCCAGCAATCTCACCCTAACATTCCTCTATTAAGTTGCTTATAAATACCTTCATCCTCAAATGCTTTTAAAACCAGTCTTCACTTACGCATTCCCTTTTCAATAAATGAGTTAAATAAAATCTTTGGCACGCTTTCATTTTATACTTGCATGTGAGTGATGGTTTTAATTTTCTGAAAATCACGTTAGCCACTCCAAGGACACATTAGGGAAAATAATTACCATAGTTAATATTTTATGAAGCAAAAAAACGGTTTAGCCACGTGAATGATCACTTTCTGCTTCATCCGTTCCATCAGTGTTTTTCCTGAGTTTTCTTACACCTAGGCATTCTTGTGTTCAGGCCATTGGCGTGAGCAAATACAACTGCCACTGACAGCAGCAAGCTAAGCTGGCAGAAGTTCTAAACTCTCTTACACAACTGTATCAGTAATGAGTTCAAGATCGTCGTAACCATCGCCATTGGCATCCCTGTCTTCGCCTATTCCAATCTCTATTAATGGTCTGAGAGAGGCTCATGTTACCACAGGCACACAATGTCTGGCTAGCTTCACACACAGGAGATAGACTTTCATTCCCGTTTTCCTGCCAACAGGGAGAATAAAAAACAAAGCTGGACTCCAACAAATTGAACTTGTTCGTTTAAGCTGTTTTGCACCTTGTTAATATGTAATATTCATCAACACAGAGACCATCTGGCAACACTGAGAGCCAAATTTCTGCTTAATTCATGACTACTTTAAGCCGTGAATTATCACAGGCTTGCATACTCAAAGTTTAGAAGAAATAAAGAGAGTACATAATTTGGATTTAAATGTAAAATTTTGTGGATCATTCACAATCTAATGATAGATATTTCCAAGGATTAAAAGGTTGAGATATATGATGAATTAAGTAAACTCAAATAGGAAAAACAGAAATACGTGAGAGAGGAATGATTCTTTTCATAGGATTATAGGATATATAAAATAACTATTAAAAGGACTTTTAAGAAGCAAATGCCTCCTTGGGACCAGCAGATAGCATAATGGTTACATCATTCGATTCCCACATAGTTGACTGCAGTTCAAGTCCCAGACTGGGCAACTTAAACTCATGCCAGGTGGGTGTACATGGGTTTCCAAAATCCTGAGAAGAGAATGGAGGAGGAGGAATTGTGGCATGGCCACCCTCCGCCCGGGGGGTGATTTCTCACTTTCTGTCTCTCTGCCCCTCTCTGTTTTTCAGTGAGCACACATGCCCCACAGCAAATACCTCTCTAAAAAAAAAAAAAAAAAAAAAAAAAAAAAAAGAAGAAGCAAATCCCCCAGCACTCTAATTTTTTCTTTTTTCCTTCCATTATTACTTTCTCTTTTTCTCAATACAAACGTTTAAAGCAGCATGACAGAGTGAGTCAGACTTTGGTATCACTGGTGGTGTGACCTTAGACGAAACTATTTATTCCACCTGGGTAGGATTCCCTTATCTAAGAAATAGAAGTGTGGGCCTAGGGAAATTCTCAAACTCCACAAAGTTCCAGTCCATGACACGTGAACAACTTGTTGAGAGGACACATTGCATAAGGTGACACATCCCTCACGTAATGTGTGGAAAGTAATTGCCAGATGATCCCCATAGATCAGTCCACAGTTAAGCAGAAAGGACTGTGTAGTGTGGTCAGGCGACTCGTGCTGCTAACTTGTTTCTGCTAAGGAAACAGACTAGGAAAGAACACAGATGAAGCAACCTTTAGGGTTTCTGTTCAGAGCTTTCCCAATAACTAGTTACTAGCTGCCTGACCTTGGGCAAGTCTCTTTGTCTCTTTAAAGTGAGGACTTGGACCAACACTCGCTTATATTACCAATGGGCATTGTCTACCTAGATTAAGATATTCATTCATCTTGCAAGAGCAGGTAGATGCAGCCCACATGTTCCATGAACGGATGCCACAAGCAGGCAGTAGGAGCGTGAGTCCTGGCTCTGACGCTCACAAACTGTGACTTTAGACAAGTCACCATGTATGGAGCCTCAGCTTCCTTTTCTTTACAAGAGGGACAATTGGAGGAAGAAGGGCATGGACACATCTCTGGTTTGGAAAGAGAGGGAAAAAAACAGGATGAGAGAAAAGAGGTGCTGAGTGGTTACTTCATTCTTGGGGCAGGAGACCAAGGAGGATGGACCATGACTCCCTGTGCATCCCTAGCTCCTTGTTGAGGAAGGAATCTCCACATCATTGACATTTTTAGTTTTGAGTCAAGGCTGAAATCAGAGATAAAGAGTACAAAAAGAGGAAAAGCCAAAAAGCAAAGAAAAAAAGATATAAATAGAAACAAAGATGACTGACTGGAAATAACCAAGATTCTTATCTTCTCGCTAAAAAAAAAAAAAAAAAAAAAAAAAAAAAAAAAAAAAAAAAAAAAAAAAAAAAAACAACAACAACAAATAAATAGCTGCACTTCGAGGGGCAGCCTGGGGAGAACAGTGGAGTCCGGCCAGGAAGAGATGAAAGACCACAGAGGCACAGAGACTCGGGGCGGCAGCATAGAGAGGAAAGTGAAGGATCCAGCCAGAATTAGTCTAGAGCAATGTGATTCCCTAGAGCAGAGAAAACCTAAGTGGGAGGAGCCCTGTAGTCCCCATCACCAACACCATCACCTGCAGTCCCAGAGACAGGAGGGCCCACAATCCTCACACGCCGTAGCCCAGAGCAGGAAGCTGCCCAGAGTTCACACTGGCCATTGCTCCAGAGAAGGAAATCCTCCTACCCCCACCTGCCCCAGAACTCAAGCTCTGATACCATGGTGCCATTTTGAGAACAAGCCACAGCTAGAGTGTGTCTTTCCCTGGGCCCAATATTCCCTGTATCTTCACATCTTCAAGGCCCTATTCTCACCTCTACTACACCCACAAAAAAGGCTCCTCTAACACCAGATCCCAACTGAACCCAGTGGTACAGTCATGACCATGGCATCTGAGCCCATGCAGCCCCTTGTTCCCCAGGAAACAGGTGGTCCAGGGCAGTGTAGGGAGCCCACACCCAAATCCAGGGGAATCAACATATGAGACCCCATGGACTAAGGACCCCAGACTTCCAAGCCAATAGGGCTTCTGTGTGTAATGCACACCCCACCCAGGGCTGAGTACTCCCCCATCCCATACCTGCAGTGGCTGCTGCCAACAGCACTATGCACAAATCCCACTCAGGACCTGAATTTACCAGCCCAGGTTCATCACTGCCACTAACAACCCTACCAACCTTACAGGCAGGGACTCCACATATCCCAGACATTGCCTGAAGACACCACCCAGATTGCTAGCATTGCAATCACCAGCAGCCTCACCTTCTCCACCAGTGGAACCTTCACATTCTATGTATGCCACAGTCAGTGTACATGCCACATTGATGACAGTACTCCACCATGCCTGCAGCTGCACTGCCTCCAGCAACTCTGCCCCGTCAGTAGGTAAGGCATTCATACACCATACACACTTTTTAAAAAAATTTTTTTTTGCTATAGGGCTTATTCACTAACCCAAGTGAGACAGAAAAAGAGAAAGAAAGAGGAAAAGTGAGAAAGCACATCCCAGGGTGATGGGCATAATGCAGTCCCTTCTCCTCCATTCTCCTCTTGGGATTTTGGGCACACAGGCACATGCACCCAGCATATTTTTCAAGCTGCTAGGTCTGGGACTAGAACCACAAAGTTAGTTATGTGGGATCCAGCTACTTTAACCACCATGCCACCTGTATGGCCCATTCCTTCTGAGGCAAGAGTTTACTGGCCTGAGCACCACTATCGCCACTCCCTACAACCCCAATTCCTTGATGAAGCATCTGCTACATGTCTCAACCAGTGCTTGAAAACACATCAGGAGGTGCAATGAAATGCCACCTGTTGCCTAAAATCCTGTCCCCTCAACAAGCATCTCCCACACACATAATGTGTACCTCCCACCTAGAACCTGAGGCCACCAGGTCCTCCTGTGATCTTTGCTTTCAGAAAAACTACTATCCTTCAGAAATAAAGAAGAAACAGTCTTTCTCAGACAAGCAAAAACTAAGGGAATTCATTCATCACTACTAGACCAGCTTTACAAGAAATAATTAAGGAAGTCCTACATCTGGAAGCAAAAAGACAATAACTACCATCATAAAAATGTGCAAAAATATGAAACTCAGTAGAGCATTTACACAAATGAGAAAGAGAGAAAAAAATCAAACTTTATCACTATTAAAAACCATCAAGGGGCCAACAGGTGGCATGGTGGTTAAGGGCACTAGACTCTTATGTGGCCAACTGTGGTTCAAATCCCAAACCTGGTGGCTTACTTTCTGTCTCTCTCTTGCTCTGTCCTTCTCTGGTCAAATTAAAAATAAATAATAAATAAATTTTAAAAAGTTAAATAAAAAAAAAAACACCAAACCACAAACATAAACAATAAGAGAAGAAGAGAGGAAGAAGGAAATAAAAACAATCAGAAAATAATTAACAAAATGACAGAGGACAGAGTTAAGTCTGCACCTATCAATGAAAACTATAAAAACCAATGAAATAAATAGAAGACATACAAAAATGGAAAGAATTCTCATGTTCTTAATCAGAAGATTTAATAATGTTAAAATGTTCATGCTACCTAAAGTTAAATACAATTAAATGCAATCCCTATTAAAATACCAATGTATTCTTCATAGAAATAGAAAACAAAACTAAAATGTATATAGAATCCAAAACGTATATTGCTTTTGAATAACAAAAGCAATCCTAAGTAAAAAGAACAAAGCAGGAGGCATCACACTACCCAACTTCAAAATATTCTACAAAGCTATTGTTACCAAAACACCCTGGTATCATTAAAACAGATAGATGAATGGAATAGAATACAGACCTCATTTTTAAAAACAGAAAAGAAAGGCCAGCAAGTGGAGTGGTGGTTAAAATGCTGGACTCCCACATGGCCAACCTCAGTTCAAATCCTGGGCCTGGTGGCTTGCTTTCTCACTCCCCTTCACCTTCTCTCCTTCTCTCTGGTAAGCACATGTACCCTGTAGCAAATTTTAAAAAAATGACGATGATAAAATACAAAATAAATGAATAATTCTTTTTAAAAAAAGAAGAAAAGACCCACAATATATACAGTCAACTGACCTTTTTTTAATAAATTATTTGCTTAATTTTTATGTATTGTTATTATTTTTTACTTTGACCAGAGAGAGACAAAGAAAGAGAGGGAAAGTGAAAAAGCAAGCCACCAGGTCTCGGACTTGAACTGCAGTCAGACGTGTAGGAGTCCAATGTCTCAATCACCACACCACCTGCTGACCCCGCCAACTGACTTTTGACAAAAGGTTCAACAATATTCATTGGGGAAAGGATAGTCTCTTCATTAAATGGTATTGGGAAAATCAGATCTCTATATGCAGAAGACTAAAATTAGACCTCTATCTCTCCTCATATACAAAGTAGCTTATAGACTGACACATGAAACCCAAACTATGAGCCTACTAGGGAAAAATACATAAGAGAAGTGTTTTAGGTTATTGATCTGGGCAAAGAGTCTTTAGATAAGACCTTTCATTAAAAAGCCAAAAACAGACAGATGAAATTATATCAAACTAAAAAGCTTCTGCACAACAGAGGAGACAATCAACATACTTAGAGATACTCTACAGAATAGGAGAAAATATTTTTAAACTATGCATCCAACAAGGGATCAATAACTAGGACACACAAGGAGCTCAAACAACTCAACAGCAACAAAAATAATCTGATTAAGGGGTCAGCAGTTAGTGTAATGGCTATGTCACTGGACTCCCATGTAGTGGACCACAGTTCAAGTCCCGGACCCGGTGGCTTAAACTCATGCTGGGCACGTGTGCGTGAGTGCCCAAGATCCTGAGAAGAGAATGGAGGAGAAGGAATTGCAGCGTGGCCATCCCCTTTGGGAGGGAGGTGATTTCTAGCTTTCTGTCTGTCTCTCTCTTTCTATATTTAATTTTAAAAATAATAATCTGATTAAGAATTGGGCAAACGTGAGTTAGCTCTATGGCTGGTGGTTAAGGGAGCCAGACCCCATATGGCCAGAAAGATGAAAGATAACAAATTTCAGAGAGGAAATGTGGGAAAAAGGAACTCTTACACTGTTGATGGGATTATATATTTGTACAGTCATTATGGAAACCATATGGAGTTTCCTCAAAAGAAACTATAAGTAGAACTGCTAAACAATCTAGTAATCCCACTACTAGTCATATGTCCAAGGAAGAGACATGGAGATCTCTGCATCCCAGTATTTACTGCAGCACTGTTCACAACAGCCCACACATTGCACAGGGAAGCAACCTAAGAGCCATCAAGAGACAACTACTGGGTTGTCTGAAAAGTCATGATAGATATTTGCATAGAAAAGCAGAGAAAAATGTGTCATGACTTTTCTAACAACCCAATAAATAAAAAAGATGTGATACACACACACGCACGCATGCACACACACAATGGAATACTATTAAGTCATTTTTTAAATATTGAAAATATGCCATTCAGAGTAATGTGTAGGAGCCTAGAGGATATTATATTAAGTAAAATAAGTTAGGTATAAAAAAGAGAAAAATTGCATGTTTTCATTCCTGTATCGGTACTAAAAACGTTGTCCTCAGAGAAGTGGAGAGTAGAACAGTGATTACCAGAGGCTGAGGAGGAGAGAGAGAGAAGGGAGCTAGGGAGGTGTTGACTAACAAAATAAAATTATAGTTAGATAAAAGAAATAAGTTCTAGAGATCTTTACCACTATAGGGCTACTATAGTTAACAATAATTAACTGTTTATTTCAAAACAGCTAAAAAAATAGAGGATTTTGAATATTCCTAGCACAAAGTAATAATAAATGTTTGAGAGGATCAACATGCGTACTCTCTGATTTGATCACTGTGCATTGTTTTTATATACTAAAAAATCATGCTACAGCCTAAAATGATGTACGATGATTAAGTATCAATTAAAAATACAAATTTAAGTAAAATGAAGAAGCAAAATCCATAAGGGTTAAGATGCTGCCAGGTCCTATGAGAAGACTGAGAGAAGAGGTCACATTCATAGTTCTGGGGTGCAAGTATCTGTGAACAGGGGGCTATCCCCCACCTTTTAGAGGGGAGGCAGAGAAGATTTTCTTTCCAGAAGGCAAGTAAAGAAAACTCTAAGAAATGCATTATTTTAGAGAGAGAGAGATATTTTATTATTTTATTTTATTTTATTTTATTTTATTTTATATTACTATAGGGCCTATACCCTTGCCAAAAAGACAGAGACAGAGAAACAGAAAGCAAGAAATCACCCCCCAGGGGAGATGGTCACAATGCAGTCCCTTTTCCTCCATTCTCCTCTCAGGATTTTGGGCATGCATCCACATGCACCTGGCATGAGTTTTAAGCCACTAGGTCCGGGACTAGAACCACAGTCAACTATGTGGGACTCCAGCAATGTAAAGATTATGCCATCTGCTGGTCCCTCTGAGAAATCATAAAGGAAAGCAGGATTGCCTCAGGAACGGGCACTGCTTCCTGCCTGAATCCACACTGGGCTGCAGAGCTCCTGGGTTTGCATTTATCCTGACACAGGGCCATGCTTGGAGAGACCATTCTTTACAGAAGGGCATTCTGGAGAAGAGAGCTGTGACATTTTGCTTTTACTCTTCCCCCCCCCAACCTGGGGAAGAGGGGAGGGCTGCCTAATTAAATCATTTCCCATATGAAGAGATTTCAGAAGTCAGGCCAAGCTCCAGTGAGCACTGCTACACGATGCTGACGACCATGAGGAAAGGCTCTGCTCCAGGTTCACGTCTTGCAGCTACCTCCACAGGTTAGATGTGCCCACAGACATGCCTATGATCACAGCTGGCTGCAGGACTTGGAGGAGGTTCTAGGTGTGAAGACTCTATTAAGGGGATCTCTCTCTCTTTGTTTCTCTCAGGAAACAAACAAATGAACTTAGAGAGAGTGAGTCCAGAAGTAGAAAGTCACATTTGAAACTGTTTTGTGATGTGTCTAGAAAGATGACAGGAGAAACTCCCATTATCCCAATTCTCCATGGCCCTTAGAAGGTAATATCCTCCCCCATTTTTTGGTATATGAAGGTACATAGAGATTAACAGAGAAGTGGACCAGCCCTGAAACCTAGTGGCTAAGGGAGCTGGATCCCACAGGGCTGGCCATACGGTTCAAATCCCAGTTCCAGCAGGCAGAAAAAAAAAAAAAAAAAAAAAAAAAAAAACATGCTGAGCACATATGCATGCATACTCAAAATCCCAAATGGAAAAGCGGTATGGTGTGACAATGCCCTATCGGGAGGTGCTCTCTCTCTCCCTCTCTTTGGCAAGCACATGTGCCCTGTGACAATTTAAAAAATACATAAAACAAACAAACCAAAAAAAAAATAGAGAGAGACAGGAGTACCAGGGACTGTCCAGACAACCCGATCTGGAGGAGTTTAGAACTTCTACTGCAGAAAGCAATAAAAGGGCCAAAGTAAAGCTGAACTGTCTGTGCTAAAGGAGACCAAGTTAAACCATACGTTGGATTTCACAGTGTCCTGGAGTTTTGACCTCTGCACCCCACACTCCATTATTTGAGTGTGCTGAAGGCAAGAATGGGAGGACACACCCATGGAAGGTCTTCTGGTTGGCTCCTTCTATGCTACCACTAACTCAGAAGATCATCTCCAGAAGTCCCTTCATCCCGTAAGAAACCCCAAACTAGATTCTCAAGGTGGTTGGACTAAAAGTGGAAAACAAGGGCTTCAGGGGGAAAACTCATTCTAAAGTATGTGAATCTGAATTGTATATTTCTAAATTCTCAACCATAAATCTCAATAATTTTCAGATAACTTCCATTCTGACTTCCTATATCAAAGAATCTATCCACAGGATCATAAAATCCACGAGAATTTACATGTTAAACATCTAACCACAAGGTGGAGATCTAAAGCAAAGATTAGTGTTCATAGCAGGGCTCAACTTAGAATCTGGGACTTCTTAACTAAGATTAGAGCTGTACATGTTCTCAGAATGTGCCAGGAGTTGATTTATTATTTTAAGCTAGAACACAGTGTATGTATCTTGGGTATCAGTGTTCTTTTAGATTAGAAACCTAAATGGCATGAAATATTAATATTTGAAGAAGCCTTGTGCAATGTCAGGTGGAAAAGAGGAGACACTGGTCAAATCAGACATTTCAAGCTTTGAGCCTAACACAGGGGAAATACCATGTTACATTACTTAATCCTGAGTATTTAACAAAGGCTAACGTGAGTATTTCAACCAAGATATTTTATGCTGGTAGTGAATCATTTCCTTTAACCTGAGAGATAGCTCTAACAAATAAGTAGTTCTAAAAATTCTAGCCATGAGTGTGGCTAAACTAGCCTTCTACTTTATTTTATTTGTATCTAGTGGTGGGACTAAGAAAACACTGCCTTTTTAGATTAGTGGGTTTTTCATTTTTCCCAATTATACACCAAATGCATTTATTAGATTCACAAATCTTCAGGTTTACTCATCTAGAAGTTTCATTATTTAAAAAATAGTCTAAATTTCCTTTGGTTTATTTCAGGGTGAGTATTATTTCATATAGAAACAAACAAATAATAGTGGCAAGAGGAAAATCTAAGTTAAGCAAGAAATATAACTTTTTATATTTGGTATATATGGTATTATCTTTTAAAAATCTGTTTATTCTACTCCTATATACCTTCACTTATCATAGAAATCATATAATAGAATGAAGTAAGTTAGTTAACCTCAACCCCAGCTAAAATTCTTGGCAGCACAACTTCGTAAAGCTTTTTTGCTGTTTTGATTGTAATGAAAGAACTTGTTTGTGGAAATTGTTTTCTCCCCAGTTCACTCAAGGAAATCTTAATCTTCAACTTATTAAAGGTTTTGATAATCTATTTCATAGAAAATTAAAAGAGAAGTCAACCACAAACTCAAGTATTATTGTTCTCAAGTATTACTTCTACAAAAATGTGTCTAAATTAAAATGGAGTCATTTGTGTCAACTTGCATTGAACTGTGGCTAAACTGAGTGGAGAGGGCCACGTAGGGGGCATTTTCTCATGCTAGTATGTCTGATAACAAGAATTATTATGTACAGAACCACCAGAACCACCATCTGCCACAAAGACCACTGCTATCTGACACAAGGACTGCTTCTGCAAGGACATCTGGCCAGAGACAGACATCCAACCTTGGCCTGATCCCCGCCTTGTTATTGATCCTGGTAGTCGAGCATAATTGTAACTAAAAGACTGGTGTAATCCCCTCTCATTTGTGCTTTTCTGCCTTTAAAACCTGCTTGAGAGACCTCAGTCTACATGTATGGGACAACCAGAATGAACACGTTTATCCAGGCTGCAAGCTGAAGCAGCCCTCAAAAGTATGTTTGAATAATCTCCTCTTGTTTTACATACATTGCCTCAGTTCACCTTGTTAGGTTGGCAGGTGGGAATTTCCCCTCATTCCTCGGGCCCCGATTTCTTTGATCTCAAGTCACCTGCATGTGTTACAACTAGCTCAGGAGAGTTCCAGGGTGTTTGTTTAGATAAGCATCAAAGTTTGGGATGTCTATTCGTACTTAAGAGACCTTTGATGCTGTGCACCTTGATTTAAAAGTCAAAACGAGCTCTAACAAGAAAGATTTGTCTCTTCCGCTACCTTCTGGTCTCAGTGAGTACGGAAATACCAAGAGCCGGCTTCCTGGTAGTTTAGAACTTCCGCTTCCTGTCCTGAGCAAAAGAAGAAATGGAGAAACATGAAAACGGCAACCAAAGAGCACAATGACCTTTTGCAGTTGACCACAACATCCAGGTTAAATTTAGTCCAAATATTGCCTGTTTACTTACCAGGGTAAATTTATATGACACATTTTAAGTCCAAATAAAATTTGTAGCAAACAGTCAGGTCACATGCATTGCTGGTTCGCTGGGGAACTTAAAGAGTGAGAAACATTCTCCAGGAGTGACCTCCAGGGTCCAAGTGTGGTGAACAGGCCAGAAGATCAGGTACTAGCTTAGATGGCAATAGGGATCACTCAATTTCCAATTCCTCTAAGCAGTGGTTCTCAAGCTTTGTGTGCATCAGGATGCAAATATCAGGCCAGCTACAGTGAAAATGCAATACTCTGCAATGTTGAACTCACAAAGGATGTTGAGGGGGTCATGTCCAAGGTCTCCCTGTATACATTATGTGTGTGCCTATGATCTGGGCTGGCTTAGGCTGTGGTGGATGGTAGCATGCAGACCTTTTTGGGAGTGGAGGGTTGTTTGTCTCTCTCTCTCTCTGTGGGTCTCTAACTTATGGAAGGAATAAATAAGTACATTTTTTTTAAGGTTTTTGCCATAGGTCATGTACATTCACAGGAGAGAGACAATGAGAGGGAAAGCGAGAAATCATCCCCAAGAGGAGATGGCCACACCACAATCCCTTCTCGTCCATTCTCCTCTTGGGATTTTGGGCATGCGCATACACGTGTCCAGTGTGATTTTCAAGCCACCAGGTCTAGGACTGAAATCTCACAGTTGACCATATCAGAGTCCAGCACCTTAGCTACTACACCACCTGCTAGCCCCATAAATAAACATTTTTGAAAAATGCAAATTGCTGGGCTCCCACCCCCCACCACCCCCGGTATCTGATTTAGTCAGTCTGGTGCTTGGCCAGATAATTAGCATTTCTTCTTCTTCTTTTTCTTTCTCTTGTCTAAGTTTACTTATTTGATATTTTTCATAAGAAAGAGAGAATGAGAGTAAGAATGCAGGCATGTGCATGTATGTGTGTGCATGCATGCATGTGAGACGAAATAGGCACAGTGACAGGGTCTTGTCACACCAGCATCCCCTTCCTGCTGCCCTTCATCTAGTCAGGATCTTGGGCACACGTGCACATAGTATATTTAGGACCAACTTGGAATCCAAACCCCTGGTCGGCTGTGTGGCTTCCAGTACTGCAAAGCAGCTGATGCCGTGGTGGCGCCAGAGAGCAGCACTTCTAACAAGTTCCCAGGAGATGCCTACTCTGCTGCTCTGAGGTTACATTTGGAGAACCACTGTTTTAAGTAATTTTGCCTGTGAAAATGGGAAAACATTTTAAACCTTAGCAAATGTTAGGATTTCATTTTCAAGAAAGGAGGAAGTAAGATTAAAAAAAAAAAAAAAAAAAAAAAAAGGAGCATAGAGTTTGTAAGCAGCCACACTGGAGAGTGGACTCTGGATTTGTCCAAACCTGTGAGTCTGAATAAAGTGCCTAATCTCCATGAACCATGCTTTAATGAACTCTAACATGGAGTTAATCATCACTTCTGTTGCTGAGACACAAATAAAGTATTGGATATAAGGTACCTGGCACATTGTACTTCAGAAACAGTTATTATTTTTAAAATTACAGACACTATTCATTTTAAAAATTTCATATGTAGGTAATATTTTCTGAGAGCTAAACATAGGAGAAAGCTTACTCAGGAATACAATCTGGGTTTGTTTTGGGTTCAAATTAAACAAATAAAAAGGAATTGGTACTATTTAAAGCACAATCTTTCCCCTTTCAAATAAATATTTCAAAATCACTGGCTCTTCCTTGAAACCTATCCCTAATTCCCACTTCTTTATTGCCATCTCAAAGTCTCCTAACACTTAATATTCCATTTCTTGCTGCTTTATTTCTCTACCTTGCTATTTACACCAAAACAAAAACAAAAGCTAAACCTAGTTTCTAACAAGGAAACATCCTGGCATCCTTAAACTTCTACATTGTAGAATTAACTCCTTTCAGTTTCCACATCAGAGTTTGGACACAGGGAATAATTCAACTATTGAAGAAAATGAATGAAATGAAAAGTATCTTTTGTTGATAGACTAAACAGTGATGTTAAAATTAATTTATACTGCCTTGTTTATGAGGCATCTGTGCATTTCCATCAGAGAAATCATGTATTACATCTCAAAGCCAAGAGAGAACTAGAGGAAGGTGACCAGCATTCTCCATTTCTTCTAATGATTAGAACAGAACTCACCCGAGGGCCAGCCCCATAGCACGTGGTTAGGTGCTGTGCATTAGGAGCCAGATACACACAGCCAACCGCAATTGGAATCTTGGCCCCAGTGGCTTGAAAATCACACTGGGTTTGTGTGCACGAGTGCCCCATACTCTGATGGGATGAAGAAACGGAGGAAAAAGGACTGTGACATGACCATGCCCCATTAAGGGTTGCTTTCTCTCTCTCTCTCTGGTGAGCACATACACCTTCCAGAAATTAAGAAAAGTGGGGGAGAGGTGCTGGCTCTGTGGGCTAGTAGTCAAGGGAGTCAGATCCCACATGGCTGACCATGAGAGGGTTTGAATCCCAGCCCTGGTGATTTAAAACCATGTCAGGGGTGTGTGTGTACACATCCAAAACTTTGACAGGATGAAGAAATGAAGGAGATGGGATTGTAGCATGGCCACACACCTCTGGGGTTGCTTTTCTCTCACCTCCTCTCTCTGTCTCTCTGTATCTCTCTGGAGAGCACAAGCACACTCTAGCAAACTAAAAGGAAAAAAAAATGAACTCAATCTAAAGTATGAAAGATGTTTGTCAGAGCAAAGGAATAGTTCATTCATTTATTAAGCAAAACTTTGTTGTGAGGGGCCAGCAGTGGTGTGGTGAGTAATGCCCTGGACTCCCTCATGGCTATCGTCATTCAAGTCCCAAACCTGGCAACTTGCTTTTTCACTTCCCCTCTTCCTCCCTATCTCTCCCTGGTCAAATTAAAAATAATAATCACACAAAAAATATTTTTTTAAAAATAAGAAAAAAAAATCTTTATAGCGAGCTTATTATGTGTCTCCCTTGGTGACACTGGAAATATACTTGTAAGTAAAAAAAGTCCAAGGCTTTACTTCATGGAACTTTATAGCCTACTTGGTAAAACAAATAGTAATCAAACAAGCACACAATATATCAATAATAAAAAGAAACGGTGATAGATGCAATGGACCAAAAATGTGGGCTAAATAACACGGGGACAGTGGGTGTCGGGGAGCACAGATGCAGACCCTCAGAAGTTGCACAAAGGCCCTGAGGTGATGGGAGTAGAATGGCTCACTGGAAGGTATAAGAGGAGACCAGAGAGGCCGAAGGTAAAGGTGAGGAGGAGAGACAGGTTACGGCAGGACCACAGAGGGTTTGTAGGCCATGCCGTTTCCATCCTGGGAAGCCACAGAGGGTTTTAAGAAGATCATCTAACTTTCTTAAGAAATTTGCACTTTTTCAAAAATAATTTTATTCAAATTTTATTTATTGATTGATTGATTTTAATTTGACTAGAGAGAGGGGGGAAGTGAGAAAGCAAGCCACCAGGTCCCACACTTGAATCAGGATCGGCCATGTGGGAGTCCAGAGCCCTTAACCACCATGCCACCTGCCAGCACCCCTAATTTGCACTTTTACAAGATTACTTGGCAGGTGGCATAAAGATTAGGGTTGGACTCCCACGTGCTTGACATAGTTCAATACTGGATCGGGTGGCTTGAAACTCACGCCAGGCACGTGTGTGTGTGTGTGTTTGTGTGTGTGTGTGCCCAGAATCCCTAGAGAAGAATGGAGGAGAAGGGACTGTGGCGTGGCCATCCCCCCTAAGGGGTGATTTATTGTTTTCTGTCTCTCTGTCTCTCTCTGTCTCTCTGGTGAGCACATGCACCCTATAGCAAAATCTCTCTCAAAAAAAAGAAAGATTACTTGGGCTTCAGTGTGCTAAATAGGCTGCTGGTCACTAGAGGTGCTTGGAGAGGGGAAGGAGGTGTAAGCCATGGCAAGGGGGTGGTGGTGGCCAGAATCTGTGCAGTTCAGGGCACCACCATTACAGCGCGGGTTAGAGAGAGATGGTAGCAGAGTGAACTTGGATGTAATGACGTAACTCAGTTACTCATTGTAAACTTCTTTAGAGGAAATTTGTGGAAAAAGGAAAAGCAGTATTTCTCCAGGGGTCAAAATAAAGATGTGCCTGACAGCCTATAAGTAGATCCCAGGACTGCTCACGTTCCTCCCACTGCTCTAACGCGATTCAGAGGAAATGCTACATCACACTGTTTCATAGCCAGCCTTGAGTGGTACTTTCTTTTCTTTTAAGACTATTGAATAGATTGCCCAAAGGCTTGTTCACCTGCGTGCCTGAATTCACCATTTGATATTTCATTTTTTTTGTGAAGTAAAGACATCATTTTTCAGGAACCACTTAAATAAATAGCTCCCAGAGGAAAATATTAATTTGCTTTCTGGTTAAACCACCGATGGGAATTAGATAAGAACTAACAAGCTTGAGGAGAAGCTTCTGGAAGAATAGGGCTAAGGGTCTTCCTTGGTAGGCCTGAGGTGACAGAAGAGGGAGGGGTGCTGAAACAGAGTAGAGAAAGAGGGAATCCACCACTAAAGACAAACTTCACCTTCTTCTCCAAGTTTGCCGGTGAATGAGGAGCCATGGGAGGCCATTAGGCTATTATGGGAGGCTGTTATAGGAAGCAGGCTGCCATTTTAAGTTGGTTTTACATAATGCCCTCTTGTCAACAGTATCAGTCAAGAATGAGGATAGCCATACACTGTCTAATCAGACTTTTCATTCTTGGAAGTAACCTTAGCAAATACAGAGGGATTATCCATGAACAGAGACTTCCTTTCTATCACAGCTCAAGAGGTAACTATTGGCCTTCTGCTTTTCTTTTTTATCTTAGAATTATTTTACTATTACTTTATTGAACTTTATTTATTTATTATTTATTTATCTTAGTTTGACCAGAGAGTGACAGAGAAGAGAGAGAGAGAGAGAGAGAGAGAGAGAGAGAGAGAGAGAGAGAGAGAGAGAAGTGGGGGGAGTGAGAAAGCAAACCACCAGGTTCAGGACTCGAACCATGGTTGGCCATGTGGGAGTCCAGTACCCTTAACCACCACGCCACCTGCCGACCCTCCCTTTTGCTTTTCAATCTATTTATGTAGTCAGTGTATTCGCATATCTTTCTATGTGATTCTTTTCTCAAGAAGTGGTAAGGAGGGTCCATAAACTGAGACCACTCCCAGGGTACCAGGCGATAGATAGATAGATAGATAGATAGATAGATAGATAGATAGATAGATATAGATAGATGATAGATAGATGATAGATAGATAGAGATCCTCTTCCTTCAGGTAGATCTGAGTCCTGGCCCACTGTCAAAAAATTTATATCTAAGACAGGACCTTTGCTTCTCTTCCTGTAATACTGCCCTCACTTTACACTGAGAACCTTTCCCATCTCCTGCATGCTATTAGTTAAAGGAGTTATCTGGAGTAGTTTTTCACAGTTATCTGGAATAGTTCTATAGAATGCAGGTTCTAGTCCTGGCTTAAAACTACTGGATCAAAATCCGCATTATAATAAACATTCCAAGTAGCTCCTAGCACACCAAAGTTTAAAAGCACTGTTCTATGGTGGTCATATTACAACCCTCTCTGATGTGCTGCTGTGTCTCAGATTAGTGGAAGGAAGGAGGTGGGCTCTGCATGACCCTCAGCTCTTCCCATCTTTGCAGAGCTCTTCTGAAAAGATCCATTCATTTAGTCAAGTAGGTTGCCTCAGACAAAAAGTTTAGGCTGGTCCCATGGCCTAGTGGGTAAAAGAATCAGATTCCACATGGCTGATTGTATAGTTCAAGTCCTGGACCTGGTATTATTAAAAAAAACACACACACACTGGGTGCATATGTGCACATGCCCCAAATCCCGACAGGATGGGGAAATGGAGGGATTGCAGCATGATGATATCCCATTAGCGAGTGCTTTCTCTGTCATTCCATCTCTCTGTCTCTCTCTGAAGATCAAACATACCCTAGGGCAATGAAAAAAGTGGTTTTTAATTTAAAAAGTTGAGATAAGTCTCTGAAACTCTCTTGAGAGTAAGGTTTGAGGAAAGAGAAGATGGTTGTCATCTAGTCTCCATGTAGATGGACGCACCCTGCGAATGGACACTTGCATTGGACGGGTGGTGCTGTAGACCTACTTGGTGGTGAGAAGTCTGAGAAGCTACACTTCCTACCATTGTTGGGGGGAAGCTCCCACATGATAAAGAATCATGCTTCCCAAATGCCAATAACCCTGGTTTGAGAATTGAATTTTTCAGTTTTGCCATCCAGGAGTGATGAATCTAGACACAGATGTTCAATATTTGGCATTGAGTTCTCTCTTTATCCTGTAATTGAATATATGATCTGCATTTCTATGTGGTTGAAGAGGATATACACAGAATCCATAATACAGTGCTTGTTTTATTCTAGTTTATACCAGTCTGGTACCAGCCTAGGAATTTCAGATTTACATCAGTTTGATCAGTAGAAATGAAGGAAGGAGTATTAATCCTATGATTATCTTTTTCTGGGGCTTGCCCATTTGAGCACAATCCAGAGTGGGGGAAAAAATGGAATAAGGTTGACAGAACCTGTTGTTAACTCACCAGGTAGCTTTGAAACCGCTTGGCTACCTCAAGAGAGTCCAGCATCTATTAGACTACAATTCCCTCCCATCTTTACATCATCATCAATAGCAACATGAAACTATGGGGAAAAGAAAGGAGGAAGGGAAGAAAGGGAGGTAGGGTAAATATGGTAACTGCTTCACTGTGCTGATCACTTCATGATGTATATCAAAATACCAAGCTGTACATATTAAATATATATGATTTTTTTGAGATGTTTTTGCTATAGGGCATGTGCACTCTCCAGAAAGACAGAGAGAGATAGAAAGCAAGAAATCACCCCTCAGGGGGGATGGCCACACCGCAATCCCTTCTTCTCCATTCTCCTCTAAGGATCTTGGGCACGCACGCACACGCGCCTGGCATGAGTTTAAGCCACCAGGTATGGGACTTGAACCATGGTCGACTACATGGGAGTTCAGCAACATAGCCATTATGCTAACTGCTGGTCCCAGTATACACAATTTTTCTTTTTTTTCTTTTGTAATTTGTTAAAGGGCATTTGTGCTTGCCAGAGACACAGAGGGAGGGAAAGTAGAAATCACCACACAGGGAGAATGGCCACACTGCAATCTCTTCTTCTCCATTCATTTTCTTCTTAAGATTTTGGGCACATATGAATGTTCCTCAAGCCACCAGGTCCAGGACTCAAACCACGCAGTCAGCCACATGGTATCCAGACTCCTTAACCACCGTGCCACTGGCTAGCCCAAATATATACAATTTTTATTTGTCAATTATATCTCTCAATAAAGCTGAGGAAAACACTATTCAATGGATTACACAAACATTTACTGAAAATTGGGAAGATAAAATACTTGCCACTGGAACACCATATTAATATTTGGCCTTAGCTTTCACTGTGTTAGCAGTCATTTCTAAGATAAATCAAGCTTTCTGTAAAAATAAATCCAGCGTCAAGAACCATAATTTGTACCAGTCTTGGGGAAAAGAAATCCATACTCCAAAAATGCAATGAAATAGTATTTTTGCCAGTTTATCCTGCAGTTTATTTCCTCTTTAGCAGATAAAAGGACTTCAAAGCCATACTTATACACATATGCTGCAAATATGTGTATAAAAATCTAAGTATAGGAACTCTGAACTGACTTCCATATGACACATGGCAATTCTAAAATTTCTACTAGTGTATTACACAACAACGAGGAGAGTTAGAAATTGAGAGATGACATGAATCACACAAGTAAAGAATAGTGAGGCATGAAAAATAAATTTCCTGAGATACAAATGTGGGATCAGCCCCACACCGTAGTGGCTAAGGGAGCCAGATTCCACATGGCGAACCATGGTTCAAATTCAGGCCTTGAAGAACACACCACTACAAACAAGTACATACATGCCCCAAATCCCGAAAGGACGGAAAAATGGAGGGGAAGGGATTATGGCGTGGCTGCATCCCACTAGGGGCTGCTCTTTCCCTCTCCTTCTTTTTGACTCTCTCTGGCAAGTGCATGTGCCCTCTCTGGCAATTAAAAACAATAAAATAAAATACAAATGTAATCTCCCACCTTTAGGATAGACATCAGAGATTCATAACATAATCTGCAAGTCTTTTCATCTTCTGACCCTTTGAAAACTGGCAAATCTAAATACATTTTGATTACTTATCAAAAGCAAAGAAAAGTGGGACCAGCAGTTAGCATAATGGCTATGTCGCTGGACTCCCATGTAGTTGACCGCAGTTCAAGTCCTGGACCCAGTGGCTTAAAACTAACGCCGGGCACGTGTTGTGTGCATGCCTAAGATCCCAAGAGGAGAATGGAGGAAAAGGGATTGCAGCATGGCCATCCCCCTGGGGGGTGATTTCTCGTTTTCTGTCTCTCTGTCTCTCTGTCTTTCTGGCGAGCGCCCGCGCCCTACAGCAAAAACCTCTGGAGAAAAAAAAAGAATGAAAAGCATGTGGAGGCACAATATTAGAGAGAGAGAAACCTTCTGTCACTTGTGAAACTGAGAGAAAGTAGATGTAGCTAAAACCCATGGTGACACTAACCACTTAATAAATCTCTTGCATTTCTACTTCATTGACAGAATTGCAAAATATGAGGCTTAGGACTGGTCTGTTTCATATCATATTCTTTATGAATTGTGTCATGGAATAACATAAATTTAAGACGTAACTCGTAATAGTCTGAACACTGATAAATTTTTCAAGTGGAAAAAGGAATTTTTGGCAGCAGAGAGCGAACAGTGAAACTCATGTTCTCTTAGTTTATTGGAACATAAGTTTTTAAAACTCTGAGTTGATTACTTTACCCATCTGTTTTTTGAATAGTCATTTGAGAAAAATCTTTCAAGTTTCAACTGAGCTGCAAAAGGTTGTTTTGATCATCTATTACGGTGAAGCAATTCAAGTTTGTGCTGATTCCAAATACAAAGAAACCCTCCTGCTGTCATTTGTCAGGGGACATTTTTGGTGTTTTTTAAAAGTGATATTAAGAATATGTTTAGTGTGTGAATTTTCCCAAAGGCCTTTTCAAAAGAAGCATGTTTCTAAAATAGGCTTTAAGGAGATCCAGTAAAAGCAAGAGAGTATGGCAATAGCTGCTTAAAAAGGAGAAAAAAAAAATCTTCTAATTAGTGTGTGTGTGTGTGCGTGTGTGCATGTGTACATATCTAATTCAAGTAACTTCCTTTGCTGAGGATCTATAATATATTCACAAACATGCCCTGGCTGTCGCTCACCACACAAGGTGCCACCAGACCAAATTCTGAGGCTTGAGCAGGGACGTTCCAACTCATGTTGTACCTGTGAAGGTGCCGACGGGGGGGTTGTAAAGCATGTGGCAGAAGTCATGTTCTGGCGGAAAGCAAAGAGAGCAATTGCAAGTGTAATAACTGGGGTGCGCACTCTTGGCAGAAGAACATTTGGCAGTGTCACCATCACCCCAACAGGTGCTGCCAGACCTACGGACGTTTGTGGCACACGGGAGTGACAGAGAAGAGACATTATTGTGTAACCACCTGACTGCTCCCATCGAGCTGAGCAGACTTCCATTGGGCCTGATGGGCTGAAAGGAAACTGGAGAAGCTGAACCTTACGTGAACTTCAGTTAGGGGACGACTGGCCAGTGACAGGAAAAGGAAACAGAGGAGCAAAGGAGAAAAGGTGAAGGATGCAAGTCCGCCTGTGTCACCTGAGTTCACAAAAGAGACTTTGGCAGGAGAAAGGCTTGGGAGAGAAAATCTGAAGGTTCACTATGCTCAGGATGAGTTCTCCCCCAGGAGTTTTCTGAAGATACTGTGAAAAACATTTACATTCTCTGTACTTTTCATTGCCTGATTGGCATTGTGAATGGGGCACCATCTACAAGGGATTTATTGGTTTCTCAGGCATGAGGGTGAAACACAATCTTTTCAAAATGCAAAACTAATCATGTCACTCCCCTCCTAAATGTCCTGAAATGGTTCTAATCAGCCCACTTAGCACCATGTGATCTAAGCCTACAAAGGTTCAGACTCACCTCCTCCCATCACCCAAATTCTACGCTTCGGCTGGATATAAAGCGATAGTTCCAAATGCACTGTGTTTCACAGGTCTACAGACCTTCTCACCTGCTGCTGTTCTCTCAGCTTGAAGTGTCGCCCTGCCCCACTCTTTTATTTCCCCTCATACACAACAAACATTTATGATAACGTATGATATGTTGAGCACTGTTGTAGGCACTGAGTGACCAGCTGGTGAACAATGACGACAACGCAACAACAATAATGAAATAGTGAAGAAAACACAAAATAAGCCCCTGCTGACAGAGGGTGTACAGTCCCTTGGATAACCCTTCATACTGTTCAGAACACTACAACAGCAACAAGAGAGTGTGTGCACCTTGTCTGAATCTTGTTGCAAGCACATCTTATTTCTAAAAATCATGACTGGATATTGGAAAATATTAAGACATAATAACTATTTTCTAAGTGATACAATAGCATTATGGTTGTCTCATAAGAATAAGAGTCTTTGTCTTTTAGAGATACATACTGAAATATTTATGGATAAAATAATATGAGGTTTAAAATTGGATACAAAATAGTCTTATCTTGTACATATGCCCAGTGTGTTTTTCAAGTTGTCAGGTCCTGGACTCGAACTGTGTAGTCACCCACGTGGAATTCAGCCATCTTAACCACACCATTGACGGGCCCTGCACTTACTTTCGTAAGGTGGTATAGCAGGGACAATATTCAGAACCTGTCAAAATCTTGCTCATGATGGCTTAGTCCAATAGCTAGAGCTGTTCTTCAATCCATTTAATTCCATTAACTCCAAGCTAACATGTCCGTTCCACCAACTATTCACACTGCAGAGTACAACGAAGGCAGGATGACTGCTGCAGATTCTCCGGTACACCTAAGCTAAGTAGGGCCAGTCTTCACCATGATGAGACCACACAGGGATGCACCGCGAAGAAGCTGAACACCTTCTTAAAGAATGAACAAGTGAGTGAATCTCATAAATTTAGATGAATGAAGCAGGGTCAAACATTAAAAGCCAATACAGGGGTCAGCCCATAGCACGGTGCCTCAGGCAGCTGGATCCCACATGGGTAATCATGTGGTTCAAATTCCAGGCCCAGAGGCTTGGAAAACACACAAGGTATATGTGCGCATGTGCCCCGAATCCCAAAATGGGGGTGAAAAGAGGACTGTGACATGACCATTCTCCCCTGGCAGGTGCTTTATCACTTTCCCTTTCTCTCTCTGTCTCTACCCAGCTATCTCATGCATGCTCTCACAAATTACAGAATATACATATATTGTTTTGCTATTTTTATTTATTTATTTATTTATTTATTTAGATTGCTTATTTTTTTATTTTTTAAATTTTTTAAATTTTTTTGCTCTTTAAATTTATTTATTTATTTATATTAATTCACTGTACATCATTACAGCATACAAATGAATTTTTCATCCAAAATACACTGTGTATTGGCTCAATCAAGCACATCAACATACATGTTATCAGCAAATAATTTTCCATTTCTTATGTCTTGTATACTTTGTTTGTTTCGCCATCCTTGATTCCCTATCCCTCACCCTCTGCCATGTCCCACCCTCCTCCCACATTGTCTCTGGTATCCATGGTTGCTTTCTATGCCTTCCCCCCCCGCATTTAATTGATTTGCTAATGAACTTACTTAGTCTAAATATTTCCAATAGCTAGCGCAGCTGATATATGAACTATACATGAACCCAAGTCTGACTTTAGGCATACACCTCAGTGAGTAGAATGAACATACTATAAAGTAGTACCTAGCTGGGGCTATATAGCTTACTGCAGTCATCAAATATGCATTTTTTTATTTCGATACAAACAGTTTTACTGCTTTGTTTTTCTTTTCTCCTGAAACTTTTTTTAAACTACTTAAGATTCATTCCCTGAGCATTATCACAACATACTAAATGTGGTTTCCCATCTAGAATAAACTGCATAGTGGCTTAATCATGCATGTTATCATCAATAATATTCCATTTCTACTTTCATATATATGTATAGGTATATAAATGTTTCTTACCCCAAGTTTGACCCTCTGCCCTTTCCCACTCTCTTATTACACTATCTCTGCTCTATACAGTTGTCTTCAATTCCTTTTCCCCCAACATTTTGTTGATCACACAATATCATAAGTAATCTAACTACTTTGAATAGCAAGTTCAGCTGGTAATTTCAAGAAAAGCACTTTTGAACTGGTAATGATATTTCCTTGAAACTTAAAGCCTAGAAATAGGTTAGTATTCTGTTCAAATAGTAGGTACATGAACCTATCGACAGCTCAAGACAGGACAAAAATCCTTTAAAACTGGACAACAAAACTTAGAAGAAAAGCAGCAATATTTTAGTCAAGTCACAGAATGTTGTTTCATCAGTTCAGTCTCATGTACTTAATATTTCTTCTGTTGTGATTCGATCTTTCAGATTGAATTCTGGGATATAATATTGATCTCCAGACATTGTCCCTACAATTAAGTTGTCCATTTTCTTCGTTTTTGAACTCTTATTTCTGTGTGTCTGCATTTAATTTTACTGACATAGCACTCCCTTAAGAAATTCCTGGGGATCTGGTCTGGTGCTGGTAAATTCTTTCAGGTTTTGTTTATCTGAGAATGTTCATGTCTTTTCTTCCCAAATGAAAGATAATCTTGCTGGGTACAGTATTCTCGGTTGAAATTGCTTTTCCCTTAACACTTTGAATATATTTTCTCATTCTTTCCTTGCTCACATTGTTTCTGATGAGAGATCTGCTGTTAGTCTGATGGAATACCCTTTGTAGGTAACTTGCCGTTTTTCTCTTGCCAATCTTAGTATCTTGTCTTTGTCTGTGGTTTTGGTCAATCTGGCTATAATGTGTCTTGGAGAAGATCTTCTTGGGTTGATTCTATTTGGGGTCCTCTGTATTTCTTGGAACTGAATCTTTGAGTGCCTCTCTAGGTTTGGAAAGTTTTCTTGAAGGATCTCATGGAATAGATTATCAATGCCCTTATGAGTCTCTTTGCCTTCTGGGATGCCTGTTATCCGGATGATTGGATGTTTGATGGTATCTAGTACTTCTCGTATATTAGTCTCAAATTTTGGGGCCATTTTCTCAGTCTCCGTGGTGGATTTTTCTAGGCTAGCAATTTTCTCTTCTACGTCTGAGATTCTATTTTCTGTATGATCTAGTCTGCTTTTAATACTTTCAAGGGAGATTTTGACTTCCTGTATTATAGCCTTCATCTCTAACAGTTCCACCTGATTCTTTTGTGAAGTGTGAAATTCCTCTTTTAGATCTTGCATGAATTTCCTCACCTCCTGGAACTCGACAACTTCTTTCTCCTTCCTCTTCAGCAGTTCATTGTCTCTCTTCTCTTCCATCTCTGTTAGCTTTGCCATTATGAATGTTCTGAATTCTTTATCAGGCATTTCCATTGAACTGTGTGTGGACGAAGAGGAGTTATCCTTTTCCCTTGGAGGGGAAGTATTTTCCTACTTCCCCATATTTATTGTGGTCCTGCAGTGATTTCTAGTCATCTGGTTGATGGTCGGTTTCTTCCCAAACTTGGAAGTTCAATCTGAGCATTGAGGAGTGTGCAGAAAAGGAAACAAAAAGAGAGAAACAACAGCAACAACAGCAAAATACAAACAAGAAACAGAAAAAGAGAAGAAAATACAAAGATAAAAACTTTTCAATAAAACTAAAAAAAATATTTAAAAAAATTTAAGTAAAAACCAAAAATTGGAAAGACAGGTACAGAGACAGGAGGCCTGAAAGGGGTCTTCCTACCACACGAATTTTGTGTGCTGGAGGCTGAATTATTAGTGGGAAATCTTGATTTCTGTTTCCCCAAAATGGCTAGTTCGCAGGATCCATGAAGCTGTGTCTTGAAGAAGGCCTGTTCTTGTTTTGCTATTTTTTTAAAAAAGAGATCTTTTGCTATAGGACGTGTGTGCTCACTGGAAAGGCAGAGAGACAGAAAGTGAGAAATCACCCTCCAGGGAGATGGCCATGTTGCAATCCCTTCTCCTCCATGCTCCTCCCAGAATTTTGGGCACACACAAACACATGCCTGGCATGAGTTTTAAGCCACCAGATCTAGAACTTTAACTGCTGTTGACTACATGGTAGTCCAGTGACGTAATCGTTGCACCATCTCTGGTCCCTGTTTTGCTATTCTTGAGAAAGTACTAAAGCCAGGGATGGCCCTATAGCACAGGAGTTAAAGCCTTAGGCATAGGGAGCTACATACCACATGGCCAGCCACAGTTAAAGTCCCTGCCTCCACACCTTGAAAAACACTTTACGTGCATGTATGTGCATGCCCAGAATCCTGACATGGTGAAGAAATGGAGGAAAGAGGGATTGCAATGGGATCACACCCTGTTGCGGGGTGCTTTCTCTGTCTGTCTTCTGTCTCTCCCTCTCTGATGAGCTCACACACCCTCTTGCAATAAAAGGGAAAAAAAGAAAAAAAAAACTGAATCAAATAAAAATGTATCTTGATAAAAGGCACCAGAAATACTCCCTTAATGATAGCTGAAATAATATTTTATTAATTATTTGACTATAAATAACATTTCTCAACATTCAAGTGTGTTTTCAAAATATTTAGCATACTGATTTACACTAGTAATCTCTATTATCTATGAAGAAATAGTAAGCCAAAAGAGCTATCAATTCCTGACTTTCAGAATTCTTCTATATAGGGAATAGCACCCCAGTTACTGAATCTGGTTTCAGCCCCTTCATGCTCGGCCCCTCACCTAATCATCACAGTGCTTTGTGACTAGTTTCTGTCTTTTCCTCTTGTCCACCTTGAAAACTGCTTTCCTTCTGATTCACAGTTCTGTTTAGACTAACCTAACTTTACCTGTCCTAAGCATTCCTAACATCTAATATACCTTAGCCATATTTCCATTATCACGTAGTTACTATAACATTACATTATCTGAAACTCTTCTCAAGAATGTGGTA
The DNA here is from genome assembly GCA_026018925.1 of Tupaia tana. NCBI lineage: Eukaryota > Metazoa > Chordata > Mammalia > Scandentia > Tupaiidae > Tupaia > Tupaia tana. The sequence goes on from JAKSZU010000007.1 coordinate 109,578,221, forward strand.
GATCAGAGCCGATTCAGGCTAAATATATCGACGGGGCAAATTCAAGCCAACATCCACCAGAGGGAGCCATTAATCAGGGATCAGAGACCAGAAACAGCCCTAAATCCAAAGGATCAGATTAAAATGATATCTAGAAGGCCAAGCGAAGACCTGGGAAATGGGGAAAAGGATAAATAACAGCAGATTAGCAAAAGAAGATAGTTCTTAGCAACTGCCAAAGCTCTGGTGGGTCAGAGGCTCCTATTTACCAAAGGGAGTTGTGGTGCTCAGGGAATATTAAGCTGTTTAATAGAGCCAAGTCAAGGCGATCAGTCAGGGCTGTTCCGTTCATGTGTTCAATAGATGGTCAATTATTTGGGAGGGTAGAGATCTGACATCTTCTCCTCGGTGAGGGAAAAACAGGGCCTGAGTTCAACTGGTTTTACAGAGCAGAAAGTACAAAGGGAGTGAGTTAGTGGGGCCGGCTGGCTGCTGTGGATGACACCAGAGAATCATTGACACCTATGACACCTATGACTCAGAGCGTGAGGACGGTGGTGGAGCAAAGGAGACTCCAAAGTCCCCATTAGTTGATTATTTTTATATATATATATATATATATATATATATATATATACACACACACACATATATATATATATATATATATATATATATATATATATATATATATATATTCAATGTATATATTAAGTGCCTAATGTGTGCCAAGCATGGGGCCTGGGGTCCCAAGACCTCACAGTGAAGGAGAACCTTCACAAGTACAAGCAAGAGAGTGTTAGAGAAGGAAAGAACAGGGATTCAAAGAGAATGTACATCAGAAGATGCTGATCTAGCCATCAAGTTTAGGGAAACGTTGAAGACAAGAATGGAACCCAAACTGAAGTCAGGGACAGAGAGTCAGTGACCTGATAAGAGCCAGGGGAGCTCAGGCAACCAGCCTAGGAAGGTGGGCCGAGGAAGCAGTGCAAGGGAGGGTTTCCATCCATGGCTGAGGCCAGTGGGGCAGCTGAGGCTCAACCTGCTCAGAGAGGAGGGAAGAGGGATGCCAGTTCCCATCTAGGCTGTATGTGGTGAGTACACAGAGGACAATGAAGTTTTGTCGAGTCACTTAATGAATATGATTGTCCTACTATTTCTTTTCTTTTTTTAAGTTTTTGCTATCGGACATGTACACTTACCAGAAAGAGAGAGAGAGAGAGAGAGAGAGAGAGAGAGAAAGTGATAAATCACCCCTTAGGAGGAATGACCCTGCCACAATTGCCACAATTCCTTCTCCAGTTCCCTCAGGATCTTCGACACACACACACACACACACACACACACACACACACACACACATGGTTGGCATGTTTTTCAAGACACCAGATTCAGGACTTGAACCACAGAGTCAGCTAGCTGGGATCCAATACCTTAACCTCCACACCACCTGCTGACCCATGACTGTCCTACTTTCACCATTGTTTGATCTGATAAGTCTGATCCATGAGAAGCCTTCTTTGTTTAATTTTCCAGAGAGACAGAGGGAAAGGGAGAAGGCACTCCCTCTATGGCACACGGTCACACCACAATCCCTTCTCCATTTCTTCATCTGTTGGGATTTGGGGACAGGCAGGCACATGCACCCAGCATGCTTCTCAGGTTGCCAGGGCTGGGATTCAAACTGCAGTTGGCCACGTGGGCTCCAGCTCCCGTAACCACTAGGTTAAAACGTCTGTCCTGATTATTTAATCTGTATATAACCCAGCACTTTTTCTCCTTCCTCCTCCTCTCTGTCCTCTCCTGCTCCTAGTGACTCTCCTTGAACATGATAGCACTTTCTGAATCTCGCGAACCACAGAAGGGAGAGGGAGTGAGGGCTGGCAAGTTGGATCCGTTTGGGCAAGTCGTAGTGAAAGTCGGTGCAAAAAAGAATTGTTTTAGGTTTACACTTGGCTGCATCCTCCCACCTGTACCACAGATTAAAAAATCAACTAATCCTCATTCTATTTTGTCAGTGGGGAAAATATCTGAGGGGGTTACGATTTACGGCTAAGTGAACAGCTTGTATGCTGTTTGGGTCCTTGCTGAAGCCTTGGCAGGATGTTATGTAACAGAGGAAGGCACTTCCAGGGACAGCAAGGCCACTTGATGCTTCAAAGCACGTATTCTCTTCCCACTCGTTACCTTGCCAGCGTGCGTGTGTATGTTCAGTCCTTCCACTGAGCTCTGGAGCCGACTCTTCACAGCCTGGGCTGTGTTAACTGTGAATCTGTCAGTTCAGTTCTCCTAACCCCTCGGGAGGAATCACATGAGGAAGTTCAATCAGGGTCAAGGAGGCTTGTTTTCTCTTCCTCTTCAATGGATTTACTCTATAAACTGATTGGTCCTGCCACATGGAAGGAAATCCTCATTGTCTTTTCACACTTGCATTTCCCTAACGCAAGCACTATCTTAGGAGTTGTGATTAAGCCCACACTTACTTCACGTAGGTATTTGTTTTTTCCTGGACTGGTGATGGGATCGAGGCCTGAATCTTTGAAACACTTTGTGAGAATTTCTGGAAGTAGATGGTGTTTATTAGGTTTGATGGTGGTTGTTTGAACTTTATTTTACTTCTCTTGCAAAAGGGTATGTGTGCTCACCAGAGAAAGAGAGAGAGAGGGACAGAAGAAAGCACCCCTCATGGGGAATGGTCACACCGCAATCCCTTCTCTTTCATTTTTCCTTCCTTTCAGGATTTTGGGCATGTAGGCATATACATCTGGCACTTTTCTCAAGCCACAGGGTCCAGAACTGTGCAGCTGGCCATATGGGATCCAGCTACCAGGCCACTGGACCAGCCCTATTTTACTTATTTTCAGTTTTATTACTCTCTAAGGATTTTAACCACATTACCTGAAACCTCAACACAAAAATGACTTAGTGACAAAACTTTCAGAACAAAATATCAGTAAGCTCCAGTGCATGATCTGACCTGTCTAATAACATCCAATACCTCAAAATTTCAGGATTATTCAAACGAAGGCTTCTGGGCCGGCTGGTGGTGGTGGTTAAGGCAGCTGGATCTCATGCAACCAACTGTGTGGTTTGAGTCCTGGTTATGGTGGATTGAAAAACACACCAGGTGCATATGAGAGTGTGGCCAAAATCTCAAAAGGATGGAGAGATGGAGGAAAAGAGATTGCAATGTGAAGTAGGGTGCATTCTTCTCTCTGTCTTTCTCTGTTTCTCTCTCTGACTCTCTCCAACAAAGTATACATGCCCTCTGGCAAAATTGTAAAAATGAAATAGGACTTTCTGCCCAGACTTCACCTTCCTGCCCACCCCTCACCCCAATCTAGCCAGGACAAGCCAATCACTAGCTATCTATAGTTGATTTCTGAGCAGCCTCTTTCAGAGACTAGGACAATTGAAGACTTTTTGCCCAGACCTCACCCTCCTGTCCCCCAGATCTAGCCAGGGTCTGAGTAATCCTCAATTTCCATGGAATCTGCTGCAGAAAGAGAGAAAAATGGTACTGCTTAGAGATGGCCGATCATCTCTTCCAGCACAACTCTGAATGCTCAGATTTAACTCCAAAAACTAGGAACAAAAAACGTGTAATCCATCAGATGGCCAGAAACCACTGCAAAGGCATGAGAAATATAAGAAGCCAAGAAAATATCTCTTCCCTAAGGGAATAACTCCTCATCCTCCACAGACAACACAAGAAAACTTATAAAAATGTCAGATAAAGAATTTAAAGTATTCATATGAAAAAGCTAACAGAGATGCAAGAGAAGAGGGACAATGAGCCCTAGAAGATGCAGGAGAGAAGAGAGAATGAGTTCCAGGAAGTGAGAAAGTTCTTCCACCATCTGAAAGAGGAAATACACACTATAATAATCAAATGGAATTGTTAGACATGAAGGTTTTAATACAGGAAATCAAACACTCCCTTGAAAGTATTAAAAGCAGAGTAGATCATACAGAAGACTGAATCTCAGATGTAGAAGATAGAACCTCTGACCAAGAGAAATTTATCAAAAAGACTGAGAAAATACCTCCCCCCAAAAGAGAATAATATATGAGTAATACTAGATAACATTAAATGCCCAAAAATCTGGATCATCGGTAGTCTAGAAGGTGAGGAAATTAATAAAGGCATTGATAATCTATTCCATGAAATTCTGGGAGAAAACTTTCCAAACCTAGAGGGTCATTCAAATATCTAGACCCAAGAAATTAAAAGGACCCCACATAGAATCAACCCAAGAAGATCTTCTCCAAGGCACACCATAGCCAGATTGACCAAAAAACCACAGACAGAGACAAGATATTAAAATTGGCAAGAGAAACATCAAGTTACTTTCAAAGGATATCCCATCAGGCTAACATCGGACCTCTCATTGGAAACAATACAAGCAAGGAAAAAATGGGAAAATACATTCAAAGTGTTAAGGGAAAAGCAATTTCAACCAAAAATACAATACCCAGAAAGATTATCCTTCTTGTGGGAATAAAAAGATGAAAACATTCTCAGATAACAAAAACCTGAAAGAATTTACCAACACCAGACCAGCTTTCCAAGAAGTTCTGAAGGGAGTGCTATACCAGGAAAACTAAAGTTGGACACTCAGAAATAAAAGCACAAAAAACAACCAAGAAAATGTCCAGCCTAATGGTAGGGACAAGTCCGGAGTTGAATGTTAACTTCCAGAATTTAAAGAGAAAGCTCAGACCACAGTAACACTGCAAATTTGATAAAAGAGAGATTAATTACATGAGATTGAACTGGTGAAATAGAACTTTATGACTTTTGACTAAAACATTACTGATTTTCTTCTGTGTCTTGTTTTCCAGATTTAAGGATTTTTGTCTTTTCTTGAACCATTGATGTGTTCATCAACCTACTGTTTGAACTGAATCCTAACCTTTTTCCTGGCTTTAGGTCTTGAGTAAATTTCTCTTAACATTTTAAAATTTTGATCTATTAAAACTAAAACTGTTTTTCTTGAAATTAAAAAAATGCATTAAAAAGTACCTATTTAATGACTGGGGTAAGCTATATAGCCCCAGCTAGATGCTACTTTATAGTATGTTCATTCTACTCACTGAGGTCAGACATGTGTTCAAAGATATGTATATATCAGCTGTGCTTGCTATTGAAAATATTTAGATTAATTAAGATCTTTAGTGATTCAATAAAATGTGAAAAAAAAATAATACAAGGCATGGAAAGCAACCGTAGATACCCAGAGACAGTGTGGGAGTGGGAGAAGGTTGGAAAATGGCAGAGGGTAAGAGGTAGGGAATCAAGGAGGGAATAAAAAAGCAACATATATAAGAAACAAGAAATGAAAAATTATTTGTTGATGATAAACACATATGGTAATATCCTTGATTGAGCCAATATACAGTGTATTCTGGATGGAAATCTCACTTTGTGTACTGTAATGATGTACAGTGAATGAACATAAATAAATAAATTTACAATTAAAAAAAGAAAAAATGAAATAAAGGTTAAGTAAGATAATTTGAAAATATTTTATTAAAAAAAGATGGAATTTTTTTTGGTGGGGGTTGCCTCTCACACCTTAGATTTTCCTCAAATTTTATTTCAAAGTAGTTACTTTGATTTTCCTCTTTTAAACTCCTTTATTGCCATTTAATTAAGAAAATATGTTCGTACCTCACTATCTTATCTCTTGAAAAATTTGTCTTCTTTAGCCATCTAAATACAATTTAACACTTAAATAAAAATAAAAAGGTACAATGGGTGAACTGCAACAATTTTGCTAAACTGAGAAAGATTAGAACATCATAAGAGGGACCAGTAGCTAGCGTAATGGCTATGTCGCTGAACTCCCAGGTAGTCGACCGCGGTTCAAGTCCTGGACCTGGTGGCTTAAACTCACGCCGGGCGCGTGCCCAAGATCCTGAGAGGAGAATGGAGGAGAAGAGATTACAGCATGGCCATCCCCCCTGGAGGGTGATTTCTTGCTTTTTATCTCTCTGTCTCTTTCTGGTGAGCAAGCGTGCCCTATAGCAAAACCCTCTCAAAAAAAAAAAAAAAAAAGAATTGTAGGAAATATAAATTATTGGATTGTAAGCTCCACTCCCATTAGCACTGAACGATAATCACTGCCTTCTCCAGACTTGACCATGAAGTGTCTAATCCTAAGGTATGGTCATCTCCTTGGATATCTGAAGACAGTAAATATATATCAATTAAATTAGAAAGAAAAAGATGATAAGAATAAAGGTTTTATTTCTCCAATTGACTATGACTCTAAAAAAATGAATGTTAAATAAAAATTATGAAATAACTTTACACTCAGAGCCTGGTAATTAAGGAAACTGGACCCCACATAGCCAACTGCAAGTTCCAAGTCCCCACCCTGGGGGCTTGACAAGCACTCTGAGCAAGCCTACATGCATGCCCCCAAGTCCCAACAGGATGGAGAAATGGACGAGAAAGGATTGGACGTGGCAATGTCCCATGGCAGGTGCTTTCTCCCTCTCTCTCTCTGATGAGTGCATGTGCCCTCCGGCAATTAAAAAAAGAAAGATTTTTACATTCAATTGTAGTTCATATTCTTAAGAAGTTCATCAAAAAATAAGTGCTGACATGTCATCATCTAACTAGTTCAAAGCACTTCCTGCTTGGTAAAAAAGAGACCTCGTGCTTTGTATAATCATGCTATCTTCAGAAGGAAAAAGACTTTGATTTTGCAGAACATGTTTTTCTCCCCTAGGACTTAAAAAGGAGGAAATAAAACAAATTGTTGGGAAGAAAAATAATTGGTATAGTATTCCCATGTTAAGTGTGGCCGTACACAAGACTCTATATCCAAAGTATTATCACTGGAATTGCTACAATGAATAAATCATTATTTTGCAGTATCACCATGTATTTCACCAAAATGTCTCCTTTATGAAATGTGAAAGCATGAATTTAAAAACAGTGACTCATGATGGCCTGCTACTTTAAAAATCCAGGATACACATACCTATTATTCAGAGGTTAGTAATACGCTCTAGATCTCTCTTTTCATTCTCTCTGCCTTTGACAATCAACTCACTTGATGGCTATTAAGTCCATAAGCTTCGGAGTCCTCTGCAGCTGGAACCACCTGACACACAGGGCTGGTTGTGCGAAAACAATCCCTTCCCAAGACCCTGATAACCTGAGTCAACAGTGAACACATTAGGGAAATACAATTGCTGATTTGTAGAGTAATTCCAGTTAGCCACTGAGCATGAGGCATCTTCTAATTCTTCCATTGTTTAAAGATTCATTCTATTTGTTTTCCAGTAAGCCGAGTGGGCATAAAAGATGAGGCAATGAAATCATGAGTTGATCTGTCCACCTAGAATAACTCCTATTATGAAAACACACACACATACCATGATTTTAATTTTTGCTTCAATAATACAAATCTAACTAGAGACTTTGAGCCCAAACAAGCACCCTCCATAGAGCTTCTGGCTGCAGCACTCTCTCCCAGCCCCTGCCTTTCCTGACCAGCCAGGATTATGGGAGTGCTGGTGGGTACCCAGAGTACAGGTCGCCCTGCAAACTGAATCTCATCACCCATCTGGCTTCTAGCACTGCTTGGTATATGGCTATTGTACACCACAACAGTCAGGCCCCAAAGAACTCAAATTGTTTAAATCAAAAAATGCTATTGGGAGGATGACGCAATGGGCGCATTGTGGGTTCATAGGGGGCAGATGAGTTTTCCAGATAGTATCAGCTTATCTGAAGGTTAATTTTCTTGGTTAACTTAAAATAACTATTTTAAACCTTGATTGGTTTCTTTCTAAACCAAAATCATCTTTCTTTCTTTGTTTTTGTTTTTGTTTCACAGCAGACAGAATCTCTTCCTCATTGCAAGTATAGAAAGCAAGCTGCCAGGTCTGGGATTTGAACCATGGTCAGGCATGTGGGAGTTCAGCCTCCTTACCTACTACACCACTTGTAAAAGAAAAAAGAAGCATCCTTTGTGTGAATGCATCAGGCCAAGCCAGTGGAAAGGCCTCTGCTGCCAACTCCAGCCAGGCCTGTACTCCTTGCCACCGGCAGGCAGGCAGACAGGCTCCATGGGCAGCCTCTGTGCGGGCCACAGTCAGCCAACCTGTCGACTCAGGCTTATGGACTGTGGTTTAGAGCTGTAAAAGGAGAGTTAGGAGGGTGGGTAAAGTCAACACTCAGTTAAAACCATTCTGGCCAGTCAGAAACCATGAGGCAGCTCCCTCAGGGCAATAATCGAAATGGAAAAGGTACGACAGGGACATGCAAGGGTCAGAAGAATGTGCAGATCCAGGAGGGCGAGCCATGGCATCCACTGGCTGGCACAGCCTTCACCTGGTTTTGTCCCATCCCTGGCAGCTTGCTTTCTCACTTTGCTTCTCTTTTTCTGTCTCTCTCTGGTCAACTTCAAAAAAAAAAAAAAAAGACAATGAATAAAATTAAGTGATCTGTGTGTGTGTGTGTGTGTGTGTGTGTGTGTATTTTAAACTTTGAAATAGATTTTATTTTTTGAGAGGATCCCTCTTAAAATACACACATAAATATTTATTCAATGGAATGTCCAGAAACCTGACATGGAAGAGACTGTAACATTCAAAATTCTAACTCATGTGTTATAGCTAATTTTTTTATATTTAATCATTGTACATCTTTACAGCATACAATGTGTTTGTTTGTTTTTTAATTTAATTTTTAAGCTTTTTGCCCTAGGACATATGAGCTTATGAGCTTGCTAGAGAGAAAGAGAGGGAGAAAGAAAGAGACAGTGAGAGAGAAAGTGAGAAATCCCCCTGAGGGGATAGCCATTTGGCAATCCCTTTTCCTCCATTCTCCTGGGATTTTCGGCATGCATGCACACATGCCTGGCATAATTTTCAAGCACCAGGTCTGGGACTTGAACCACTATGCCACCTGCCTACCTCACAATGTGGTTTTTCAATGCATACATGCATAAGATGTCAATCAAATCAAAGATATTACTATCTACAGTATCCTCAACAGAAAACTTTCCATTCCTGTGTCTGTTTTATTTTATTTTATTATTTTTTTCCTGACTTCCTTCCTCCCTCCCTCACCACTGTCCACCCCCTCCTATACAATACTTGGTTCTGTACTCACCATCTTCACTAGTACATCATCCCATCTCTCAGTGTCTGCCATAAAGTGCAGACATTTGGTATATCTTGAGTAGGGACATACAGTGTCTGCCTTTCATAGTCTGGTCTGCTTCGCTTAGCATTAAATCCTCTGTGTTCATCCACTTTGTATCAAACGACAGGGTCTCTCTCTATTATTATTATTTTTTAACAGCTGATTAGTATTACATAATGTATTTGTGCCACAGTTTTTTCAATCCAGTCATCCATTCTTGGGTATTTAGGTTGATTCCATGTCTTAGCAATTCTGAATGATGCCGCAAAAAACACGGATGTGTGAGTGTCTTTCCAACTGACTATTTTCCTATCCTTTAGGTAAATACCCAAGAACAGTATTACTTGTCATCTGGTAGTTCTATTTATAGGTTTTTGAAGGATGTATCTGAAGCAGAAATATTTTGCCTGACTGACTTCACATTAAAAACAGAATGACTTCAAAAATTTTTTAACAAAATATTTTTTAAAATGTTTTTGCTATAGGTGCTCACTGGAGAGGGAGGTAGTGAGAGGAAAAGTGGGAAATCACCCACTGGGGAAGTGGTGTGGCTACACCAATCCCTTCTCCTCCATTCTCCTCCTGGGATTTGAGGCACACAGAGTGGGCATGAGTTTCAAGCCACTAGATCCAGGACTCAAACCATGGTCAGCCATGTGGGAATCCAGCACTAAGCACTGTACCACCTGGTGGCCCTAGTTAAAAAAAACTAAATATATATATAAATATAAATATAAATATAAATATAAATATAAATATAAATATAAATATATATATATTGACCTACAGGACAGTATAGAGTCTTTGAAAAGAAAAAAGAAAAAGTTTCTAAAAAGTTAAACCACTACCACCTCTATCAAAGTAAAAAGTCATGATTTTTTTTTCAAGACAAATTAATCAAAGACTCGGATAACTGATCTAGATGAGACCCTAGAGGGCATCTTTCCTAGTTGCCCTTTTTTCTGATAGAGGAAAAAATTGGGGGGCAGATAGATGAGCTGACTTGGGAGCAAGCACGGGTGTGGATGAGCTGGAGGTAGACCAGCAGTCACACTAATCTCTCTTCCCCGCTTCTCCACACAGGACAGTTTCCTGTCAGCCTCCTGCCTCCCCTTTAGGATCTCCTCTGTCTCTTATCCCAAGAGCCTGCTCTGCATTATGCACCTACAGAGGCTTGCCTCCTCGGTTAACTAGTCAGTTTGGAAAATAGGCTCTTGAACTGGTGTGTGGTTTTAAAACAAAAGGTAACCATAGCATATTAATAGATGTTACCTAACAAAAAGGGTCTCTGATCAAATTGGCGTGGGAAATTCTAGTTGAAACAAAGGTTTCTCTTCTGTAGGCCTTTAATATGTGGATGTGCACTGCGAGTCTTCACACAAGCATATCTCAACCTTATTTGATCACAGTGTCTCTATTTCTCTCTCTGGTCTCTCTAAAAAGCATATGGGGCCAGCAGGTGGCGTAGTGGTTGGGGTGCTGGACTCCCACATGGCCGAGGTCAAGTCCCAAACCTGGCGGCTTGCAAATCATGCCAGACTCAAGAGCATGCATGTCCAAAACCCCAGGAGGAGAATGGAAGAGAAGGGATTGCAGCATGGCCATCCTCCCTGGGGGGTGATTTCTCAACTTTTTCTCTCACTGTCTCTCTGTCTCTCTCCTCTCTTGTCAGCGCATGTGGCCTCTGGCAAAAAACCTAAAAAATAAAATAAAAATTAAAAAAGCAAATTAAATTTAAAAATATTGTTTTAAAAGATAGTGTGGGTGGGGAACCAGCAGTTAGCGTAATGGCTATGTCGCTGGACTCCCACGTAGTCGACCGCGGTTCGCGTCCCAGACCCGGTGGCTTAAAACTCATGCCGGGCGCGTGTGCGTGCGTGCCCAAGATCCTGAGAGGAGAATGGAGGAGAAGGGATTGCGGCGTGGCCATCCCCCCTGGGGGGTGATTTCTCGCTTTCTGTTTCTCTGTCTCCCTCTGTCTGTCTGGCGAGCGCACGCGCCCTATAGCGAAAACCTCTCAAAAAAAAAAGATAGTGTGGGGACCAGCAGTTAGCATAATGGCTATGTCTCTGGACTCCCATGTAGTCGACCACGGTTCAAGTCCTGGACCTGGTGGCTTAAAACGCACACCAGGTGTGTGTGCATGTGTGCCCAAGATCCCAAGAGGAGAATGGAGGAGAAGGGATTGCGGCATAGCCAACCCCCCTGGGGGGTGATTTCTCGTTTTCTGTCTCTCTGCCTCTCTCTGTCTTTCCAGCAAGAGCACATGCCCTATAGCAAAAATCTCTCTGAAAAACAGAAAAAAAAAAAAAAAAGATAGTGTGCTTTCCAAAAGGTTTACCATATTTACACCAATCCTACCTAACATGGCTCTAAAAATATTTCCTTAATCAGCAGAAATTAGATGCAGTTAATGTAGTTACTTTACATGGTAAAATCGTTTGCCTGACATTCCATGTAGCTTGAGTGAGTTCACTGTATGACCTTCTCACTCATTAACAGAAACGTCATAACAAGCTTCATTCATACGCTGTCCATTCCCTTGTTTTGTGATTTCTGGACGGGGATTTTAAACTCCCCAGCTGTCCACATTCCACATGAAAGGCACAGTGGAGAACTGAGAATCATCCAGCTACATCAGACCTTACTGACTTTTCCTCAGTTATCTAAACCATTCAGGGGAAAAAGAAAAAACCTATTCTGAGTTACCTAAGCAGTTGCCTCTGTTCCTCCCATTAATTTTGTAGTGATCTATATAGAATTCCATAATCACTAAAATGAAATCCCCTGAGACTGCATTTATCAAATAATGTTAAAAAAAGACTCTACTGGGACCAGTAAATGGCATAATGTTACATCACGTAGTTGACCGTGGTTCAAGTCTCCAACCTGGCAGCTGAAATCTCACACCAGGCACGTGTGCGTGCGTGTGTGCCCAAAATCCCAAGAGAAGAATGGAGGAGAAGGGACTGCAGTGTGGCCATTCCCCTGGGAGTGATTTCTTGCTTTCCGTCTCTCTGTATCTCTGTCTCTCCAGCGAGCACATGTGACCTATAACAAAAACCTCTAAAAAAAAAAAAAAGACTCCACTGCGGAATACTTCTTTCCAGCTTTGAAGAGGACAGTAACCTTCATCTCTGACATGCCGTGACAATGTAAACAAAAAAACAATTTTCTAGGCCCAGTCTGGTGGCATAGTCCATAGCAAACTAAACTGTAGTGCTGGAAGTCGCATGATTGACTGCAGGTTCAGATCCCCAGGTCGACTTGAAAACACAGTGTTTGTGTTGCAGTCTGACAAGACCCTGTCAAGGGCATTTTCCTCTCTCTATCTCTTTCTCTCTGTCTCTACCGCTCTGTGCACACACATGCACTCTCTATCATGAAAAAAATAAACTTAAAAAAATATATCTACATTTGGCCAGACAAGCACATATGAAAGCTGTTAAAATGTACTCAACCACATCCACGGCCATAATGATAGAAATGTGAGAAAAAGGCTTCTCAGAAGCTCATGCCATGTTTTCATAAAGGAGGAGGAACACAGAAAGGATGTATTGCTTTCCATTTACCTTGAGCAAATGTTTGCTTTGGTCTGCGTTTGCTTCCTGTCCCACTTCCTGCTAAACATGTCACACTAGAACCAGTCATGTCAATATTGGAGGGACACATTTAGCAGCGGCATTGTCTCCTCTTCCTGTGGTCACCAAACACTAATGTGTAGCGTTTGCCCTTTTCAAAATAAGTTGTAAACACACTGATACTCATCCTTATGCCCTTTTCCCACGGTCAACCTTCCCATTTTCAAATAAAATGCTCCTAATAATAATTAGTTAGTTCTGGAGTTCTACTCTGTATTTCATACCCAGTGTTTCAAAGAAGTGGTAGAAAAGATGTAAAATTAATGCATTCATTCAACTTTTGGCTTTCTGAATTGGTCTCTCTTGTAAACCCTGGGCATTTGAAGTTTCTTAAATGTTTTCTAATTTCCTTTCTTTATTTGGAATTCTTATTAATCATCTCTGGAAAATTCTAACTTGCCACATACTCTAGAAAATATGTGAGTCTGGGGCCAGCAGGTGGCATAGTGGTTAAGGCACTAGACTCCCACATGGTTGACTGAGGTTCAAGTCTCAGACCCGGCGACTTGAAACTGACGCTGGGTGCCTGTGCATGCCCCAAATCCTGACAGAATGGAGAAGGGAATTGTGGATTGGCCACCCCTCCTGGGGGAGCAGGGGTTGAGGGGATTAGTTTCTCACTTTCTCTCTTTCCTTCTGTGTCTCCAGTGAGCACGCATGCCCTATAGTAAAAATCTCTCTTAAAAAAAATATGTGAAACTAGGTAAGTCACAAAAATAAAGGTTCCAGGCCAGCCCTACAGCCCACTGGGTAAAGGAGCGAGATCCCACATGGCTTACTGCAATAAGCCCTGGGGGCATGAAAAACACGTTGGGTGTGTGTATTACATGACTAAAATCCTGAAAGAATGGAGAAATGGAGAGTGACTCCCACATAACCATGCCCCATGGCAGGGAGGGGGAATGTGTTTTCCCTCTCTCTCTGTCTCTCTCTAGCAAGCGCATGTGCCCTTTGACAATTAAAAAATAATAATAAAGCTTTATTCTGCTCTCAGTTTGAAGGTCCAAGGTCCAGGGATATATTTGGTGAGGCTTTTCTGGCTATATTACAACACGGTGGAGGGCAGGAGTGCATGTGTCAGTCCATGTGTCTCTGTTCTGGTATTCTGTCTCTCCTTATAAACCCACCAGAAGTCTATCATGGGGGCCCACATTAATTACTTTCCTAATCTCCTCCCAAAGACTCTACTTTTCAACATCATAGTTGGATTAAGTTTTCACCTTCTTAATCCTGTCATAACCAAATTTCAACATGTACATTCTGGGGGATACATTCAAAAGACAGAAACTCTGTTATTATTTCTTATTTTCTTCCCTCCTCCCATCCTTTTGTTCTACTTTCTTAAAAAATGCGTCAATCGGGACCAGCAGGTGGCGTGGTGGTTAAGGCGCTGGACACTCCCACATGGCCGACCAGGGTTCAAGTCCTGAATCTGGTGGCTTGCTTTCTCACTTCCTCTCTCTCTCACTCTCACCCTCTATCTCTCTCTGGTCAAATTAAAAAATAAATGAATGAATAAATAAAAAAATAAAATAAATAATTATTTAAAAAAAATGCGTCAATTACATCTTTCAAACTTTTCACTATATTTCTTATTTTGCCATTGTGTTTTTAATTTCGAATGTATCTTTCCTGCTCTTTCCATTTTTCTTTTTTCATAGTACCCTGTTCCTTTTTCATAGTTTAACATTATTTTCTCTCCAAGGATATTGAAACTATAGTTCCTTTGAAGTTTTGTCATTCTCAAATTATCACCAATGGAATCATGGAGGTTTCAGTGGAGAGTTTCTATATTCTTGTCTGCTCTGAGGGTGTTTTTGGGTTTCTGTTTCTTCCACAGGCATGTACACTTGCCAGAGAGGGAGACAGGGAGAAAACACCCCATGATGGGGATGGTCACAAAGTAATCTCTTCTCCATTTCTCCATCTTGTTGGGACTTGGGGCATGCACATACATGTGCACCATGTTTTTCAAGCTGCCGGACCTGGATTTGAACTGCACAGTTGGCCACATGGGACATGGCTCCCTTAACAACTAGATCACTTGAGCCAGCGCCTGAGGTTTTCTGAATAATGGAAACTTTCTTCTAATAAGTGATGGAGAGTGCAACGAACACGCTAATTCTCTGCACTGCCGGCTTTCAAGCACATTGCCATGTGACTTTGCACTTCCGTTCATTAAAGAGGAAGAATCTGTTTCCTGAAACTTTGAATCTGCGTGTGTCTCATGACTACCTTTGGCCAATACATTTCAGTAGACATGATGGTGTTAATTCTGAGTCCAGCCCTGGAGAAACCTCACATATCAATATTCTGCTTGTGTTCTTTCTCTTGCACCTCTGTCATCTCCACAAACCATATCCAGCCTAGCCTCCTGGAAGACAAGGAACACATGGAGCAGAGCCAAGTTGTGCCAGTATTTCAGTTAAGGGGACCCTCAACCAGTCAAGGCCAGCCAACATTTAGACACAGGGTAACTCCAGGCAAAGTCATGCACAGCCAACCAGAAGACCACCCTAAACAATAGAGTAATAAATGTTCCTTAAGCAAGTCCTTGAGATTTTGTGGTTGTTTGTTACATGGCATAATTTAAGCCACAAATACCTCACTCAGAGAGGTGGTCAGTAGCCAGGGATGTAGGCTCTCATATACTGAATCAACATGTATGTTTATGAAATGTAAGCCTTTGGACGATCTTAGGAAAGAAAGAACATGACTCGGTTAGCATTTTGGAAATGTACTTTGGCTACAATGTGTAGGTTCCATTGAAAGTAGAATCTACTGCAATCACCTAGGCAAGAGATGACAATGCCTTAATGAAAGTAATACCAGTGAGGATGGGAAGGAGAAGAAAATTACTAGAAATGCAAAGACGCATATTATAACATATATTGGTTCATTGGAAAAATCATGACATATTTTTCTATGCAAGAATGGGTTATGACTTTTCTGATGACCAATAGTAATTGGTTGGTTGTAGAAGGAGAGGAAAATTCTGGTATGTTTTCCAGGTGTGGGTTTTTGATGCCAGGAAATGAACTGGAACCAGCTTCAGGGAGGAAATACAATTAGTTTGGCTTTGGTATATTGAATTCGAATCCCTATGGGACACTCAAGTAGGTGCTGAGCAGTTTCATGTACGGGTTTGGAGGTGAGAGCACAGCTCAGGTTTTTTGATACCAGTTCTAATTTTGAAGCCACAGTATACACATGGTAATTAGAGCCATGACTTTGGATAGGAACACCCAGGGGAGGGTGTATATTGAGCCAAAAATAGAACACCAGGGTGAACAATGTTTAAGAGATTTGCTGAGGCTGGAGGCCTCAAATCCAGGAAAGCAGGGGTTGCAGTATACAAGGAGAATCAGGTATCAAACCTAGACGAAGATTTCAAGACCAGATGGATCAACGGTAGCTATCTGGTGTGAGCTGTATCTCTCTCATTAACAATACTTGTCTATCCAAATTTCAGAACCGGAAGGGATGTGAACATCAAAAACTCAACTTTACAGGGGTGCTTACAAAGTTACTTTTCAAACTAAATAAATAACTACTATCAATCAGTTGGCCCCTGAGAGTATCTGATGGCAGAAAGAAAAGTTAAAATATTTCTGAAATATTTAAAAGAATCATTTCAAAAATTGTAGAATTTTTTTTTTTTTGCAGAATTATTTTAAAGTCCCATGAAATGTAAGAGAGAAAAGACTTATGCTTAACATTCATAATCGGCTCTTTTCTCCTGTTGGGTGGCTTTTTCCCTAGAGAGCGTTGGAACAGATGTTCAGTGAACATAAAGGTCATCTCTCTAGCGCCAGGCACTCTGGTTGTCTGATTGTTTATAACTTGTCATTCACGTCACCTGATTTAAAAACAAGCCAGGAAGCATTTAGGCCAAATGTGCAGGGACTCCAAGAGCCTGCACTTTGTGGTCTTCTGTTACCAGACCTCCATTTTAATCTTGCCTTGCTAGAGGACGGGGATGAAGCATAGTTCAATTAGTCTGCTGTGTTAGGGCTCTTGTCTTTGCTTTAAGATATACTCCTTACAACTTATTTCATGAGCCTCCCCTTACCAAGGAGTAAAATGAATGCTCCTGGAATGTAAGGAAATCCATCCTACTGTTTCCAGTTCATTCACACCAGGGCTCTCTTGAATGATGTGGCCGACGTTTGCAGTTATCATGTCAGTCTGAGTTGTGTAGCTTTTACCAACACAATAAATATCAGGGCACAGTGGGTCCTACAAGTGACCTAAGGTTCATTTTAGGTCCTACCTTAAGGAACCTTCTCGAAGGAGGAGACGATAGCTGCTGCTCTAACCACCGGAGGGGGCCATTTCATCAGTTTCAAGCCCAACTATACTAAAGCAAAACTTGTTTCCTTCTGTTTGTGTCCTGTTACTTTGTATTAGGAGCTTCCCATCCAGTGGTCAGAAGCTCTGGCAAGGACCCTTCTTTGGCTGGGACTTGCATTAAGAGAGGGCCCCAGACCCTTGATCACCCCTGTGAGGAGCAGGAGAACTCTGGTAAAAGTACAGGGGGCCCCCAGACAGCTCATCAACACCTCCAATAGCTGCTGGGGTCCTATTCCAGTCCTGGTACAAGGATAAAGGTGCTTCCTGCTCTCTCATGGACAAACTAACACGTTACCAAGCCGCAGTACTAAACACAAGCTTTTTCTTTAGGTTTATTTCTTAATATTTCTTCCATGAAGGGACAGACAGGCACCCCCAACAGGGTCCTCATACCAAGTTCCATCTGGATTTCAGCCTTCCAGATCACTGGCAGGTGAGCGCACATTCCTGGTGTGCTCAGGGAAGTCTGGGGATGCGAACCCAGGACCTTTCTCATGTGGGTCCAGTTGTGTTACTTCTGTGCCACTGTCTGACCCCTAAGTACATTCTTTATGTAAAATGTCCCTAAAAGAAGCTCAGGACACTTGAAGACCAGTGTAGAAGGTTTCTATTTTAAATATACTCACATTATTTCACCAGCACGTATCCTTAGCAATATCGATAGTTAAGAAGTTGTGCAATTGTACCTGTTTCAGTGGCCAAAAACAAAAGCCCAACTCGAACTAGTGGGTCATTGGAAAAGTCACGATGCTTTCTTATTGCATAGGAAAACATATAAAAAATACATCATGACTTTTGCAACAACTCAATAGCTTAGGAAGGACACACAGACATTGCTTAGGTCACACAGCTGAAAGGCCCAGAAGCACATAAAAGGATCTTTAAAAATAGTGGTTAGAGGGAACCAGCAGTTAGCGTAATGGCTATGTCGCTGAACTCCCACGGAGTCGACCGCGGTTTGCGTCTCGGACCCGGTGGCTTACAACTCACGCCGGGCGCGTGTGCGTGCATGCCCAAGATCCCGAGAGGAGAATGGAGAAGAAGGGATTGCGGTGTGACCATCCCCCCTGGGGGGTGATTTCTCGCTTTCTGTCTCTATGTCGCTCTCTGTCTGTCTGGCGAGCGCACGCGCCCTATAGCGAAAAACCTCTCCAAAAAAAAAAAAAAAAAAAAAATAGTGGTTAGAAGAATTACTACGAATAATTGGGACCAGCAGTTGGCATAATGGCTATGTCGCTGGACTCCCACGTAGTCGACCGCGGTTCGAGTCCCGGACCCGGTGGCTTAAACTCACACCGGGCGCGTGTGCATGTGTGCCCAGATCCCGAGAGGAGAATGGAGGAGAAGAGACTGCGGCGTGGCCATCCCCTCTGGGGGGTGATTTCTCGCTTTCTATCTCTCTGTCTCTCTCTGTCTGTCTGGCGAGCGCATGGGCCCTATAGCAAAAACCTCTCCAAAAAAAAGAAGAATTACTATGAATAATAATCACGATCCTGATGATGATATTTTTGATACCCAAAGATGAGGATGTCCTGATATAATCACGGCTAGTTACTTCAGTTTAGAACGTGTTGTTCTTTGTTAGCTAGGTCTACGTAACTTCAAGCTCAGAGATACATGATGTCAGAGCTAATTGGTCATTACTGAGAAATTTCAAAAGCTCATCTAGTGATTCAAGAAAATTGGCATTTGGGCCAGCCCCATGGCCAGGTGGTGGAAGAAGCCAGGTCCTACATGGCTGATCATGCACTTTGAGTCCCTGCTCCAGTGGCTTGAAAAACACACCGGTCACATGTATGTGCCCAGCATTCCAAAAGGATGGAGAAATGGAAAAGAAGGGCTTGTAGCCCAACCACCCAATGGGGAGGTACTTTCTCCTTCTCCTCTCTCTCTTTCTGTCTCTCTCAGACCCTTTGACAAATTAAACAAAGAAAAAGAGAGAAAAGAAAAATAGATATTTGAGCCCAATACTTTTTTTTTGGGGGGGGGAGAGGTTTTTGCTATAGGGTGCGTGCGCTAGCCAGACTGAGCGAGAGAGACAGAGAGACAGAAAGCGAGAAATCACCCCCCAGGGGGGATGGCCATGCCGCAATCCCTTCTCCTCCATTCTCCTCTCGGGATCTTGAGCACACACGCACATGCGCCTGGTGTGAGTTTAAGCCACTGGGTCCAGCACTTGAATCGCGGTTGCCTACATGGGAGTCCAGCGACATAGCCATTACGCTAACTGCTGGTCCCCCCAATACTTGTTATTGTGTCCTCATAAATGGGTAGTATTAGGTCATCTGGAAAGCCATGGTGTATTTTTCTATGTTTTTCTACACAAAAGTGTGTCTCGACTTTCCCCACAACCCAACAGAATGGGCCTGGTTTGTGTTCCTGCATCAGCCCTGAGTGTGCCGCTAGGTAAACTGTACATGAGGTACCGTGAGCAGAAGTCCCTGTTCCAGGCAGGCCAACTTATCAAACATAACTACCAACCACTGGGCATCTGTTCAGGCTGCCCCCACAGTCTGAAGTGCATCTCCACTCCTCTCCTGTCTGGAATGAAGTCAGCCCACAGTCCAAGGCCGTCTCTGCTGTAATTGTCATGAAACTTTTCATCAAACCCCCACCCCTTGTCTCGCAACACTTTGTCAGCCATGTAAAGTCACTCGCAAAACCAGAAAATTCTTACTTTAGAGACGTGGGCTCCATGGCCTGATTCTGACATCTGATTGTGCTATTTTGTGTAGTGCCCTGCATATTTTCTGTGGCGTATCTCATTTTTCACTTCTACCACCTTGCAGTTTATGTTTGGTGAACCTGAAGTACAGGTGCAGCTCTCTAGACATGCTACACTTTATTTTTCCTGAGAGACAGAGAGATTTTTTGCTATCGGGCACGTGTGCTCTGGAGAGACAGAGAGACAGAAAGTGAGAAATCACCCCCTGGGGGGATAGCCGTACCACAATCCCTTCTTCTTCACTCTCCTTTGGGATTTTAGGCATGTATGCACACACACCTGGAGTGAGTTTCAAGCCTGAAGTAGAAACTCGAACCAAGGTCGACCACGTGGGAGTCCTGCGCCTTAACCACTATGGCACCTGCTGGCCTCTGGACATGCTGCATTTTATGTTTTCTTGAAAAAACACTTCTTAAAATGGAACAGGGCTGCCACCTGCCACCCTGTTCCCCTTTTCCACACTCCACATGGCTACCCTCCTTAACCTACTGAGCTCACATGTCCTCTCCTCTGAGATGCGTTCCTTTACCATAAATTTAGGACAGGTGCCCTTAGACTTTTCCAGAGCCTCCTGGCAGTCCAGGTATGCATTTGCTTTGTGAATAGTATCAATGCACTCTTCAGCAAGCCTTTGATCTACTTAGCAAGTCAAAAATAGATCACAGCGGAAAAACCAGAGAGCAATTGAATCCTAAATGGTATTGTTCTCAGTAGAAGTGCATGACGAGTTCAGGAAAAGGGAAAATTAAGACAGGTTCAGGGAATAGCTGTTTTATTCATCAGAGCACACTTAGCCCCGTGTTCAGTACTTAGAACAGACAGAATATCAGGTATCAGTATCCAGAGAGACAAATAGAATAATTTGGACTTGGACAAATGTCTGTGGGATGGAGGAAGAGTGGAGGGAGGGAGGAACAGCCAATGGGGCACTAAGTACCAACTGAATTGGAACACACAGGGCTATGTACATTATTATTGCATCTGGTTTGACTCTCTTATAAAACTATATGAATTGTGTAAGCCTTGCTTTAAGGCAGGGGTAAGAAAAAAACCTTTAAAAAGACGACAGAGGGCACCAGCCTTGCAACCTGAAGGTTAAGGAATCCAGATCTCACCTGGTCTTCCATGGTTTGAATCTTGCTCTGAAACACGCCAGTTCAAAAAACATACCAGAAGCATGGGCATGCATGTCTGAACTCCTGACAAAATGGGGAAATGGAGAATGGATTGTGGCTTAACCATGACCCAGTTGGGGGGTGGGGTGCTTTCTTATTTTTCTTCTCTCTCTGGCATGTGCATACACCCTCTGGCAAAAGAAAAAAAAAAAAGAAGATAAAAAAAAAAAGGTGGGGAAGTAAGATTTGGGATGTGAAGATAAATGAAGGAAGTAAGAATGAACCCAATTACCAAAGTAGTATGTTTTATAGTTTTACAGTTTTATTCCCAGAATGTCCAAGAACAAATGTATCACACCAAAGCCTGAAATCGTCCACAGTGGATTTTGTCTTGAAGAATGGTTTTTATTTTATTTTTATTTTTTTATTTTTTTCTTTCATTTATTTACTTTTACATTTTTCCACAAACATTTACTTTACATAGCAAAAAATTTTAGCTCATACTCCATAATTCTTGACAGTTTACAAACAACTTTCAAAATTTCAAAATACTGAATTTTAAAGATAATGTTCAAAATATGTCTTATAATTTTGTATAATTTTATAACTCTATAACAACAGAAGCAGTATGGTTTCAAATATATATATATATATATATATATATATATATATATATATATATATATATATATATTTTAGAGTGTAGTCGGTATATATTAAGTGGGGACATACAATGCCTCTCCTTCATAGCATGGCTTGCTTCACTCAGCAGTAAGTCTTCCATATTCATCCACTTCCTTTCAAAAGCCAGGGTTTTGTTGTTTTTTATGGATGAATAGTATTCCATTGAGTATATGTGCCACAGTTTTTCTAACCATTCATCAGTTCATGGGCATTTAGGTTGTTTCCATGACTTAGCAATTGTGAAAAGTGCCGCAATAAACATCGATGTGCAAGCACTTTTTCGATTAAGTATTCTTCTGCCCTTCAGGTAGATACCAAGGAGTGGGATTGCTGGATCATATGGTAGTTCTATTTGTAGATTTTGGAAGAATCTCCAAATTGTTCTCCACAGTGGTTGGACCAATTTACAATCCCACCAGCAGTGTAAGAGAGTTCCCTTTTCACCACACCTCCTCCAGCACTTATCATTTTTTGTTTTTTTAATCTTAGACATTCTGACTGGGGTTAGGTGATATCTCATTGCTGTTTTGATCTGCATTTCTCTTACAATGAGGGATGTTGAGCATTTTTTCATATGCCTTTTAGCTATTCGTATGTCATCTTTAGAGAGTGGTTTTTTCAACTCATTCTCCCATCTTTTAATAAAATTGATTGTCTTTTTCCGGAACAGCTGCTTGAGTTCCTTGTGAATTCTGGTTATCAGTCCCTTGTCTGATGCATAGTTTACAAAAATATTTTCCCATTCTGAGGGCTGTCTGTTCACACTAATCACTGTGTCTTTTACCATGCAGAAACTTCTTAGTCTGATGTAATCCCACTTGTCTATTTTAGGGATCATAGACTGTGCGTTGGGAGTCTTATTTAAGAAGTTTTTCCCTACCCCAATGTCTCCCAGAGTTTCCCAGGTGTTTTCCAGGAGCAGTTTTATAGTTTGAGGTCTTAGATTTAGATCTTTGATCCACCTTGACTTTATTTTTGTCAGAGGTGAGAGGTAGGGGTTCAGATTCATCTTTCTGCAAGTGGAGATCCAGTTTTGCCAGCACCATTTGCTGAAGAGGTTTTCCTTTTCCCACTGGATTGACTGGTACCCCTTGTGAAAAATCAGTTGGCTGTATGTTTGAGCATTCATTTCTGGGGACTCTATTCTGTTCCATTGGTCCACCTGTCTGTTTCTGTGCCAGTACCATGCTGTTTTGATTACCACAGCTTTGTAGTATATTTTTGGGTCAGGGAGTGAGATGCCGCCCACTCCACTCTTCTTGTGCAGAACTGCTTTGGCAATACAGGGTCTTTTATGATTCCAGACAAACTTTATGATTGTCTTTCCTAGATCTGTGAAGAATGTGTCTGGTACTTTGATTGGCATTGCATTAAATAGGTAGATTAATTTGGGTAAAATTGCCATTTTGATTATATTAATTCTTCCAATCCAGGAACATGGGATGTCCTTCCACTTTTTTGTGTCATTTTCAATCACGATCAGATAGGCTTTATCCCAGGAATGCAAGGTTGGTTCAACATACACAAAACCATAAATGTAATACACCATATTAATAGGAAGAAAGATAAAAACCATATGGTCATATCAATTGATGCAGAAAAAGCATTTGATAAGATACAACATCCCTTCATGATCAAGACTCTCGGCAAAATCGGCATAGAAGGGTCATTTCTCAACACAATAAAAGCTATCTATGAAAAACCCATAGCGAACATCATCCTCAATGGAGAAAAGCTGAAAGCTTTTCCACTAAAAACGGGTACAAGACAAGGATGTCCACTTTCTCCACTCCTCTTCAATATCGTACTAGAAGTCTTGGCCATTGCCATCAGAAAAGAGGAAAAAATAAAAGGCATTCAAATAGAAAAAGAAGAAGTAAAACTCTATTTGCAGATGACATGATTGTATACATAGAAGACCCAATGGTTTCCATAAAAAAATTTCTGGAAGTAATACATGAATACAGTAATGTTGCAGGTTACAAAATTAATATCCAGAAATCTATAGCATTTCTGTATATGAACAACAGGCAGACTGAGATAGAGCTGAAAAAAGTTGTTCCATTTACCATAGCCACAAAAAGTATAAGATACTTAGGGATAAATCTAACTAAAGAAGTTAAAAACCTCCACAAGGAAAACTATGAGAAGATAAAAAAAGAAGAATGGTTTTTAATTACATAGAATGCTTTAACCTTTATTCAGATACTGAGAAACCATATAGCTCTTATCCTGTGTAGCATCTCAGACAAACCCGGGATACGCTTCCTAAGAAACAGAAAATAATGCACGAGTGGCGTGAACCTTAATGAAGAATTTTAGGTGATTGAGTGCTTATCAAGCCGTTGGCCTGTGTACGCCGGTGGCACTGGAATAACCACGCCACAGGAACTTCCCACACTCTGGGAACGTTTCTCAAGGGTTGTACCCAGGGAACCTAATAATGAAACTTGAAGCAACTGTCTAAGAGGAAGAGGAAAACAACCCAAGCTGTTATCTTTTATTGAGTCTGTTTTCTCAGAGAATCTTGAGAAAACAAAAGACATTTTGTTTGAAGTGTTCCTGCAGTCTTCAAGTCAGAAAAAAAAAAAATAATCCCTTGAAGTACTTACAAATTAAACATTGCTGAAGACTCTCTCTTCATTCATATCCAAAATATTTAGTCATTCTGTAATTGGGTAATTTTGTCTTTCAAAAAATTACTTACCTAGCATCTACTTGGGTCTGCAGCTTAGCACTGTGGAGGTAAGGAAAGAAATCAAACGACATCCACCTCACCAGGAAACTGGTTAGGAATGCAAGTTCCCCGGCCTGCCCTGTGCCCTGTGGTTCAGGGGGCTGGATCCCACATGGCTGACCACGTGCTTTGAATTTTGGTCCTGGGAGTTTGAAAAGCAGAGTGGAAATTTGTGCATCTCAAAAGGGTAGAGAAATGGAGGGGAAGATTTGTGGTGTGACCAGGCCCCAGTAGAGGCTGCTTTTTCTCTCTCCCTGTCTTTCTCTCTCTCTCCCTCTCTCTTTCTCTCTCTCTCCTCACCCCGGGCTGAGTGCACCTACTGTCTGGCAATAAAAGAGTAATAGTGATCAGAATAATTATTTATCCAGCCTGCAGGCTGACTGCAGTCCTCAACCCTGACCACTAAATAAGCTCATTTTAAAGAATTAAACAAAATCTAAAAAATGACAATAGAGGACCAGCAGTTGGTGTAATGGCTATGTCACTAGACTCCCATGTAGTTGACCACAGTTCGAGTCCTGAACCTGGTGGCTTAAACTCACACCAAACACATGTGTATGTGTGCCCAAAATCCCAAGAGGAGAATGGAAGAGAAGGGACTGTGGCATAGCCATACCCCCTGGGGGGTGCTTTCTTGCTTTCTGTCTCTCTGTCTTTCTGGCGAGCACACAGACCCTATAGCAAAAATCTCTCCAAAAAAAATAAACAAGAGATAAGAAATGAGAATAGGCACAAGAGCAAATAAGACATAGGAGAGAATTCTGGAGCTACTGTTCCTAGATTAGCTTGGTCAGTCCCAGAACATTGGACAGTGGGAGCAGTGCCAGGCAGAAGGGGAGGGTTTTGGACGGGGGCACAGGGTCAGTGGAGAGAAGCACTGAAAATAATCTTCCCTTCACAATGTTCCCAAGGGCCTTCACAAAGAAATGGTGTTTTCTTTCAGTGTTAAAATCATGTCCGATCTTACTTTTTTTCAAGTTTATTTCTTTCAATAGAGAGAAAAATAGAGACAAACACCCTCCATAGGGACCTGGTGCCATGATCCACTCCAGCCCCGCCCAGCCCTGGGTCAAGGGCAAGTATGTACCGGTTACTCAGGAAGGTCAACACAGTGAACCTGCAATTTTCCCACATGGGTCAGCCTCCCAGAGTGCTGTGTTTTATCACTGTGCCATTGTCCAGCCTCTTATCATTTCTCCCTCCCTCCCCAAAGGGTGCATGCACTTGCCAGAGAGAGAAAGGGAGAGGGACAGAGCGTCAACAAGTGGGGTGTGATCACATCACAATTCCTTCTCCTCCATTTCGCCATCCTGTCAGGATCTGGGGCACTCATTGACATGTGTCTCAAGCATGGTTTACAAGCTGCCATGGCCTGGATTTGAACTATGGTCAGGCATGTGGAATCCAGCTCCCTAAACCACTAGGTGATGGGGCTAGCCCCAGCCCCTGATCTTACTACTAGCTTTTCCTAACATGTATGCCCAAGCAATGACCACAATTGCTGAAAACTTTATTATGTATATATTTTTGCATTGAAAAAGATAATGAAATAAAATTGGTACTTAGCCTTTGTTAATTGTTAAGCTCCAAAATAAGAATTAAAAAGTTCATATTTACATTTTCAAACCAAGTAAAATTTGGTGTAAGCCAGTATTTTGTGTGTGTACGTGTGTTTTTGTTTTTGTTTGGTTTTTGTTTTTAGGTTTTGTCATCGGTCACCTGTGCTTATCAGAGAGAGACAGAGACAGTGAGAGAGAAAGTAAGACATCACTTCCCAGGAGGTATGGCCACACCACAATCCCTTCCCCTCATTCTCCTCTTGGGAGCTTGGGCATGCACACACATGCATTCGGCATGAGTTTTAAGCCACCGGGTCCAGGACTCAAATAGCAGTCAACTACATGGGAGTCTAGCAACATAACCATTACATCATCTGCTGACCCATCAGCATGATTCTCAAGCCATACAGTTGAGTCCCAGACCTGGTGGCTTGCAAAATGTTGGGCATGTGTGTGTATGTGCCCAAACTCCCTACAGAAGAGTTAAGTGGAGAAGGGTTTGTGGCATGACCATTCCCCATGGGGAGGGGTGCTTTCTCTCTCTCTCTCTCTCGCCACATGTCTGTCTCTCTCTCTTTATAGCAAGTGCATGTACTCCCTGGCAAAATTTTAAAAAAATAAATAAAATTATTCCAGAGTCATTCAATTTCCTGGGGAACAGAAAGAATATAACCTATTTCTTAGATGAGGGAGAACTTTCATTTCTTCTTCTTTTTTCAAAAGTTTATTTACTTTTTCCATGAGCAAGAGAGAGAGAGAGAGACAACACCCCAATAGATCCAACCCCAACCTCAGCAGTCCTAGGTCCTGGGCATGTGGGAGCCCTGTATACTGAGGATGGCTTCTGGACACAAACTTGGAACCTTCCTATGTGGGATGGCCTCAGTGTTGTGTGTCACCACGGCAACACTGTCCATTCCTGAGAAATTGAGTTTCAGAAGCCATTTGCTCATCCCTATGTTACCACTTTTTCCGGCTTCATTATAATTTATCTCTTTGTGGGGCTGACTACCTGCAAAATCCTGAAGGATACTGAATTCCCTAATCAAAAAACAAAATGAGGGGCTGGCAGGTGGCTGGTAGTTGGGGTGCTGGACTCCTACATGGCCGACTGCCAGATCTGGTGACTTGCCTTCTCACTTTCCCTTTTTTTTATCCCTCTCTCTCTCTAGTCAAAGTAAAAAGAAAATAATAATAATTAAATTAAATAAATAAATAATTCTTTTTTTTTAAAAAAATGACCTGGCAATATTCTCAGGACCTTCTAGTTGCTCAATAAATCTCTGCTGAATGACCAAAAGTGGATGCTAATGCAAGCGTACTTCCAAATGTTCTTGGGGAAAAAATAGAAGTAAAGTATGAGTTCATTTTGGTGCAAATAAAATTTGATATCCATGCATAGGTTTTTCATAATATGCATTTCCCCTGAACTTTTAAAAGTCCCTCCACCCTCATATAGTCTGGTAAACTAAAGACAAGAAACCTAACCGAGTAGACATTATCGATTGTTTTTCTATTTCCAATAAATTAAACCTTTTTCATACAGAATGCCTGTTTGTAGGAAGGTAGGTTCTCACTTCCTGATCTCCCTATCAGCCACACTTTTGTCTTGGGACAACATGACTCTGACACACAGTGTCATGTTTGTCATCTTTGTTGGGGGCAAAAAGGACCTTGACTGAAATGTCCACTTTCCAAGGAAAGAGTGCCACCAGCACCACCCACCCTACAGGGTACAGTGGGCAGTGATGGTGACACCTGTGCCCTCCGGCACCAGCTGTGGATGTGGCGCTGCCTGTGGGCAGGCCTCCTCTGCCTCCTTCCCTTCTCAGGTTCTGGTTTTCCAACCTTCGCACAGATGGTGTGAGCTGCCCAGTGTCTTCTCCCTGCCCAAGTTGCCCGACATTCATTTCTGCACCCAGAACTAAGAATCCAAGTAAGCGTCCAACTGGGCTTCCACATTCAACAGAAGGATAAGCTTACCTAAAGACTACGGAATTCATTACATTCTCTCCCTCTCTAAACACAAGCATTCTCAACTCTGTAAATTCTCTTCTGGCTCTAAAATTCTTCGATTCCACTAGGGCAGCTTCAGTAAGGAATGTAAGCACGATGTGAACACCGCGTGTTTCCTGTCTAGGCATCCACACACATGTACTGTGCCTTCTATGTGAAGCACAGTTCAGGCACTGTGGTGTTTCCGGTATTGTTGATGCCATCCAGGAACTTGGTCAATTAAAGGAGTTTGGACACAGGGCTGACATCGAGACCTGTACGAGCAGATCAGCTGACTGCATCTCATAACCTAGCAAAGATGTTCCTGAGTGGAGGGAGGGAGAAGGTGTTCCCTGGACTCAAGCACAATCTGGAGAGCTCTTCAGTTACGGTCCACAAGGGAGTGAAGTGTGTTCCCGTATTATTCATGACAGTCACACGAATGAGAAGAAGTCATTCTTGTCCAAGAGAGGAAGGTACTGGCAATTCAGTGGCATAGTTGCCAGGGTAATTTTTTAAAGCAGTTATGTGAAAGGAGATTTCAAAGAAAGCCAAATTACAGAGGGCTGGTTACCTGTCACCCAACTGAATGTGGTTATCTTGTTTCCCTGGTCTTTATGCGAACAAAGGGCTCATGTACTTTGGCGCTTATCGGAAAAAGGCACTAATTTTCTTTTCCAGATGAGATTTAAATGAAAGATTAGCATGAAATACTTGGCCTTGCTTCTATTTCCATAATCTAGAAACATTCAGTGGATCTGGTAAGAGCACTTTCTTTCCAGTTTGACATCAAAAGGGCACCTTTGAGGGGTTACTAGAAGGACCAACCTGTCCTCCACATTTCATGGGGTGTGAGTTATGTTCCGTGACCTGTAATGAATTCAAAACAGCTCCAAGAAGGCAAAAATCCATGTTGTAAAGAGCATAGTGCCCCAAATAGTTGTGTATAAATATTATTATTTAAAAAAATTGTAATCTTTTCCCCTTTTTTCATTTTTGCTCTGAAAAAGGATTAGAAGAATTTTTTTTTTTATGTACAATATAAAATGCTGGTCTGGTAGCACAGAGGTTAAGCTCTATGTAGAGGAAGCGGAGCCCACAGAGCTGACTCAATTTTTGTTTTTGAGAGGTTTTTGCTATAGGGTACTATGCTCACCAGAAAGAGAAAGAGAGACAGAAGTGAGAAATCACCCCCCAGAACCGGGGTAAGTTTAAGCCACCGGGTCTGGGATTCAAACCGCAGTTGACTACATGCGAGTCCAGCAACAAAGCCATTACGCCATCTGCTGCTCCCACGGGTTTGAAAGATCCTTGACTGCTTTCTCCTGTCAACTCCCCATCTCAGCAGGAAGCAGCCAGAGAGCCATAATCCCTCATCCACTAACAGCAATAAGGGATGCTTCTGCAAAGGGGGAGAGAGGGCTATTAAACACATAGACAGGGCAAAAGCCCGAAATGGAGACGCAGTAAGCCCTACCCAAGATAGAATCACGGTGACTACATTCTAACAAACATAGAGCTGGCTGCCCGGGGCTCAAAACAGCTATAGCAAAGGACAACTGTTTGTATTAGCCCACTGCTTTCTAACAAAAAGTACAGATGGACACGGTCTGCTGACCCCACACAGAATGGTGTAATAAGTCACCCAGACTACCATGGAATTATTTTCTGAAGCCTACTTCCTTTGCTAGCCTGTTGCAAAATAAAAACCTTTGGAGAGAATTGCTAAATAAAAACCTTTGGAGAGAGCCTCAAGGTAGCAACCCACTTTTCAGGATCCCCCACTGTCAGAGCTCTCCTGTCCTTCAGTAAACCTCACTTTGCTATCCCCCCCCTTTTTTTTGGTCCACATTCTAATTCTTCATGAGCATGAGACAAAGAATCAGGTTTGCTGCTGTTCCTTCATTTCATTTCTTTTTTTTTTTTTTTTTTTGGAGAGGTTTTTCGCTATAGGGCGCGTGCGCTCGCCAGACAGACAGAGAGAGACATAGAGACAGAAAGCGAGAAATCACCCCCAGGGGGGATGGTCACGCCGCAATCCCTTCTCCTCCATTCTCCTCTCGGGATCTTGGGCACGCACGCACATGCGCCCGGCGTGAGTTGTAAGCCACCGGGTCCGAGACGCGAACCGCAGTCGACTAAGTGGGAGTCCAGCGACATAGCCATTACTCTAACTGCTGGTTCCCCTTTTTTTCTTTTTTCATAAGAGCACACACATCCACATAGCAGGGGAAAGGGAGAGAGAGAGATGTACTGTCCCTGGGATCTGGTCATGCCACGATCCCCTTCCTCTAGTCCTCCAGCTCAGTGGATCTTGGGTACTCATGCGTATGGCCCATGTGTTTCAGGCCAACCAGGCCAGGATCGTGAATTGCAGTTGCCCTGTGGTTTCCAGGTCTATGGCTTGGTACACTACCACTTGTGCCACCATGCCTGGGCCCTCGCTCCTGTTTTCATGGTTTACTCAATAGATTTCTACCTCCCCAGTCCTCAAGTCATAAATCTAACAGCATTTCATGACTACCTCTTCATTCTCTTACTTCTTATAATGAATCTACCACTGAGTCATTTGGATTCTATCTTTACAACACGTTTCTACTCTATCTTCTTCTTTCCATCTTCACTGTGTCCACACTAGCT
Organism: Tupaia tana; assembly: GCA_026018925.1. Lineage (NCBI taxonomy): Eukaryota > Metazoa > Chordata > Mammalia > Scandentia > Tupaiidae > Tupaia > Tupaia tana. The sequence continues at coordinate 109,608,818 of JAKSZU010000007.1, forward strand.
CAGGGACTAGGTCCTTCTGCAATTTTGTTTCTTTTCTTTTTTTAATCGTCAGAGGATGCGTGCACTCACCAAAGAGACAGAAGGAGAGGGAGAAGGGCTCCCCATACGGTGTGGTCACACTGTAATTTCTCCTCTTCTGTTTCTCTATCCTGTTAGGATTTGGGGCAAGCACATGCATCCAGGGTATCTTTCAAGCCACTGGGGTTTAGACTCACACCACGGCCATGTGCGATCTGGCTCCTCTAAACGCTAGGTTGTGGGGCTGACTGAAGTTTTTCTTACCTTTCACCTTTACTCACACATTACAGCTGGATGGACAATTCACTAAAAATAAATCTCATCGTTGTACTGAAAAAATCTTGGATGCCGCAGTTGCTCACTTCCAGACATGCCCTAGTTTCTGTGTGATCTGGCCCTCAATACCTCCCAACCTCTGCCTCCTTTAAAAGTATAACTTATGGGGCAGCAGGTGGCAGGGTGGTTAAATTACTGGACTCCCACATGGCCGACCATGGCTCAAATACCAGAGTTGCTGGCTTGAAAATCAGGCTGGGTGTGTGTGAATGTGCACCCACAAACCCAAGAAAAAAATGGAGGATGAGGGATTGCAGTATGGCCATCCCCCCAGAGGGTACTTTCTCACTTTCTTTCTCTTTGTCTTTGTCTGCCTCTTTGTCTTTGTCTGCCTCTCTCTCTATCCAGGCAAGTGCACGCACCCTATGGCAAAAACCTAAAATACATACATATATACATGTATAACTTAGAGAAAGTCTTGAAGAGAACAAGATTTCCCCTGAAGGGGCTGCCATGTGAGGGCTCCTAACAAGACTGCCTAGTTTCAAAGACAAGAGCAGGAAGGTGGAATCAAAATTTGAAGAGCAGTTGCAGGAATGAGAGCGAACATGCAAATCCTGAGATCACGGAATATGGGGAGATAACTGAAACCCACTTTCCAGTATTCCCAATGCCAACACACTTCAAAAACTAACAAAATTATGGGGCTGGCAGGTGGTGTGGTGGTTAAGGTGGCTGGACTCCCACATGGGTGACCGTGGTTCAAGACCTGGACCTGGCACCTGGCTCTCTCACTTTCCTTCTCTCTCTCTGGTCAACTTTAAAAAAGTAAAAATAACGACAATAAGATTAAATAATTTTTAAAATTATTTTTAAAAAAACCTAACAAAATGATGGCACTTCTCTGTCTAAAATGCCCCAAGGGATGCCCCTTACTTTCAGGATAAACATAGATTTCTTACCTTGAATACTAAGTCCTTCTCAAACTTTATTTTGTGCCATTCCTTAATAAATATCTGCTATAGTAGCCCCCAGTGGTTCCAAACTTGGAATCATCTGCAGGGCTTTAGATTTGCTAAATTTTTTAAATTTGCTGCTGGGCCTTCCTTTGGATGGATCAGACAGAACCTGGGAGTGCACCCAGGCATCACTGTATTTTGCAGCTCTGCAGGTAATGCAGAAGTGCAACGAATGCTAAGAATCCCTGAGCTAATGGTTTTGAAATCCCCACTGTGGAGCTCCAAGAAAATGTGGCTGCAATTATCCTTCTCTCTCAAAAGAAATAGGGGACCAGGCAGTAGCATAACAGGGCCCACACAACACGACTGGGCCCATGTAACAAAAATTCTGAATTTACACCCAGGACCTTCCTGAGCAAACTGGGTACATGCGCATGTGCCCGTTGAGACTAGGGTGTGCCACCATGGGAAGACTCAGTCTGTCTGTCTGTCTCCCTCTCTCATGGACAAAATAAATACATAAAATTTTAAAATAAATCAATAAAATGCCAGCCCTGTAGCCTAGTAAAGGGAAGTCAGATCCCACATGGCTGACCATGTTTCAAGACCCAGCCCTGGCAACCTGAACACACGCTGGGCACATGTACACGCATGTCCAAAGGATGAGGAGATGGGACGAGAAAGAATTGTGGCGTGACAGTGTCCCATTGGGGGTTGCTTTCCCTCTCTCTCTTTCTCCTCTCTCTTTCTCTCTGTCTTCCTGGGTGTAAACATACCTTCTGGCAATTGTTTTTATTTTTATTATTTTTATTTTTATTTTTATTTTTATTTTTGGAGAGGTTTTTTTGCTATAGGGTGCGTGCACTCACCAGACAGAGACAGACAGAGAGACAGAAAGCGAGAAATCACCCCCAGGGGGGATGGCCACGCCGCAATCCCTTCTCCTCCATTTTCCTCTCGGGATCTTGGGCACGCACGCACACGCGCCCGGCTTAAGTTTAAGCCACCGGGTCCGGGCTTGAACCGCGGTCGACTACGTGGGAGTACAGCGACATAGCCATTACGCTAACTGCTGGTCCCTTTAGTTTTATCTTTTAAAAATTAAAACCAAATAAATGAAAGAAATGGTAAGGTGTAAGTTAATTTTTTCTTTTGAAATAGTTATTATTTCCAAATTATTTTAAAGGCTCTGTTCATAGAATTAAAAGTTCCAGAACAGAGATTATCCTCTCCTTCAGGAACAAATTCTTTTTTAATCAAGTCACATTCTCTCTGTCTCCATACCACATGAACTCAGCAGGGTAAAAATGACAGCAGTGCTGTGAGCAACTCCTGTTTACTTGGGTCCTTATCAGCAAGTACAGAAATATCAGGTGTCTGTTAAATTTAGGTCTAGGAAATTGACTACTCCTCCCCTGCCAAAGACTGGCTAGTTAATTAACATGGCAAAGTCATAATAAGACACAGCAGTGAAAATAGTGTTCACAGACTTTCTTTTTCTCACAACCTTTATCCTCTTTTATCCAGCCACCCCCTTTTTAAAAATATTTTTTAAATAACCAAGGATACATGAGAAAAATAGAGAGAAGGAGACAGAAGAAGCACCCCGCCCCCCTTCCTCTATTTCTTCATGCCATCAGAATTTGGGGGCATACATGCACACATACTCCACGTGTTTTTCAACCACCGGGCTGAGGGTCAAACTATGGTTAGCTAGAAAGGATCTGGCTTCCTCTACATGGCACTTAACCACTATACTACAAAACCTGCCTATTTCCCTTTAAAAAAAAAAAAAGAAAAAGAAATAAAAGTAGGTAGAGATTCAGGAAAAGGAAAGGAGACAATAAAATAAGTCAAATGTTAATCTCAGATTTTTCTGTATAAATTATTGTGAAGAGAAAGAATTTGGAGAATCTCACAGAAAAGGTCCTGTAATATTTTTAGCTCACCTTAATGCCTGCATTTTTTGTTTTTGTTTTGTTTTCTTACATATACTCCCTACATGGGGTCTTTCATAACATGTTTACTTAGACAGATAAATTGCAGGGATCATGTTATCTACTGCTATAAGAAATGCAGGGTACATGTTACGTGTAAGTAAGTAATTTACCATTTTAGTTTGATTCAAAGTCAAGCCTTTGTTCTCTACTTCTACTCCAAGCCAGTTTAAGGCTCCTCTTTTAGCTCTATTAATTGCTACAGCAATAAGCATCTAATTATACAGCCATTATAGGAAGTACACTGAATATTAAACCCAGAAGTACTCCTTGTCATTTCAAGAAGTTCTTAACAGAGATACTTGTCTCAGCTAGTTCTTGCTTTTTCAAGGTACACAGCTTCCAGTTATTTTGTTCCCAAACTACTCCAATGTAAGATTTTCTAAAATATACGTTTTCTGCTTTCTGGCCTTTACTGGCAGTGTCAAGCCAATGTTTCTTCCATAGCACTCTCCTTCTTGAGCAAAACATCCTACTTCCAGACCCCTGCTTTCATAAACGTCCCATTTATTCTTCCTCAATGAACTGGTCTATTTCATTCCTCTCTCCTTGGCTTTAAACTGCATATCCCTTAACACATTAGCTTTCTTTGACCCAGCCTCTGTGGTGAATGGTAGCATATTGGACTATTGTGCTGGAAGCCACATGCCAAACATGGTTAGAGTCCCTAGCCCAGTTGACCTGAAAACCCAGTGCTTAGGATGCTGGCAGATTGGAAGACTAGAGAAAGGTGACCATGACACGACTGAGCCCTGTGTAGGGTGCTTCTCTCTCTACCTCTCTCCATCTTCCTGTCTTCTACACACCTTCACACTCTATCATGAATAAAACAACCAACCAAACAATCCAAAAAACCACTAGCACTCTCAAAGCGCACATTTACATCTAAAGAGGGGCCTGTCTTCTTCAACAGCATGTGCTTTGGTTGTCACACACTGTGGAGGCAGTTTTTATTGTAGTCTGAAGTCCAGACTTGTCCCAGTAATTTGAAAAATATAAAGAACATAAATGAACATTGATTTTCAGGTCTTTCTAAATAAAAAAGAAAAAGATAATAGGAAGTTGTAATAAAATTCACCAGAAGAAAATAGAGAAAAAGTATAAAAGTAAGGGCAGTCTTCTTTTTTATTCTTTGTTTAAATTTGCTGTAGGCATGTATGCTCACTGGAGACACAGAGAGAGGGAAAGTGAGAAATCATCTCCCTCCCCCCCTGGGGGAGGATGGTCATGCTACAATCCCCTCTCCATCATTCTCCTCTTGGGATTGTGAGCATGCCCACATGTGCACCTGGCATGATTTTCAAGCCACTGAGTCCAGGACTCAAACTGTGAGGTCAGCCACATGGGATCCAGGCACCTTAACTTCCACACCATCTGGTGGACTGAGGATTGTGTTCTTTTAAGGTTAGATAACCTCAGAGTAAGAAGTAGAAATGGGGACCAGCAGTTAGCATAATGGCTATGTCGCTGGACTCCCATGTAGTCGACCGTGGTTCGCGTCCCGGACCCGGTGGCTTAAAACTCACGCCAGGCATGTGTGCGTGCGTGCCCAAGATCCCGAGAGGAGAATGGAGGAGAAGAGATTGCGGCATGGCCATCCCCCCTGGGGGGTGATTTCTCGCTTTCTGTCTCTATGTCTCTCTCTGTCTGTCTGGTGAGTGCACGCGCCCTAGAGCAAAAACCTCTCCAAAAAAAAAGAAGTAGAAATGAACTAGAGTTACTACAAGCTTTTTAACAAAAGCATTACAGAATATATAATATAAGAGATTCTGAATAGAATAAAATAGGCAAGTTGAACTTCTTTTGACTAAATGAGAAAGCTGTTTTAAGGAGTAGCATGAGTACCTTGACTTCACTGAAGACAGGTGAGAAGAAAAGGAATCAAAAAGCCAAGCTCAAGTCTGTCATGTACCACCTCTCAGCAGAAGCCACACTTGTCAGAGACCTGAGTATGCACCAGTACATAGGGTCGATGCTGGCAACACTGACAGGGTTCAGAAAACAATGGGATGGGAGCTATTGAGATATCCAGAGATGAAAGAAGGCTCACCTTAGCACTGAATTAACCCAGTGAATAATGAGACCATGTCAGGGTTTCTAACATACATGAATAATATAGAGATAATTAGCCTACCCCTTCCCCCTTTCTTCTCTTTGGAGAATTTTTTTTTTTTTTTGAGAGCTTTTTGGTATAGGGCACGTGCGCTCACCAGAAAGACAGAGAGAGGCAGAGAGATATAAAGCGAGAAATCATCCCCCAGGGGGGATGGTCACGCCGCAATCCCTTCTCCTTTATTCTCCTCTCGGGATCTTGGGCATGCACACACATGCACCCGGCGTGAGTTTAAGCCACTGGGTTTGGGGCTCGAACCATGGTCAACTACATGCAAGTCCAATGACACAGCCATTGCGCTAACTGCTGGTCTCTCTTTGGAGAGATTTTTTGCTATAGGGAAAGTGAGCTCACCAAAGAGACAGAGAGATAGAAAGTGAGAAATCACCACCTCCCCGTCCCCGGAGGGATGGCCACACCACAATCCCTTTTCCTCCATTATTATCTTGGGCTCAGGATCTTGGGTATGCACACACATGTGCCCCAGATGAGTTTGTTTTGTTTTGTTTTGAGTTTTTTCTTTTTTTTTTTTTTTTTGCTCTAGAACGCATGCACTCGCCAAAAAAGAGAGAGACAGACAGAGTGACAGAAAGTCATTCACCCCTAGGGGTAATGGCCACACTGCAATCCCTCCTCTTCCATTTTCCTCTTGGGATCTTGGGCATGCATGCACATGCACTAAGCGAGAGTTTAAGCCACTGAGTCTGGGACTCGAACCACGGTCGCCTACATGGGAGTCCAGCAATGTAGACATTATGCCACCTGCTGGTCCTGCCCAGCATGCCACCACACCTGGCTCATGCCAGTTTTTCTTTTCTGAAGAGCGAGGTTGAGCCATGGACCAGACGTCAGACCCATGCTTTTCTGCCTACAAGCCTGGATGTCTCGTCATCACTTTAAATTGCTCTTTTCAAAATGTTTGCATTTGGAAGGAAGGGATGGGGCACAGTAAATGCTACACATGGAAAGGCAAATCTCACATGACCCACCGTGGTTCAAATCCTGGCTCCAGAGGCTTGAAAAGCATGTTGGGTGCATGTATGTACGTGTCCTAAACCCCGACGGGATGGAGACATGGAGAAGGGATTGCTGCGGGATCATGCCCTGTTGGGGTTGCTTTCTCTCTCTCTCTGGCAAGCACATGCCCAGTGTGCAAACGCACAAACAAAATGGTTTAAAAAAGCTTGCTTTTTACTTTAAAGTCCAGGCAACTGACAAGAGATCATCAAGATATGACAACTGCAGAATTACTAGTCTAAATTTATTTTTAAGAATTATTTTATTTAACTTTTATTATTTATTTTAATTTAACCAGAGAAGGTAGGAGGAAGAGAGAGAGAGAGAGAGAGAGAGAGAGAGAGAGAGAGAGAGAGAGAGAAAGAAAGTGATAAAGTGAGAAAGCAAGCTGCCAGCTTCGGGACTTGAACTGCATTCGTTCATGTGGGAGTCCAGCACCCTTACCCACCATGCCACCAGCTAGCCCCACTAGTCTAAAATTTATCAGTGCCTTTTCTCACTGTCCAGACAAGGAATCTTGAAAAGGATGTAGAAAATGTGACCCCTTGGCCTTTGTCTCCTACTAGACCAATAGCTGTTATTGTTGACCAAAACTATAACGCACCATGAGTTTTTTTTTTTTTTTTTTTTTTTTTTTTTTTTGTCAAAATATGACTCAAGGAAGAATTTAATATAGAAATCAATTTTTTTCAGGAAGGCAAAAATCATAGTCCTTCAAATTATGTTCTCTATAAGTCCATCCTTTAATTACAATACTGCTCAGGAAGAATGGAGTATGGAAAACCTCTGTACTTGTAGATGGCAGGCTTGTTCCAAGCCTTCTGCTTCATCTAAAAACCTATCTTTCCTTGAAGAGTAAATAATGAGAGGATAATTTGTTGCTTTCAGACCCCTGAGACACCCATGAAACTAAAATAGGTGCAGCTGTCTTTCCACAGTGTTGCTGAGCAGTCAATGGGTTTATTCAGATAGATCTTTTATTCCAATAGTGGTGAAGCCTTAAAAGGGATGGACTCTAAGGGACCAGCAGATGGGGTAGTGGTTACGTCACTAGACTCCCATGTACCCAACGGACCGCAGTTCAAGTCCTGAACTCTGTTTTTTTTTTTTTTTTTCTTGGAGAGGTTTTTCACTATAGGGCGCGTGTGCTCGCCAGACAGACAGAGAGAGACATAGAGACAGAAAGCAAGAAATCACCCCCCGGGGGGGTGGTCACGCCACAATCCCTTCTCCTCCATTCTCCTCTCGGGATCTTGGACACGCATACACACACGCCCGGCGTGAGTTTTAAGCCACCGGGTCCTGGACACGAACCACGGTCAACTACGTGGGAGTCCAGCGACATAGCCATTACGCTAACTGCTGGTTCCCCTGAACTCTGTTTTGAGACCAGCTTGGACAACATGGTGAAATTCTGTCTCTAAAAAGTTGAATAAATAAAACTAAAATAAAAATTAAAAACCTAGGACCAGCTGGTAGCACAGGGAGAGAGCAACGCTCTGAGATACTGGGCTCACACAGTGCAGGGTGAAGGAAGTCGTCCTGAGGTTTTGCTAAAAATCACCCACAATGGGCAGGTTAATGGGGGAAAAGGCTTACAGACTTACTTTAATGTAGATAGATGAGTAAGAGAGCCACAGAAGGGTGGCCCAAGGAAAGGCCAAATGGCTGAAGATTTCATACTATACCGGACAGAGAAGTTGGAGTTAAGGTAAGAAAGAGGGAGGAGGAAGAAATGCAAAGAATCTTGTCTTTCTGAACAGGGTCTCACACCCCTAGTCTCTTCCTGTTCCAAGATAGCTACACTAGGTGAGCATCAGGAACGCCTGCCCGCATCAGCTGCTTACCTTCATGATGTAAGCAGATAATGTGAATTTCTTTCACGAAAGCTCAGCTTTCTTATGGTTCCTGCGTCTGCTGCCGCTGGTTCCGCTGCGCTCCAGGTGTTGTTCTGAAGGAAAGTTGCCACCTCATATGTTTCAAGAATGGCTCTCCCTATTGTTGTAAAATGGGGTGGACAGGAATATTCAGTGACCACACTTTCAGAAGATGACACTGTACTAGATCTTAAACAGTTCTGAAGACTTTTACAGGTGTGTTGTCTGAACGCCAGAAATTACTCAGACTCCAAGTTAAAGGCAAACCTGCAGAAAATGATGGTAAGCTTGGAGCTCCCAAACTGAAACCAAATTCTAAAATCATGACAATGGGACCTCGTGAGGAGAGCTGGGAAGATGTCCTAGGTCCACCCCGCCCCAACAATGATGATGTCGTCAACGACGTGGATGAAGTGGTAGAGGTAGAAAATAGGGAAGAAAATCTGCTGAAAATTTCTTGCAGAGTGAAAGAGTACAAAGTAGAAATTTCGAATCCTCCCTGGGAAGGGAAAAAGCTTTTGGTCCTGGACGTTGATTATACATTATTTGACCATAGGTCTTGTGCGGAGACTGGAGTAGAATGAATGCGGCCCTACCTTCATGAATTCCTAACCTCTGCATATGAAGATTATGACATTGTTATTGGGTCTGCAACAAATATGAAGTGGACTGAAGCTAAAATGAAAGAACTGGGAGTGAGCACCAGTGCAAAGATCCAACCTTCATGTTGGACAGTGCTGCTATGGTAACAGTGCATACTCCACGGAGAGGGTTCATAGACGTAAAGCCACTTGGTGTTATACAGGGAAAATGTTCGGAGTTTTACAGCAAAAAAAAAGACAACATTATGTTTGATGACATAGGAAGAAATTTTCTAATAAACCCGCAGAATGGACTAAAGATAAGGACTTTTATGAAAGCATACCTAAATCGTGATAAAGACAAAGAACTTTCAAAATTAACTCAGTACCTCAAGGAGATAGCAAACTTAGATGACATTTTGGAGTTAAACCATAAATATTGCGAAAGGTATGTCTCCAAGAAGCAAGGACAGTAGTTATGTGTCATACTAGCAGTTATTTAAGATACTCGAGGTCCGTGGACTTCTTGCTTTATGCTAGAAATCATTGTGATAGTGCTGGACACTGAAGCAAATACCTGACTGCTTCTACTTGGTCTTCCAGTTCTTGTACGTTTAATTTTATATTTTTTAAAGATCACAGCAATATGATCTTTTTCCCCTATGTGAATATACTATTACTCTTTAAAAATATTTTCTCCAGCATTAATTACTTAGTTCTTTTACACACACACACACACACAGAGAAAGTGGAGAAAAATGTATATGCAACAATGTAATTTTGTGACTTTGGAAGCAAGTTACATGTTTTGTCTCATGTTATTGTCTGACCAAGATGAAACTCATCCTAAAACTAGTGCTTTTCCCTTCAATACCAAAAAAAAGAAAAAAAGTATTTGAATTTAAAAAAACCTAGTTTGTTATTCTTAAAATTACCAGGAATTTTTTTATTCCTCCATTATACACAGATTTTCTTCCGTTCCCTGATAGCTACATACTAGAATTCTGAATTGTCTCAGTTTGGTCTGTGTATGTGTCAGTATTCTTAAGGTAAAACTGAAAAACGTCAGTTGTGATATAGCTCAGTTCTAGTAAGAAAAATAGAAAACATAAACCTGAAGAATAAAACTAAGGAACAGTAGTGTGTGTCTCTTTTTGATGGCTAAGTGGAAACTCTTCTGCCCAAAACCATTGCTATAAAAGCACTGACAGGCAATAAACTTTAAAGCAGGACATAGCACTGATTCAACCCTCAGCATGAACAAAAAGTTTTTGTTCTCTTTCATCTGTATCTGGTCTAAGTGCTAACACTGTGCTTCAGTGAAAATATCTAGCCATAAGATTTCTAAAACCATTATTTTCAATGCTTAAGCCTGCAGATATGTAATGTGACCACTGTTTTGTGTTGACAGTATTGCTTTATACAGTTTTTGTATTTGGAAGGAATTGATCCTTTTAAATAAACATGGTGTATATTGTTCTTATGGGACTATTTCAATGGTGTAAATAATAAATATCTTTTCTTTAAAAAAAAAAAAAAAAAAAAAAAAAAAAGCTCAGCTTTTTTTTACTTATTTTTTTTCAAGCTGCCAGGTCCAGGACTCATACCACACTGTCGGCCACATGGAATGAAGCGCATTAACCATCATGCCGCTGGCTGACCCCAAAAAGTCAGCTTTTTTTATATGTAAGTTAATTGTTGTGAGGGCTGGCAGGTGGTTAAGGGTGCTGGATTCCCACATGGCCAACTATAATTCGAGTCCTGGACCTGGTGGCTTAATTTCTCACTTTCTCTCTTGCTCTGTCCCTCTCAGATAAAATTTAAATAAATAAATAAAATAATTCTAAAGAAAAATAATAAATAAAATAAACAATCCTTTAAAAGAAAAAAAAAGTTAATTGTGTCTGTAGACCCTCTAAATAGTTATCTCAAAATATTCCAAAGAATCTTATTTTAGGGTGGCATATTTGGGCTCCCCATAGAGGGAGGGTCCCAGGCTTGAGTCCTGGGCCTTCTTGCACACATCAAGTATGTGTGCATATGCCTGTAGTCTGGGTGAACTGAGACTGAGGGTTCATAACAGAAAAAAACTTTTTGGGTATTCCTGACTCTGTTCCTTGAGTCTCTTTCTGTCTCATTGAAGAAAGGAAGTTTGGAGGAAAAAAAAAAAAAAAAGAAAAATTTATTTTGTTTCTCCTCTAGTCTCACTCAAAAACCAAGTCAACAATCAAGACAGAATATTTTTGTTTTAATTACTAGAGGGCATGTTTGTTTGCCAGAAAGAGAGAGACAGAGAGACAGAGAAAGAGAGAAAAGAAGAAATCATACCCGCTCTCCATGGGGAGTGGTCACCCTGCAATCCTTTCTCCTCCATTCCCCTGTCTTGTTGGGATCTGGAACATGTACACACAGGTACCAGGCATGTGTTTCAAGCTGCAGGGGCTGGGACTTGAACCACAGTTGGCCATGTGGGAACTGGCTCCCTTAACCACTAGGACACAGGGCCAGCCCAAGATGGAATACTTCTGTGACCAACTGCATGGGTGTTTTGAACCACACACCAAGCAAGCAATCCATTCTGCAGTGGCTTCCTCTAATTCAGTTGAATTCTGACACTGTCTACCTAGAGATAAGAGTCAGATCCCACATGTTGAGGGCTCACTCCTTCAACACTGCTCCCACTGCAAACATCAGTCATAAATCCTAGCCTGCAGAACTTCTGACCAACAGGCTAGGAGCTGGGATTTCCACTCCTGCGTCTCTGGGTTTGATTATTTGCTAAAGCAGCTCACAGAAGTCAGGGAAATGCTTACATTATCAGTTTATTATAAAAAGATATTGTGAAGAGGCCACCAGGTGAGGTGGCAGTTAAGGCAGCTGGATCTCACATGGCTGAGTAAGCAGTTCAAATCCCAGACTCAGCAGCTTGAAAAAATTGCCAGGCACGTGTGTGTGTGTGTGTGTGTGTGTGTGTGTGCACCGAACCCAGAGAAGACAGTGGAGGAAAAGGGATTACAGCATGGTCATCCCCCTATAGCAAACAAAAAATAAATTAATTAAAAAAAAGATATTGTGACGGACACAGATGGGGGGATGCACAGGAGAAGACACATGGGAGGTGCAGCGCTCCCATGCTCTCTCTGGGTGTGCCCCCTCTAGGATCCTCCATGTGTTCAGCTGGAAACAAACCCTGCCCCTTTGGGCTTTTGCAGAAACATCATCACACGAACATCAAGGAAGGGTGGACAATCATGCAGAAATGTGATTGGACAAAATAGGGTAGCTTTCATGCTACTGGGTCATCAGAAAAGGCATGACATATTTTTTTGCTTTTCCATGCAAAAACGCATCATGATTTTTCATATTAATAATATGCTTAGCTCTCTGTGTAGCATCCCCTCCTCCCATGTACAGGGCAGGACACCTTCTAAAATGAGGGTCTTGGTTTATTTTTTGAGAGGTTTTTGCCTCAGGGCACGTGGGCTAGCTAGAGAGAGAGACAGACAGTGACAGTGAAAGTGAGAAATCACCCCCCGGGGGGATGGCCATGACACAGTCCCTTCTCCATTCTCCTCCCTGGATCTTGGGCATGCACGCACATGCGCCCAGCACGAGTTTCAAGCCAACAGGTCTGAGACCCAAACTGCAGTCGGCCATGTGTAGCCCAGTGATGTAATTGCTATGCCATCTGCTAGCCCTGAGGGTCTTTCTTTCTTTTCTTTTCCTTTTTTTTTTTTTTTTTTTTGAGATATTTGTTATAGGGTGTGTGTGCTCACTGGAGAGAGAGAAACACAAAGAGAGAAATCTCCCTCTTTGGGACATGGTTGTGCCACAATCCCTTCTTCTCTGCTCTCCTCTCAGGATTTTGGGCTTGCACACACACACACCTGGTATGAGCTGTGTCTGTCACTGTGGGAGTCCAGCGACATAGCCATTACACCATCTGCTCATCCCAGGTCTTCACTTCTTTTTTTTTCTTTTTTTTTTTGGAGAGGTTTTTCCTATAGGGTGCATGCGCTCGCCAGAAAGACAGAGAGAGACAGAGAGACAGAAAGTGAAAAATCATCCCCCAGGGGGGATGGCCACACCGCAATCCCTTCTCCTTCATTCTCCTCTTGGGATCTTGGGCACACATGCACATGCGCCTGGCATGAGTTTAAGCTGCTGGGTCCAGGACTCAAGCCACAGTCGACTACATGGGAGTCCAGTGACATAGCCATTACACCATCTGCTCGTCCCAGGTCTTCATTTCTTTATGAACAGTTCAATGGTCTGCCTTAGGGAGCTTCAGGAACCAAGGACCAGAAACCAAAGTCCAAATAATTAAGAACCAGAAACTATGAACAAAAATATATAAAATAAAATAAAAATGCATATACGTATGTATGATAATCTCATGCTTGTCAAGCCTCAGTTTTCCTCTCTGAAAAAAATCCCTCCTGCGTAGGCCAGCAGATAAAGCGGTGGCTAAGTTACTGCACTCCCACAAAGCCAACCGTGGTTCCAGTCCTGGGCCCAGTGGCTTGAAACTCATGCCACAGATGTGTGTATGTTCAAGATCCTGGGAGGAGGATAAAGGAGGAGGGGCTGTGGCATGGCATCCCCCCAGAGGGTGATTTCTCACTTTCCCTGTCTCTCTCTCTCTCTTTCCCCTGAAAGCACACACTCTAAGGTAAAATCCCCTAAAAAGAAAAAAAAAAAAAAACTCTCCTGTAAGGTTACTATGAGGATTAAATGAAATCCAAATGCTTTGGAACAGTACTGGCACCAAAAAAATCTTCCATAAATAAAAATGGGCATCATCAGTTTTGACTGGGATAACCATACCCCATACTGTCTGTGATACTTATGGTTTCTGAAACATTATACTTGATCATTTAATTCATTTACCCCTTCACACACGTGTAAGATAGGTAGGTATAATGATCTCTCCATTTTATAGATAAAACAATTGAGACTCCGGGAGTCAAGTGATTTAGAAAGTGCAGTGCAGGCTAGGTCATTGCTGTCAGTCAGTCCCTGGAACTCACACCTGGGTCTTCTAATGCCTCTGCGTCTGCCCGGAAGAGAGAAGGTCTGACTACTGAAAGGTTCCATCTTGCTCAACTGGGTGTTAGTGAGAGACATTCTAAAGTCCTTTATCCTGGGCTTTCATCAATCCCAAAGCAAAGGTTATCAGTTTCAAGAACTTTTTTTCAGTCTCAAAAGAATAATGGGTTTGTAATATCCAGACGTGTAAATTAGCAGATGAATTCATTCCTTCACTTAGGTTGGTTTATAAGCATTTAACAAATGGTTGGATTCTTCACATGGAAGACACCAAATGGCCTTTGCATCTGATGCTACTTTCTCGGAAGAGTTCTCACTGTCTACAAAGTGCATTCGCTTGTACACAGAGATCCTCCACTATTCCAGCTTTCTCGCCACTGCCCGGAAACACCATGTTTCTCATGCCATCGTGCCTTCTTGCCTCTAAGCGCTACTTGTTCATCATGATTCATGGCCCTACCTTGGTAACTCTACTCTGGAAGATGCATCTTTACCAAGCTCCTTTTCAAGATGGATTACATTTTCACCCCTACCTCCATGGCATCTTACCACATCCCTAATTATTGCATTTATATTTTATCATTAGTGTTTGTTTGTCCTCCCCTGTATGGAGGACTCCTTGAGAGAAAAAAATCATACATCATTCAACTTTAGAACTCCAGTACCTGGACTATATCCATTTGATCTATGGAATAATTTATTTACAAGTTGTATCTACTGAATTTAAAAATATATACAAATACAAAGCTGTAGGTGACATGCTAAAATGAGCGAATATCACTCCTTGGGCATCAAGAAAATCAGGCCTTTTGCAAATCTCCACGTATATACTCAAAACATTGTACATAATTGGTAACTGCCCAACCAAAAGTAGGCTCATCATCAAGAAAGAGATGATACCATGCACTACAGGGGAATTGAAATGGAAAAGAATTGATTTGCTTATCAATTACATTCCAAAAAAGCAACATTTTTCCATTGAAGGCCAACAAATAATAAAAAATATTTAAGAAATCAGGATCAGGCTAGCCTGTTGCACAGTGGTTAGGCACAATGCATTGGGAGCTGGACTCCAGGATCCCACATGGCCAACTGCAGTTGGCATCTCAGCCTTGGCAGCTTGAAAAATATTCTTGGCATATGTGTGTGCATGCCCTAAATCCTGACAGGATAGAGAAATGGAGGAAAAAAGATTGCAGCATGACCACACCCTACTGGTGAAGTGCTCTCTCTCTCTCTCTCTCTCTCTCTCTCTCTCCTCTTTCTCTTGCTTTCTCTCTCTTTCTCTTTCTCAACAAGCACATATATCCTCAGTTAGTTAAAGAAAAATAAATAAGTGAATAAGAATGTATAATGCAAGATTGGCCCCTGAATGGCCTTTAGGTAATTTCCTGTCAGAAAATAAAAAGATGGTTACAATGACCTTTGTACAGAATCATCCTGCCAGAGCCCTCCCTTACTGGCTGGTGACACCCATAGACATGCCCACAAGGTCACAGAGGCAAGTAAGCTAGTCAGAGTTCCCGCCATTGTCATGACCCTGCCCCTCCACCCCTCCCATATAAATACATCACATCTCCTCGTCTCCTCAGTGGGGTGAGCTGTAGCATCTCTGGCTTCAGACAGGCCCCCAGGCACTCTTTCTCTCAAAAAACTTTCCTTTTTCTCTTGAGATGACTGCCTCTTGATTCTTACTCCGAGCTGTGACATATAATAAACTTAATATTTTGTCTTTTGACCATTTATTGAGTAACTTCAAGTAAACTGAAGGGATTGTGGAGGTAAAGTTTATCCAGAAGAGACCAAATATCTGTCTGTCTGTCTGTGTGTCTATCTATCTATCTATCTATCTATCTATCTATCTATCTCTATATCTCTATCTATCTATCTATTCATCCATCCATCTATCTATAATTAAGCTAGAGAACTAATGGGGTGATTAGCTGGCTTATTCACAAGTTGACTATGGGACTGACTACCACAAGACATTCTCTCTCATGATAATCCAAGTTTTCAGTCTTCCTTAGGCTGATCACAAATCCTGCTGAGTTGACGACCAGTTGTTTCAGGCAGCTCCTGCTAATGGCCTTTTACCAAATCTTATTCCTCTCCCATCTCCATCAGACTCTCCTCTGTTATCTTTGTCTAGTGCAAACTCTTCGATAATAACCTAACATGCATCATATACCATATTCCTTTTATTAGGATGAAAGCCCCTGGCCTTTTCAGGGTCAATGCACATGTCATTTCTATCTGGTCATGCTGCTGGTAGATCTGCCTATACACCCCAGGGTCCGACCCTTATTAGATGTTAGCTTTGTGGACCATAAACTCAAATTTTCCTTATACCTGTGGCTTTACAGTTATTCCTTTTGGCTCAATAGAATTAATAGATTGCTTTGTTGTTCTCAATCCTTAAACATGTGTTAGAGTCTCTGTTAAATAAAATTTGGGAAAACAGCATCAAATATTAGTCTTGTGGCTAGTGTAGTTCACAGCAGAATTTAGAAAGCATGGGGCTAGCCAGGTTGCAATGTGGTTAAGGTAGCTGGATCCTACATGGCTGAGTATGCAGTTCGAGTCCTGAACCTGGGAGCTTGGGAAATACACTAGGCATATGTGTATATGTGCCCAAAATCTTGGGAGGAGAATGGAGGAGATGGGACTGTGGTGTGTCCATTCCCCCTGGGGGGTGATTTCTCACTTGCCCTCTCTTTCTTTCTCCCTCTCTGTTTCTCTCCAGTGAGCAAAAACACCCCTATAACAAAAACTTTTTAAAAGAAAAAAAAAAAAAAGAAAAAAAGAAAGAAATAATTAATTATATTCAGTGTTACAGAACAGGACTTTAAGGCAAAATAATAAAGGAAGGAAATCCTTTAGGCATCTTTCTGGAACACAGAATTTTAATTTTTATTTTATTTATTTATTTTTGCTTTTTGAGAGATTTTTGCTATAGGGCACATGTGCTTCCAGGAGAAACAGAGAGAGATAAAGAGACAGAAAGCAAGAAATCATCCCCCGGGGGCAAGGCCATGCTGCAATCCCTTCTCCATTCTCCTCTCAGGAGTTTGGGCATGCACACACATGCACCTACTGAGTTTTAAGCCACTGGATCCAAGACTCAAACCACAGTCAACTACATGGGAGTCCAGCAATGTAAACATTATGCCATCTGCTGGCTTTTTTTTTTTTTTTTTTTTTTAAGAGAGATTTTGGGGACCAGCAGTTAGAGTAATGGCTATGTCGCTGGACTCCCATGTAGTCGACCGCAGTTCGCATCCTGGACTCAGTGGCTTAAAACTCACGCTGGGCACGTGTGCGTGTGTGCCCAGGATCTCGAGAGGAGAACGGAGGAGAAGGTATTGCAGCGTGGCCATACCCCCTGGGGGGTGATTTCTCGCTTTCTGTCTCTCTGTCTGTCTGGCAAGCACACACCCTGTAGCAAAAATTTCTCCAAAAAAAAAAAAAAGAGAGAGAGATTTTTGCTATAGGGTGCATTTGATTCCCAGAGAGACAGAGACAGAAAGCAAGAAACCCCCCCTCCAGGGGGTTCTTCACACTGCAGTACCTTCACCTCTATTCTCCTCTTAAGATTTTGGGCACACACACAAATGCGCCCAGTATGAGTTTTAAGCTACCGAGTCCGGGACTTGAACCATGGTTGACTTCGCGGGATTTCAGCAATGTAACCATTACACCATCTGCTGGTTCCCAGAATTTTAATTTTAATATCCTTCCAATCATAATGAATCGATAATTCCTTTCACTTCGTTAAAATTTCATTTAAATCTTAATTTTCGGTATACTTTATTGGGTCATTGGAAAAGTCATGACACATTTTTGCATAGAAAAACATAGAAAAATAAGTCATGTCTTTCCCTATGACCAAATCACATTTAACTCCAGATTAGTATTTAATACTAATTAATCTAGTATTTAACTCAATTCAAAGTATTTATACTCCTTGAAACTACAAGTTGTTTTCTCCAACCTTTCCTTTCTTTAGAATATTAAGATTTCATTCCTTGATTAGTTCAAATTATTTCATTAGATAAATTATTTAAGATGTGAAAGGCAGGTTGGTCCTTTCAATGAATGGTGGGCTGGATCTTCCTATAATTGTAATGATATGTACACAACTACATAGCAAAATGCTTCACTCTGAAAACAAAACCGATACAAAGAAAATATACTTCAGCAATTCAAAGAACTGAAACTGTTATCTTTTTACTCTAGACACTGAAACATTTTTCTACAAAAACATGCCAGAGATCATTTCTTCACTGTGTAAGATTCCATTGGCAAGCTGGGCTACAAACAGCTAACCAGCTCCATCTTCCACCACACAAAGAAATGAGACCTCACACAGAGACAGCCATTCAGTAATGACAGTGCACATCAACACTAATTTATTTGAACCTCAAAGTCTTTGAATACCAATATAATGCAGTAAAAAGAAATATCACCATAAGAACAGCAAATTAAACAGAACTACGAAAGAAAAGACCACTAGGGGCCAGACCATAGCCTGGTGGTTAAGGCAGCTGAATCCTAAATAGCTAACTGTGCAGTTCTAGTCCTGGACCTAGCAGCTTGAGAAATATGCTGGGTGCATGTGCATGCATGTCCAAATCCAAAAGGGAGAAATGGATAAGAAAGAATTGTAAGGTGCCCATTCCATTCTCTTGGGGGTGCTTGCTCACTCTCTGGTGAGTGCATGCATCCTCTGGCAATTAAAAAAAAAGGGGGGGAATATCCAATTTACCTTCTCTATTTTTCTCTTAATATAACAATGTAGACAGCATAAAGCATGGCTCAAACAAAATGAAACCTATGTTATCTTTTCCAGCAGATTTTTCATACTCTGACAGGTTTACCAACACAATTGCAATGTTTAAAATTATATTGAATAGTTTAGAAATCTACTTCCACTGTTACTTGGAAACACTGCATTGAAGATAAAAGTAAAAAAAAAAATCTAGAAGTTGAAGACAAAATTTTAACTATAACAACTTTTGTGTCTGAAAGTACTTCTGATATGACAAATTTGTCAAAAAGGATACACACAAACAAATAAAAAGTTAATTAAGAAATTCTTTTGGGACCAGCAGACGGTGTAGTGGTTACATCCCTGGACTCCCACATGGCCAACTGTGGCTTGAAAATCACTCTGGGCATGTGTGTGTGCATACCCAAGATCCCAGGAGAAGAATGGATGAGAAGGAATTGTGCTATGGTCATCCACCCGGGGGGGGGGGGGGGGTTGATTTCTCACTTTCCTTCTCACTGTCTCTGTTTCTGTCTCTCTGGTGAGTGCACATGCCCCATGGCAAAACCTCTAAAAAATTCTTTTATTAACATATAATAATTGTATGGTAGCATTTTTCAGTAAAAGAGTACGATGTGTAATGATTAAGTTAGGATAATACCCATCTTCTCAATCTTTGGGCTTATTTGTGTTAACATTCAAAATCCTCCCCTTTAGTTACACAATAAATCATTGTCAACTATATTTTCTCCACTGTCATTTTATAATACTAGAAATTATTCTAACTGCACTTTTGTTTCTATTAACCAACATCCCTCTATTTCCCTCTCCATCCCAATTTTAGCAGTCAATCTTCATCTCTCCACCTCTATGAAGTCACATCTTGCCAATTTCTGTATGAGGGAGAATATATGGTATCTTTGCTTCTGTGCCTGAATTATTTTATATAATGTCCTCCAAGCTCTCCTACTTCACTTAATGTCAAATGACAGGATTTCATCTTTTTTAATAGCTTAATAGTGTTCTGGTGTGCTTGTGTGTTTATCAACATTTTCTTTATTCATGTGCCTGTTGATGGACACAGATTGATTCCACATTTTGGCTACTGTGCTGCAATAAATATTGGGGTGCAGATATTTTTACAACATGCTCATCTTCTTTCCTTTGGATATATGGCAAGTAGTGAGATTGTTGGGTCAAATGCAGTTCTATTTTTGGTATTTTGATGAACCTTTACATCGTTTTCTACAAAGGCTATACAATTTATATGAACATGAATAGTGTAAAAGAGTGCCCCCTTTTCTGCAATCAGGTCAGATTTGTTACTTTTTGTCTTGGTAATAGCCATTCTAACTGAGATAACATTGGGGTTCGGTTTGCATTTCTTTAATGATCATTAACGTTGATCATTTTTTCATATGCTTGTTGACTATTTATATGTCTTATTTTGAGAACTTTATTCAGGTCAGTTGTCCATTTTATAATGGGGTTATTTTTTTTTTTTTTTTTTTTTTTTTTGAGAGGTTTTTCGCTATAGGGCGCGTGCGCTCGCCAGACAGACAGAGAGGGACAGAGAGACAGAAAGCGAGAAATCACCCCCCAGGGGGGATGGTCACGCCGCAATCCCTTCTCCTCCATTCTCCTCCCGGGATCTTGGGCACGCACGCACACGCGCCCGGCGTGAGATTTAAGCCACCGGGTCCGGGACGCGAACCGCGGTCGACTACGTGGGAGTCCAGCGACATAGCCATTACGCTAACTGCTGGTTCCCATAATGGGGTTATTTTGATGCTGAGTTGTGTGCATTCTTTGTATATTCTCCTTATCAATCTCTTGTCAGATGGATAATATGTATTTTCTCTCTCCTGTGGGCTATATCTTTACTCTGTTGATTGTTCCTTTTACTGTGGAGATGCTTTTCAGTTTAATTAATCCTGTCTATTTTTGCTTTTGTTCCATGTGCTTTTGAGATTTTATTAATGAACTCATTGCTCATACCAATGACCTAATGTTTCCCTTTTGTATTCTTAAGAAGTCATTTTGTAGTTTCAGGTTTTATGTTTAAGTCTTTAATCTAGTTGACTTTTATAAATGGTTAAAAGTACAGATCTAGCTTCATTCTTTTGCATATGGTTTTCCAGTTTTCCCAGAATCATTTATTGAACAGACTGTTTCTCCCCCAATGTACGTTCTTACCATCTGTGCTGGAAATCAGCTGGCTTTATGTATGTGGATTTATTTTTGGGTTCCCTGTTTCACAACATTGGTCTATGTGTCTATTTCCTTGCCAGTACAATGCTGTTTTCAATACTATAGCTTTATAATGTATTTTGAAATCTGGTAGTACAATGTCTCCACCTTCATTCTTTTCATTCAGAATTGTTTTAGCTATTCAAGGTCTTTTCCAATTCTATACATATTTTATGGTTTTGTTCTTTTTTTTTCTTCTGTGAAGAACATCATTGGTATTTCAATAAGTGTTACATTGAGTCTCTACATATCCTTTGGTAGTAGAGACATTTTAACAATATTGAGTCTTCCCATCCATGAACATAGGATATCTTTCCATTTTTTCAGTGTATCTTTAATTTTTTCATCAGTGGTTTTACATTTTCATTGTATAGAGTTTTCACTTCCTTGGTTAAATTTACATTTGGAGTATATTTTTATGTCTATTATAAATTGGATTGTCTTTTAATTTTCTTTTACAGTCATTTCATTATTGGTATATAAAAATGTCACTAATTTTTTATGTTAATTTTGTGTCCTGCAGCTTTACTGAATTTGTTGAGCAGTTTTAGGGGTGTGTTGTATGTGTGTGCAGGGTGTGGGATATTTAGCTCTGGCTAGTAATTCCAGTACTGAGAGTAATCAAAGTAGATATCCTTATCTTGTTCTCATTCTTAGAGAAAAAGTTTTCAGCTTTTCCCCAGTCAGTATGGTATTAGCTGTGTTTTTGTCAAATATGATGTTTACTGTGTTGAAGTACATTCCTTCTATATCTAATTTGTTGAGTATTTTTATCATAAAGGAATGTGTATTTTGCTTCTTCCACATCAATGGAAATGATCATATGGTTTTTGTCCTCCATTTAATTGATATGGTGTAACACATTTATAGATTTGCATATGTTGGAAAGTCTTTGGGACCAGCAGTTACCGTAATGGCTATGTCACTGGATTCCCATGTAGTTGACCGCGGTTCACGTCCTGGACCCGGTGGCTTAAAACTCACGCCAGGTGCGTGTGCGTGAGTGCCCAAGATCCCGAGAGGAGAACAAAGGAGGAGAGATTGCAGCATGGCCATCCCCCCTGGGGGGGTGACTTCTCAATTTCTGTCTGTCTCTCTGTCTCTCTCTGTCTGGCGAGCACACGCGCCCTATAGCAAAAACCTCTACAAAAAAAAAATAGTAAAAGTCTTTGCATCTTTGGGACAAAACACACTTGGTCTTGGTGTTTCCTTTTGATGTGCTGTTGGAATCCAAAAGCTAATTTTGGACCAGCAGGTGGCATGGTGTTTAAAAACACTGGACTATCACATGGCTGACTGTGGTTCAAGTCCTGAACCTGGTGGCTTGCTTTCTCATTTTCTCTTTCTCTCTCTCACTCTCTCTCTCCCTGGTTAAATTACAATGAACAAATAAATAAAGTTAAATTAAAAAATAATAATTATAGGGACTAGCAGATGGCATAATGGCTACATCGCTGGACTCCCATGTAGTTGACTGCAGTTCGAGTCCTGGACCTGGTGGCTTAAACTCACGCCAGGCACATGTACGTGTGTGCCCAAGATCCCGAGAGGAGAATGGAAAAGAAGGGATTGTGGCATGGCCAAACCCCCTGGGGGATGATTTCTCACTTTCTATCTCTCTGTCTCTCTCTTTCTGGCAAGCGCACGTGCCCTATAGCAAAAACTTCTCCACCCCAATAAATAGTAATAATAATTCTAAAACAAAACAAAACGAAGAGATAATATTTGCTAGCTGAGTTACAGTTTCCACATAGTTTTCAATATAGATTCTTGATTATACAATAGGATATGACATGCAAGACAACTTTACTTCTAATGTATGGTTTGATGGAAATTGTTGAACTTGTATCATATTACTGAAATTTACATGAGACCTTTTGGGAGTTTTTAAAATATTGATGTTTCTGCTTTCAGATTTTTCACGTGACAGATCATGAAATTTCAGAGGAACGTGAAGAGGTTCACTTAAAGAACTAGTCATAGCTATAAATTTGCCAAGAGTAATCTCCATTATTTTCCAAATGATTGTTTGAATTAACTTTAGCATAGGTAGTCATAAATCCATTTGCCAGTTATTTCCGCATACTTGTGAATATTTTATTTTAAAAGTGTTATAAACTGGGCTGGCCTGTGGCCTAGTGATTTTGGAAGTCAGATCCTACATGGCCCACTGTGGTTCAATCCTGGCCCCAGTGGCTTGAAAAACACATTAGTACATATGCAGGCATGCCCCAAATCCCAAAGGGATGAAAAAATGGAGGGGAAGGGATTGCAACATAACCTCACCACATGGGGTGGGTGCTTTCTCCCTCTCCCTGTTTCTCTGTCCCTTTCTGGCAAGCATAATTTAAAATAAACAATTAAAAAAAATTTAGAGAGATTGTTGCTATAGGGTGCATGCACTCACCAGAGAGACAGAAAGCAAGAAATCACCCCCCGGGGAGGATGCTCATGCTGCAATCCCTTCTCTATTCTCCTCTCGGGATTTGGGACACACGTGCACATGCACTCGGCATGAGTTTCAAGCCTCCAGGTCTGGGACTCAAACCACAGTCAGCCATGTGGGAGTCCAACAACTTAACCATTACACCCCATTTGCTGGTCCCAACAAATAACTTTTTAAATTAATAAAAATGTTGTGAATATAATTTATCTCCAAAATAGCAGTCCACTCGATTCTGCCTACTGTGTCAGTTGTATTTCTGGAAGAAATATGATATTTCATGGTGGCTTACTTCACAAATTTCCAGTAATCACTAATAAGTGGAAGGAATTGAAAAGAGGTGGGAGGGGTTTAAAACAAAATAGTTGGGGAGCAGAATCACAGGTTATCACACACTTGAAAGGAATAATCCTAAAGATTCAACACCTTCACAGCCCTTTTCGCCCTTGTGTTCCCTAGTGAAGACAGTTTGCGCTCAGCAGAAGCAAGCCCATGACAACGCTCATGAATAACTTGCATTTTTATATTGGAACACAGCCAATTACCCTGGGACCCAATTCCTGTTTACTTTGCAGTGAATGTGGGAGACAAGCTGCCTGCCAGGAGCCGCTATGGCAGTGAAAACACAGCCAAAGGCTATCACAAGAAGGAACTCTCAGAACAAGTTAATTAGTGCACTTCAAGGACAAAGATTAAACACTGTGCAAGGAAGCTGACGGCTGCTCTTGTTTGGAAGGAGAAGAATCTAGGCCAAGAAGCACCCTTGCGAGCTTGGTAAAATATCTGCATGATGAGTGACACATCATTGTTCTGCTCCTAGCTCTTTTTTATAATCAATGGCATTCAAAATTTTCTTCCAAAAAGGTTATCAATTCCCTATTTGGAAAACACAAGTCTGTTTCACTCTGAGCCTCCCGTTCAAATACATCTGAGAAGGGAATATCAGAGAATCAAATACTCCTGAGAGAAGTAAAGTTGACAGGGTGGTATTTGGAGTAAAATGCTGAGACTCCAGATACAACTGAGAAACCAGGATAGCTCATTCTGCCCTGCTGGGGATGAAACTGCGGTGCAGTCATTTAGGGGCTCGAGGCTGCTCTGAGGTTTTTTACTTGCACTCAGCATTGGCGTAATTTTTCACAAAGGGGGAAAATTAAAACTGCCAAATCCATTAGCTTGCCCACATCACCACACAGTAAACTATACTATACTAGACAGAGCTTACCACTCAAATCCTAGGACTTAAAAGTGCCTCCTGAGGGGCCAGCAGTTGGCGTAATGGCTATGTGGCTGGACTCCCATGTAGTTGACCGTGGTTCAAGTCCCGGACCCGGTGGCTTAAACTCACACTGGGAGCATGTGTGTGTGTGTGCTCAAGATCCCGAGAGGAGAATGGAGGAAAAGGTATTGTGGCGTGGCCATACCCCCTGGGTGGTGATTTCTGGCTTTTTGTCTCTCTGCCTCTCTCTGTCTTTCTGGCCAGCCCTTGTGCCCGATAGCAAAAACCTCTCAAAAAAAAAAAAAAAAAAAAAAAAAAATTAAAAGTGCCTCCTGATTTCCTAGGACTTCAAAATGGCATCCATCAGTCCCATGTTGTAATTTTTACAATTGTTTGGACATAGAGTTTATACAGAAAAGTCTTTGGATAGAATCTAGGCTAGGCCACAGCTACTTACACTGTACGGAGGTTACAGTGCAGTGGAAAATTGATGGAGCAGCTTCTATGTGCTCCATCTTGGAAGATCTTGGAGTTGCTGTCAATGTTTCATCAGGAAATATGAGAAATAGCCTGCTAGGCCTAGAACCCAGAAGCTTTACTCATTCACACTTTAAATCTAGTCCAGTGGGGTATACACACTAAGGCTGGGAGGTCTGAATGTCTGGGAGAGGTGAGAGTATCAGTATAACAATATACTTTAAAAGAGAGCAAATATTCAACCAACTATGAAGTGTGAGGCCTTAGAAGGAAGCAATCCTTTTAGGGTTTTGTTGTCATTGTTTTGCATTTAGATTTATAAATTAAAATGCATACTTGCTTTTTTTAATTAAAAAAATGCCATAGGGTACATGTTCTTGTTGGAGATAGACAAAGAGGAGAGAGCGAGAGAGAGAGAGAGAGGGAAAGTGAGAAAGTACCCGCTAGGGGTGGGCCATGCCACAGTCCCCTCCCTTTCATTCCTCTGTAGGCATTTTGGGCACACATGCACATTCATCCAGCAAGTTTATCAAGCTACTGGGTCCAGGACTCAAACCGCACGTAGTTGGCCACATGCGTCTAAACACCCCAACCACCATGCAGTCAGCTGGTCCAACACGTACTATTCTTCATCCTTTAGTTCAGGTATTATTTACCTTCTTCAAAACAATAAGGACTCTTATAAAGAGATTATTCAAGTTTATGCATGGCTAGATTAATAAATAAATCATCTTACAGTTTTCTTCAAAAGCATTCTTTTACGTTTTGTAAAATGTTCTTTCCAAAAAATGACATGATACTTGTAAAGTGTCCCCAGTTCACAACCAGGGGAGAAAAGAAAAGGTCAATTAAGTGCCCACGAGTGGATGTTCTGAATATTGTCAGAACTTTCAGAAGTTACAGGTGTCTTCGATTTTATTTGAAGCCAGTTCTGAAGGTCATACATGCATTTATCTTACCCCTTTTGCTTTTATTAAGCTTTATATTTTTACCTTGTGATACCTCTTAACATAATGAGTTCTGTGACCCATATGAGAGCTATAATTTATCTTTTATAGATAGAGTTAAAGACGAAGAAAGGAAAGATCCAGGACATGGTTTTCTTTTTTCTTTCTTTTTTTTTCTTTTTCTTTTTTTCCTTTTTTGTGAGAGGTTTCTGCTATAGGGTGCATGCGCTCGCCAGAAAGACAGAGAGAGACAGGGAAACAGAAAACAACAAATCACCCCCCGGGGGGATGGCCACGCCGCAATCCCTTCTCCTCCATTCTCCTCTTGGGATCTTGGGCACGCACACACATGCACCCGGCGTGAGTTTAAGCCACCAGGTCCAGGACTTGAACTGCAGTCGACTACATGGGAGCCCAGCGACATAGCCATTACGCCAACTGCTGGTCCCAGGACATGGTTTTCTGACCAGGGAAGGCAGACCTAAAATGGCCTTAGAACAAGGGCCTCAGGGACACTGAGGAATATTCTGTAATCTTTGGTTCATTTGCCTTTCGAGGGCAAGTCTATGCATTTGCATTTTCAGCACCTGAACAGTACCTGGCAGACGGCAGACACAATAAATGTGTTGTTGGAAAAAATGATAAATGGATGGATGTCATGAGGGACAGGAGGGAACACGAGTGTGACAATGTCCATACTTCATCATTTTGGTAAGAATAGTGTACATTTCTCTACTAAATCCCCAATCTTGATTTTCCCACCAAGCTCTTAATCAATAAATCTTGATTCCATTTCGGAAGTCATCTCTTCTCATTTTACTCTTAAACTGTGTCTTTTGTTTGGTTTATGTTATTGTGCTTTAAAAAAAACTTCCAAATTGTTTATTTCTGGAATTTTCCATTTAATATTTTTGGGTTACAGCTGACTGCTGGTAATTGAAACTATGGAAAGCAATCTCATGGATTAAAAAAAACACTACTATACAAGGTTCTAGTAAATCTACAGAAATAATAACTGATGGTAAGAAATAGAGTTATTGGGCATAGTTAAGATAGAAACGAGCAAGGAACTGATACAGCAAAGGTCAAGAGAAAGCTGAGTGGGAGGGACAGCAAAGTTCCGTCACCAGCTACACAGCTGCCTGACCTGGGGAAATCAGTGAATTGATGATATTCGAGTTCTTCACCAGCAAAGTGAGTATAATAATAGTATCTACCTTACTAGACACACAGCATTGGAATAAAGACCCCAAGTAGATGATGTTCAAGAACTGGGCTATTGGCTTCCTCGCTACACATTCCCCAAGAATAAGAATTCTGTTTTGCTCACCTTTGTACCCACAGGCGCTAACAATGCCCAGCATGGAAATGAATGGAAGTTGTCTTAGTCACTAGGCCAGAAGCTATCAAGTGAAGATTAGAGAAGAAATGCACTAAACCAAACCAAAGATAAGGCTGCAAGGTAAACAGGAGTGTGTACGTGTCTGTGGGTGTATGCATGCGTGTGTAGCAATTTGTACAGAAGTAAAAGAAAAGCAAATTAGGGCAGTCTGAGTGTGAGGATCTAAGTGTATAAAAATGGAATCTAACCACCTGATTTATTATAACACTGGTATTAAAGACATCGTAAAGGGGAAGAGGGGCACTAGACGGTGGTGCAGCAGCGGTAAGAGGCAACGTTCTGAGTCCGACTGATGTGGGCAGGTGCTGACTTTGAGAACAGAGACCTCTGGGGTATGCATGTCCATGATCAGAGTTGGAAGAAGCTGGGGGCTGAACTGTGGTGTTGACACCTTCTTGGAGGTACTCTCTCTCTGTCTCTCACTCATGGAAAAAATAAACATATTTTTTAAAAAGAGTTATTTTATTTAACTTTGTTTATTTATGTATATAGTTTTTTTTTTTTTTTTTTGAGAGGTTTTTGCTATAGGGCGCATCCACTTGCCAGACAGACAGAGAGAGACAGACACAGAAAGCGAGAAATCACCCCCCGGGGGGATGGCCTCGCCACAATCCCTTCTCCTCCATTCTCCTCTCGGGATCTTGGGCACGCACGCACACGCGCCCGGCGTGAGTTTTAAGCCACCGGGTCCGGGACGCGAACCGCGGTCAACTACGTGGGAGTCCAGCGACATAGCCATTACGCTAACTGCTGGTTCCCTGTATATAGTTATTTAAATTTGACCAGAGAGGGACACAGAGAGCGAGAGAGAGAAAGTGGGAAAACAAGCTACCAGGTCCGGGACTCAAGCCACGGTTGGCCATGTGGGAGTCCAGTGTCCTTAACCACCACACGACCTGCCAGCCCCGAAATAAACATTTAAAATAAAATAAATACATAGAGAGGAAGAGAGGTTCCAATACAAAAGGAGGAAGATCAGAAAAACAAAGGCCTCCCCTCTCTTCACCTTTCTTCAACATTTATCCAGTGCACGTTCTCCTGTCCCCTCATGTCCCCCCTCCTGAGTGATGCTCTTCCAATAACTTCATTCTACGCCGATTTCTGCCTTCTCTCAACTCTTAGGTATTTCTTTCCATGATTTCTACCTCTAACCATGAACTCCTCCGCTGTCTTCTCATGGCTCAGC
Organism: Tupaia tana; assembly: GCA_026018925.1. Classification (NCBI taxonomy): domain Eukaryota; kingdom Metazoa; phylum Chordata; class Mammalia; order Scandentia; family Tupaiidae; genus Tupaia; species Tupaia tana. The sequence continues at coordinate 109,637,397 of JAKSZU010000007.1, forward strand.
CTCTCTCATCTACTATGTCGGAGACTGCTCAATATCCATCAAAATTCCGTCTCCCCTGTCTCCGTGGTCCCTATTCTCCCTGGCAGTGAGGCGGCTAAATGATTATGTTCTTTCCAATAGAAAGAAGATGGAAGTGATTCATACCATTTCCGGGGAGGGCCCCTAACACCTCCCAGCTGTGCCTTTCCATGTTATGCCCTTCCCGAAGGCTGAGTGGTGTCAACAATGACCGGGCCAGTATGTTGAAATGGTAGGCCTCCCTTTACCTTGCTGTAAGGGGGGAGCCCCAAATTTGAGAGGGCTCGTCCATGTTTACTGATTCTAAGAACACACCCGCAGGTCCAGCAGGGGAAGACATGAGTTACTTATAGAGGAGAAGATGCTCTGCTGGCAGGTAGGTGGAGAACAGCCCTTGTAAGTCATTGGCCATAGGTTCAGGTCTCGTATAATAAGAACAAAGTATTCATAAATTAATTAAAGACCAGTGCAGACTTCCTAAGATAGGGAAGTCACTAAACACACCAGGTGCATGTGCGTGCACGCCCCAAATTCCAACAAGATGGAGAAATGGAAAAGGGATTGCAGCATGAGCATGCCTCATGGGGAGTGGTTTATTCCTCTCTTTCTCTTTCTCCTTCTCTTTATCTCTCTAAAGGGTGAGAGCATGCACCCTTTGGCAAAATTATAAAAGTAAATTTATAATTTTAGTGTTTACTATTTAGCTAATAGATACTTGATGATGTGGTAGGTAATGTGGTTCAGAAATGTGATCAAATTAGCAAGAAGAGATACATGAAGTTCCTTCAAAAAGCTCATGGAAACATGCCGGGTGTCTGTATGTGCATGTCCAAAATCCCAAAAGGGGAATGCAGGAGGAATTTCAGCATAGCCATCTTTTCTGGGAGGTAATTTCTCACTTTCCCTCTTTCTGTCTGTCTCCCCATCTCTCTTCAGTGACCGTTCACATCTTATGGCATAAATAAATAAATAAATAGCCACATGTGGGGAACTCCTTGAGGAAATAGAGCCTTTTCAGCAAGAGCTCCTGGCTTTGAGCCTTGCAATAAAGCTTTATTTTCTTTCTTTATATCATGTCCCTACAGTTTGGTTTGTAGCACTTGGGTGAGCAAACTTGTCTTGAGTTTGGTAATAGCACACGCAGTTCCAAAGAATGTTCCAGTCCTACATCAGACCGCATGGAAAAGGGCTCAAACCTGATAACTCCAAACGCGCTGGTCTACCCAACCAGAAGTGGACAGACTCACCAGGTGTTAACTCAGACACAGGCTCTGATCTAAGCGACTCTGGGCCTCCCTGAGTATTCTGGGCAGGCTTCCCTGGGATCCTGGCAGGCTGACACCAGGGTGGATCAGAGTGTCAAGACCATGTTGGAGGTTGGTCATCTGTCTGCTTTGTCTCTGTTTATCTATTTTTTTCTTTATTAAGAAAGAAATAAATGAATACACTTTTATAAAAAGAATATTTCTGTTAAAATACTTGTTATTAGAATCTTTTAAAATGTCTACAACATCATACGCTGCAAAACTGAGTCCCGTGGGAGTTACAGAATTGGATTCTTTGGGGACCATTACATGAGCCAGGGGATTCTGTGACTTTTGGCCTCTGTTACCATCTCAATGATCTCAGTTTCTATTACTGAATAGAGAATTGATTTTAATCGGTCTTTTACCCATAAGGGTTGTTTACTTTAAAATATTATTAAAAACTTAGTCATTTTCAAATTGTCAACAGATATGATGAGATTTACCTAAACAAAATGCGCTGGTTGCCAGTAGCATCTTGGGCAAGGGAACAAAACCGGTGTTAGATGGGGAGCCGAGGAGCTTTGTGATGGGCTGCTTGGTTCTTGGGCCCAGATCTCTAAGATCAGAGACTTGTCCAAAGACACAAATTAAGCCACAGGCACAAGAAAATTACAGACAGAAGAAACTGAATAGTACACTTAGCGAAGTCTGAGCAGGCAGGCTGCCAGGCGGCAACTGCACTTGGAACCGGTGGGGTATTATTTTTATTGCGAGGTCTTGTTCAGAGTATTTAGCAAGAAAGGTATGTCACTGTAGCTGGCGCTATTGTTTGTCTTCATGGGCTTCTGTTGCACTTACGCATTTCCTGCATAGCAAGAAACCTTCAAGTGCCCCGGTCGGGGAAGTCATGCACACGCCCACTGTGGATTTTGAAGGTGTGAGCACACACATAGGGACACGTTGGCCAGACCAGTCTATGTTACCTGTGGAAGGTGAACTTGTAGCCAACCATCCAGCATGGTGCCTGTGAGCCAGCCCGTGCATCGCTGCAGGAGGGTTAGAAAGTTATATTCTCCTGGTCCTCTCATGACAGGTTAGGCAATACAAGTAGGTAAACTATTCCTCTCCTTGATGCCAGTGATCTGGCTGTAACCCCTGAGAGGTCAGACGCCCTTCTCTCTGCTGTCCTGGGACTCCTGCCCATGTCTGTCTGACTACCTATAATAGGCCCTGGATGCATGTGTGTCTTTCCACAATGTCAGACGTAGCTGTACAGCATGCAATTTAGCATAGCAATGCAGTCGGGTCAGAGGATCACAACTCACGTTAGCCAATCACCCTGAGCTGTCTCTGGAGGTGAAATGGCAGTCATGGGTCCCCAGTGTCCCAAGTGTCTGCCCTCAAAGGGAGGGGCCAGTCCAGTCCATTCCTGGGGGTCTCACACAGGGTCCAAGAATGGGCACAGTGTCCAGGATGCAGGGGGTGAGTCTTGGGCAGAGCCTCAGCTACCAAGGTCTGCAAGCATCTGAGTGGCCAGGAGCAATGTCCTCTGGTCATGGTGCCAGGAGCAAATGGCAAAGTGACTTTGGAGAGGGCTTCCTTTCTGCCCCAGGTGAACAGAGTCTCTTAGATTAGCGCCTATGTCTAAGTTTAGCATAGCTGAGTCTGTCCACCTCTGCTTGGGTGGACCAGCGCCTCTGGAGTGATCAGATTTGGGCATTTCAGTAACTCCCTGGGGCCATTCCCATTATGTCTTTATGTTTGGCAGGCACAGGGAGGAACTGGGGTGTACATATCATACTTTTTTTTTTCTTTTTTTGTCATTTTCTTTTTTTGTACACTTTCCAGAGAGAGACAGAGGGAGACAGTGAGAGGGAAAGTGAGAAATCACTCCCTCAAATTATGGTCACATCACAATCCTCCATTGTCCTCTTAGGATTTTAGACATGTACGCACATGTGCCTGGTGTGATTTTCAAACTGTCGGGTCAGGGACTCAAATCTATGGTCGGCCATGCGGGGAGTCAAGTGCCTTAACCACCACACCTGCTGGCCCCGATGTCACACATTTTATTGCTCAGTGCATTATAGAATCCGGTATTTAATATGATCCTGAAATGCCCAACGTCCCCCAGCCTGCTGCCTTGGACACATGTACTGAGAGGTCTCTAGACCATCTGAAAACAAGCAAAATGGAGACTCCTGAGAAGGGACCGTAGGAACCCAACCATCTATTGGCTCAAATGGGTTCTCACGGATTTCTCACTGATGCTATACAGTTAGCTCTTAGAAATGGACTGGCGTAGGTGCCAAAAAAGGAAAACAAACAAATAAAGCACACACATGAACAAACAAGGTGGAACTACAAAGAAGAGGTTTGTTTGTTTCCAGTCTCTTTTTGGGGGCTGTCTTCAAGATAGAGAGCTGGCAGTGAGATATCAGGCTTCTTGGTATTCAGAATACTTCTACTAAAGGATTGGAAACAGGAAAGGGACATTTGCTAACAAATCACAGGAGGGTTCATTTACCTGAAACATGTGTCCAGGCTCAGACACGGATACCGAAAGACCGGCACTGTGAGACACTGAGAGGTCTCAGAAGCCGATCAAGGACTCTGTAACCTCGCCTCTTTCCCCCATCAAGCTCCAGGAGGCGCTCTCTCTGGAGTTTACCTCTCTTATGGAGAATCCTTTCCAGTAGAGATACAGTTGTCTTCAGCCTCCTCCCTAGAAACATCATTAGGCAACCAGAAATAAAATATACCAAAGATCTTCTCACCCAGGACACCGTCCTCTGAGGGCAGCCTCAAGACACTGCCTGCATAATAAGATGACCTCTTTTTTCTGTGCAGTGTCACCTTACAAAAACATGTTGGTCTCATTCAGCCTCCAAAGAGAATCACTTACTAACCACTGGCTGAGTACTGAGCCCTCCATCACGGCCCCATTACGGCTCCTACGATGAGATACTTCATCCACCACCTTGCCATTCTTCCATCCTATGTTGTATGGCCCCCAGGTATGTATGTACATGTTAAAGTAAATCCAAATGCTTTTTCTTATTAATTTTCCTATTTTCAGTGCACCTTGGAGGGCAAATTTCTTCACCCCTACCAATGTTTAAAGGACTATGGTAGCCCTGTTAGGGGATATTTCACAGTATTGTAATTTACAGTGTTATTTATATTGTTTCCATCTAAAAGCTTAAATAATTATGTCTTGCCAGTACTAACTCTGAGAGAGGACTTAAATCCCACTTACAGGTAGATAGGGTAAGGGCCCTGAAAGGAAGTCACTGTGGTTTTCTTTTTAACAAAGTCTCTGTGTTTTTCCTGTATAGTCTGGTTAATGGACAATATACACCCCTTTTACATGTCTCTAAAGAATGAGGCAGGAGAGGGAACCAGCAGTTAGCGTAATGGCTATGTCGCTGGACTCCCACGTAGTCGACCGTGGTTTGCGTCTCCGACCCGGTGGCTTACAACTCACGCCGGGCGCGTGTGCGTGCGTGCCCAGGATCCCGAGAGGAGAATGGAGGAGAAGGGATTGCGGCGTGACCATCCCCCCTGGGGGGTGATTTCTCGCTTTCTGTCTCTATGTCTCTCTCTGTCTGTCTGGCGAGCGCACGCACCCTATAGCGAAAAACCTCTCAAAAAAAAAAAAAAAAAAAAAAAAGAATGAGGCAGGAGATAGAGATATTGGGCACACAGACAGGGTAGGGCTAAGATGGAGTCACGATGGCTAAGTTTTCACAGCCCAAAGCTGGTTTCATTGGAACTCAAAGCAACTGTAGCTGAGGGCAACAGATTCTATTTAGTAGCTATTTAGGCCTCAATATTCTAACATAAGGTAAAAATGGCTATGGTCTGCTGAACCCCACAAAGAATGGAATAATAAATCACCTTGACTACCCTGTAACTATTTTCTAAAGCCCACTTCCTTATTAGAGAGCCTCAGCTCCTCTTCAGCAACCCATTCAGGAACTCTCCCTACTTGATGAGAGTTAGTTTCTCTTTTCTTTTCTTTCTTTCTTTTTTTTAAAGATATTTTTGCCTTCAGGAGTAAGCACTTGCCAGAGAAAGACAGACAGACAGTAAGAATGAAAGTGAGAAATCATCCCCCAGAGGAGATGGCCATGCCACAATCCTTTCTCCTCCATTCTCCTCCTTAGATCTCAGGCACATAAGCACACATGCCTGGCATGATTTTGAAACCACTAGATCTGGTATTTGAACCACAGTTGGCCATGTAGGAGTCCAGCAACATAGCTACTATGCTATCTGCTGGTCCCAGGAGCTTGCTTTTCTTCCTCCTAATAAACTCCTACTATACTATTTCTCTGTGTGTCAATGACTCTAATTCTTTATGAGCATAGGACAAGAACCTGGTCAACTCACCATCCTGAATCTGGCTCTGGTGTTGGGCCTGTGCACCCCAACTTCCAGTGTCAACTCCCCTTTGAATGCTTTGACAACATAACTCCATTTGGGGCATGTGAATTTTTGTGTCATATTTGTTGCATATGTCCTAAAACTGAGCCCAAAAAGCTCCACGAAGGACCTGTCCTTCACAAGTAACATGTGGAAACTGACATCACACATCTTTTAGGGCTATAAAATGAGGGTCTCTGAAACTCCTGAGACACATCTTCCTTGACTCCATCTTACATGAGAATGCACTCATAAGACAGCTGGACCTTCAGAGTACACAGCCCTCGACCTCATTGCTGGCAGCTTGTCCTGATTCGGACCCCCTTTGAGTGCCACTTTGAGTGGACTGATCTCCCAGACCAATGGAAGACTTCTCCCATGATGCAGAAGTTGGTACTTTATGAGCACACGGATGGGCATGAGCCCTCCATTACTCCTTTTGTTTGTCTTTTACTCCTGTGACTCTGCATTTCCTGTCTTCTGATTCTGTGTTACTCTGCAATAAAGTGATTCATTTGGGAATACTGTTCTCTCTAGTTGACTCGTTATTTGATTTAGACATTTAAAACAAAACAAAATAAAACAAAAATGCCTGCCCCTCTTATAAAGAAGTTAAAACTGCTGCCAGGTACCAGGGAAATCAGATCATCTTTGTTTAGTCCAGAAGCAACAGGCCCAATATTGATTCACTTAAATACAGGAGATTTGATAAATGTATGAGATTACTGAAGGTGAAATTCTCCCCAGTGCCATTTTACAAATGTCAACAGCAGGGAGAAAGCATGATTGCTTATGCTGAAGAATTACCTTCTTTGGCCAGTTCTGAAACTTGGTGGTTAAAAGAGATGGATCTCATAAGGCCAAGTACAGTTGAAATCCCAACCCCAGAAGCTTGAAAAACGCACTGGGCATGTGTGCGTGCATGTCCCAAATCCCAACAGGAAGGAGCAACAGGGGAAGAAGGACTGTGGCATGACCACCTTCCACTGGGGTGCTTTCTCTCTTCCTCTCTCTGTCTCTGGGAAGTACACCCTAAACTCTGGCAAGTTAAAACATTTTTTTCTTTTATCCCAGCATCTGATTTCTGAAATATTTTTTGATGAAGCACTCAAGATTATCCACTTTCCATAATTTAAACTGGAGCCCTTGTACTTCTTAACTAAACCAGACTTGTTCTTTTAGTAGCTCAATACAGAATCCCATCAACTGAAACTGTGTCACACCATGGCACAAAACCTAAGAAAAATCTACCACTATACAAACCGGGAAAAATATTGTTGTTGAAACAGTCAAGACATTTTTTTCTATGCAAAAATACGTCATGACTTTTTTTAAATGACCCAATACCTTTAGAAAGGTCACACTGCTGAAGACAAGGACATTTGGTCCTTCCTATATGTTCTGTCCCACTAGTGTTTTTTTTCCAGTAAAGTCGTTGATAATTACATAACATCTCAAGAACTGTTTAGGTTGGAAACCCAGCTCTGTCTCATATTAGCTTTGGGATTCCAGACAATTTACATAACCTTTAAGTATCTTAATTTTATTCTTATTTTACAAATAAGAATTTACAAATTTACACACACTCATGCACACAGACTACTGCCTATGGAGCTATTTTTATAGCTCTATGAACAGCATAGAATGGCTCCCCAGACAGAAATCTTTTCCCACACTTCCATCCTGTTGAGCCAATTGCAATAGCATGACCACAATTACAGTTAAAAATTCCACGGGCAGGATAGCCAGTGGTGTGGTGGTTAAGGTGGCTGGATTCCACATGGTCAACTATATGGTTTGAGCCCCAGACTCTGTGCTTGTAATACACAGCAGGCATGTGTGCATGTATGCCCACAAAGGAGGGAGAAATAGAGAAAAAGGGATTGCAGCATGACTCTCCCTCAATAGAGGGTGCTCTCTCTCTTGCTCGCTCACTCTCTCTCTCTCTCTCTCTGCAGTGAACACACATACTATGGTTTAAAAAAAAAGGCATCTTTAAGTCAACAATGCTCGAAATCACACTCATCAAATTCTCACTGAAAACTCATTCTTCTATCATCTCAATTTTATTTTGTGAATTTTCCATAACTCCCAAACTCAAGTTAATTGGAAGCTCAGGTGGCCTTCCCAATTTTGGTACGTACAGTTTTCTTACTCCCTTTTAAGAGTAAGGAGATTAGAGAGTTAGACCAGCAATCCAAAATACTAGCAGAGAAGTCTCACTCCGAAAACGGTACAGAAAATTTATAATTGGTAATTTGATGGGGGAAAAAGTAACTTTTCCTGAACCTGCTTTCAAAGTTTTATTTTTTATGCACTGTTATTTCTTTCTCAGTAGATAATGTTTACATTTGTTTACATGCCCCCAAACATAAGTATGGTTGCTAAATAATTGTATGCCATTAAATGTCTTGCACAATGCTTTATCATTGTTTTGTCAGAAATTTTTTAAAAACTTATGCTTTGTCTCTTAGTGACAATTTTAAAAACAATAAACATTAAATGCCCTATAAGCCAAATCAGTAAGTCTAATTTCAGAAGGAATACAAAGATGCAATTCCCTCCTCAGCCCAAACAATGCAGAGATTTTTCAAATTGTAGGGGTGTCATAGAAAAAGTTGAATTTCTTTTTTCTTAAACTTTATTCATTTATTTATTTTTTAAACTTGACCAGAGAGAGACATACACAGGAGAGAGAGAGGGAAAGTGAGAAAGCAAGCCACCAGGTCCAGGACTTAAACCATGGTCAGTCATGTGGGAGTGTCCAGTGCCTTAAACACCATGCCACCTGCTGAAAAAAGTTGAATTTCTAAATACAGTGAGTTGAGACTAGAAAGCTGAAATTCAAAAGTCTGAGTGTTACTAAACGATGAGAACCTTGCATTTGAAGAATGTATGAAAAGTTTGGGTTACTGTGCTAGGAGCTTTTCACATCTGATTTTGTCTAGTACAGCTATTCTTCAGTTTTTAGAAAAATGTATGTGCTGTAGATGCCCAGTTGGACTTCAAAAGAGATGGTGCTTTATTATGAAAATTGAGTATTTACCTTGTCTTCTGATATTACAGAGACACCCACATTTACACAGATGCTGGTATGCTAGTACTTGCAGGGAGGGCCAAGGCTCAGTGGGAAATCGCTCTGGTCTTGGCCCAGTGCCCCACACTCAGGGACATCTCAAAGCTCAAGACTGTGAGACAGGAAGGAGTAAGCTACTCAGCCCCGACCTGGGAGTGAGAATAGATGCTTTACATGCCTCTCACAAGACTTCACACACAGCAAGACTGAACCTCAACGGACCAGTCATTAAATGGAAATCGTACTATTCCTTTCCCACCTGTCTTTATCACTTCCTGCCAAATCATCAAATGAGTTAGATTGTGAATTGAATTTCCCCTTTACTTCTCTTTCCTTTTGGACTATATTTGTTCCCACAAGAAATAAATTTACTTATTTATTGAGGCCCATCAAGAAAGGTCAAATCCAGCCAAAAGTCAAAAGCAACCTATCATAGAATCTGTTTTTCTACCTTCCATGGCAGAGGGTTATGCATGGAGAATTCCTATGTGCTTTAACCAGTTATTCAGGTAAAGGTAAAAAAGGGAGGCTAGATTCTTTTTTTTTTTTTTCCTTTTGGAACTCAAGGATACATAATTGAGTTAATCCTATTTCTCCGTCAAGTAGGATGTGTTGCATCCTATTGACATTGCATATATTGGTTGAGAAACCAATACCTCAAAGTCTGATTTTTCCAGAAAGCATCTGCACTTGCTAGAAAGAGACACAGAGAAAGAGAGAAAGGGAGAAAGAACTGCCTTCACGTGGCATGGCCATGCCACAATCCCTTCTGCTCCATCTCTCTATCCTTTCTGGGATGGGGGCTGGCACACACATGTGTCCAGTGTGTTGTTTCTGTTTGCTTTTTACTCTGAAAAATATGCATTTATTTTCCTCAAAACTAAATGCTAAAACATGATAATATTTAAAGACTAACAAATGGCATCAGACGTTGGATTTAACAGATAAGTCACATTATAAAGATATATATATGTATATATATAAATTTTTATATATATATATAAAACTAAAAACTTATTCCTAAATTCATACTTAGGCAAAATCTGTCTAGAACTGATTAGTTGTAGTTAATGTACACAAGGTATAATTTGGACACAGAGAGTTTGGTTTTGTTTTTCAAAATAAAACAATAATGTATATTTATAAAGAACACTGTTCTATGAACCAAAGAAACAAAGAAAAAAGTAATGAGAGTATTATTATTCATGAGTAAGGTGATTAATGTCCTGATGTTTCAAAATCCTTTGCAAAAAGAGATAGTTTCATATAGTCTAATTCAGAGGGTTTTGTATATTACTTTTTTCCCCTTCTTTTTCTTTTCATCTGCTTCCATCTGAAGCTTAACTTTTTCAGCTGAAAGAGCTCCCAGTTTCTAATTTTTTGCTTTCTTAACTTTTTCCTTGATGGTGGCCACATTGATTTTAGTATCGGTAGAAGCTTCCTTAGGTTTCACTACTGGTTTTCCTGTAGGTGGAATAAAAGCTTTGTTTCCTTCCTCTTGTCTCTTTCTGGGAACTTCTGCTTGTTTAACCTTTACTGCTTCCATCTTCTGTCGCTGCTTCTGCCAGCTTTCAAAATGCATTCAGCACTAGCCAATTCTTTATCAACCTGACTTTCTGGCTGTGGTGGTAGGAACAGTGTATACTCTTTCTTCACAGTTTTTTTCTTTGGCTCCTTGCATTTATTCACATTTTTGTGTTTGAAATGTGGCAAAAATCTTTCCCAACTTTGTGGTCATAATTCAGAATCTTTTGCCAACTCTCATTTAATCATTAAAAGTTTAATGCTATAAATTGGATGAATATTCTTCATAGTATCTAGGACTACTTTTTGAACCTCCTTTAGCCCACTAAAAGGTCCGATGGCTGAAACTGTGTTTCCTTGAACCATATGTAACAGTTTGGTAAGAGTTCCTTCATTGTCTTCAGTGTAGATCCTTTGGGACCAATAAGCCATTGTCTTCTTTTTACAGATTGCTCTTTATTTCTCACCAAAGAACCTATTTTAATAAAGTCACATGCAATGTCATCCTGAAGAATTCGTACTGCCTGTTCAAATGAAACAGTCCTTGCTAACAATTTTATTAAGTCTCTGGCCCTAATGATGATAAATGGATCAAAAGTATTCTTTGTAGTTCAGTCATGCTGCCCTTGATCAGGTCCAAGGTTGCATTAACATGATGTTCATTCAAAGCTTCCTGCACCAATGGCCAACACTCTTTGAAGTAATTCTCTCTATACTTTGGAAACAAGGTTGCAAAACTGCTTTCCTCCAAGAGTCCTCTGGGATTGTCTTCTTTGGAAAAGGTGGGTTTCTTCCAACCATCAGGAACAGTAAGTAGCTCTCATTTATCTTGGTTCTCTAGCTTTGACTTCTGATTCTGAACTTCACTTTTCCCAGTCCTGGAAGTTGGCCCATTCTGTGAGGAGGCTGCCATTCTCTCCAATGTTTTACAAACCACCAGGTCTGGATTTTTTTTCTTCTTCTTTACTTGCCAGAGAGAGGAGAGAGGAGAAATCACTCCCACAATGGAGCATGGTCACAACACAATCCCTTCTCCATTTCTCCATCCAGATGGGAATTTGGGCATGCAATACATACACACCAGCACCTGTGGAGGGCACTGCTTACAGAAGCCATTTTGAGAGCTATCCACCATCTTAAGAGCTATCCTCCATCTTAGAAACCATTATGTTTCACTTCCTCATTGAGAAAATCATTTCTCAGAAATCATGTGACCAACAGTTCTCCCCGTGGGGCGGTTGGGTTTCTAGGCAATGGGAGAGATCCACACACACCAATGATTGGCTCATGCTGTGTTACCTCATTTACATTTTGGGCAACCAATCAGTGCCCACCAGCCTGTATATAAGCTCGCTATTCTTCCTTAATAAACAAGATTTGATCAGCACCTTGTCTTGTCTCCACTCTGTGTGTCTGTGTGTGGGTCCCTTTTCTCACTCTCCTCCCCCAGGTACCCATTCGACTGTCCTGCGGGTCAGGGCAAGTGGCGCCTGGACGTGGGGCCTGGGCCAAGAGGATCAAGGTAAAGTGCACCGAGAAGAAAGACCAGCGCTGGTAAAGGTGGAAGGGATGGCACAAGATCGTCCCGGTAAGTAATACAGAGATTACTTACTAACATTTTAGTGTGCAGGTATGGGACAGCAAATGAGTAAGCATGAATTATTTGTTCAGGGGCTTAATGATGCCCTTAAGACACACGGAGTTAAGATTAAGATCAAGGGACCAGCAGGTGGCATGGTGGTTAAGGTGCTGGACACTCCCACATGGCCGACCGGGGTTCAAGTCTGAATCTGGTGGCTTGCTTTCTCACTTCCTCTCTCTCTCACCCTCTGTCTCTCTCTGATCAAACTAAAAATAAATAAATGAATAAATAAAAATAAAATAAAATAAATAATTATAAAAAAAGAAGATTAAGATCAAACAATTACTTCTTTTTTCGATTTTTTAAAAGAGGTGTGTCCCTGGTTTCCTCAAGAAGGTACTATCGATGAAGCAAGGTGGAAAAGGGTAGGTGATGCTTTAAAAGATTAGTATGTCACATTTGGCCCGGAAAAGGTCCCAGTAATAGCCTTTTCTTATTGGAGTTTAATAAATGAAATCATTGGGTTCCGCCCAACAGACCCCAGAATTGCGGCAGTTGTTGAGGAGGGGGAACAAATTATGCAAAAAGAAAAATTTCGGGAACTAATTAGTGACGACGTCATGGAGACTACAAAAGACCCTGAAACTACAAAAGACCCCGAAACAAAAAAAGAAGATCTAATTTCCTTAGATAGCAAGGAAGAAATAGTAATTTCTAATAAACAACCGGATGTCAGGCCAAAACAACTTAAAAAATAGAGAGTCAATGAGGAAGTTAAAACCCTACAAAGCCTCAGAAAAAATTATATCCATCTCTTACAAACGTTAAAACTCATTCAGATGATCAATTGGCTGATTCTGAGGAAGAAACCTTAGAAATAAAGGCTACTGCATATAACACTCCAAAATGGCCGCCTGAGAAAGAAACTTTAGAAACGGAGGCCGCCCAGTACAACAATTCAAAATGGTCACCTTTCAGAAAAAACGACTGTCATCTTACGACTCGGTCGCATCTGCGCTATCTTTGGCAATGCCCATTATTGATCCTAGGGCGGAAGTTCCGGCTAAGATCAAACAACTTAAGGAACATATTCAGTTAGAAGAAGAACATCAAGAATTGATATCGCGATTAGAAAAACTGAAAGTGGGTAAATCTAAAAGTACGACTTCCTCGCAAAATCGCTATCAGCCCACTCTTACTCCTGGTGTAAAACTTAAACCAGCTTAAAAATTACAACCACTGATAGACCTTGAGGAACAGGAAGCCTTTCCAGTAACAGATGACACAGATGCACAAGGGCAAGCATGGCGCCACCTACGTGCCTTTGATTTTAACATTGTAAAAGAAATTAAAACAGCAGTTGCTCAATATGGAGCTACATCTCCATATACTTTAGCCATAGTTGAGTTGGTGGCAGACAATTGGTTTACACCAATGGATTGGCAAACATTGGTCCATGCTACGCTCTCTGGGGGAGATTACTTACTTTGGAAATCAAAGTATGTAGAGGTTTGCAGGGAGATTGCACGCTGTAATGCCCAGGCCAACAATGGCTGGACAGCAGAGATGCTATTGGGAGAAGGCAATTATGCAAATAGCAACAATCCAATACAATATGATCCAGGGCTATTTGCTCAAATTCATATGGCAGCCATGAGAGCTTGGACAAAACTTCCTACTAAGAGAGATTTAACTGATACAGGTACTGATTTTGTTAAACAATTGGCATACCAACAAGTATTGACTATGGCCGCCTGCCCTTCAAGGGTATACTGTCTGCCAATTCCTTAACCATAACAATAGAGGCAATTGTTTCAATTGTGGTGGGCCCCGACATATGGCAAAACATTGCAAAATAAAAAACATTGGTGGTCAAAAACGAAATCAACCTGTTGAACTGTGCAGTAAATGCCAAAGGGGACGCCACCTCACTGATGAGTGCCGATCCAAAACTGACATCCATGGCAGGCCACTTAACCATAATCAGAGAAACAAAAACAGGGGGCAGCCCCAAGCCCCCAGACCTAAAACAAGCTTTTGAAACACTTGAGTTTGTTCTGTAAACAACAACAATTTATTTCAGACCTCTCCAGAACAACGCCAGGAAATACAGAACTGGCCCTCTGTTCCACCACCTACACAGTGCTTTTTGTTCTCTCTCTGATTAAGTAAGTTACATTTACAACATTCTCGGTATCAGCTCAGTTAGTTGAGCTGCAAACAGTTGTTACAATTTTCTCTGCTTTTCCTAAAACGCCCTTGACCTTGTACACTGATAGTGCTTATATCACTATGTCTGTACTACTTCTGGAAACTGCGACAGAAATTAAACAACTTGCTCAGGCCACACAGTTTTTCCTCTAACTGCAGCCTCTCATTAAAAACAAAACCTTTTTTTTATATTGGCCATTTACAAGCACATACCGATTTACCTGGTCCTCTCACTGAAGGCAATCGCCACGCTAATTTGGCTACAAAACATTCCTTTCTGACTTCCATTCACACTGACACAAACCTTTCAGATGCTGTTGCTGCCCATCAATTACATCATTATTCATCTCATGTTTAAAATTACTCGGGAACAGGCCCAACAAATTGTAAAACAATGTCCAGCCTGTCTTACCCTTTTCCTACACTAGATCTAGACATTAATCCCAGAGGCCTTATGCCTAATACATTGTGGCAAATGGATGTCACTCATGTCCCTAAATTTTTATTTTTTTTGAGAGGTTTTTGCAATAGGGCATGTGCGCTCGCCAGACAGACAGAGAGACAGAAAGCGAGAAATCACCCCCCACGGGGGATGGCCACACCGCAGTCCCTTCTCCTCCATTCTCCTCTCGGGATCCCGGGCACGCACGCACATGCACCCGGCGTGAGTTTTAAGCCACCGGGTCCAGGACACGAACTGTGGTCGACTACATGGGAGTCCAGCGACATAGCCATTATGCTAACTGCTGGTCCCTCATGTCCCTAAATTTGATACTACTAAATATGTTCATGTAACTGTTGATACCTTCAGCAGTTTTATTTTTGCCACGGCACAAACCGGAGAGGCCGGTAAACATATTAGTTCTCATGTACTTGCCACGCTCTCTGTTATAAACAAACCTCAACAAATTAAAACAAATAAAATTTTGCCTCTTTTTGTAAACAACTCCACATTAAACATGTCACGGGGATTCCATACAATCCACAGGGACAAGGCATTGTTGAACGTGCTCATCTTTCCTTAGAGAATACTCTCCATAAACTAAAAAAGGAAGAGCTTTTACAAACCAAAGTCTCACCAAAAATTCTTCTAGCACATACACTTTTTGTCCTAAATTTTCTGACATTTGATAAAGATGGAAGCTCAGCTGCTGAGCGCTTCTGGCATTCAACTACCAGAACAAAATTTGCCACAGTTTTGTGGAAAGATCCTCTGGACAATACATGGAATGGTCCCGACCCTGTCCTTATCTGGGGCAGAGGGCCTGTCTGCATTTATTCTCAAAAACTGGATGCTGCTTGTTGGTTACCAGACAGATTGGTCAAACGGATTGATTCAAATGATAATAATTCATCCAGGGATGATGAAAACCCTGAGATACCTCTCTCTTCTTCCACAGATCAAAAAGATGAAGATTCTTCTTAAATACCTGATCCTGCTTTGTCTCTTCGACACTATCGCTGCTGGTTTTGACCCTGGCAAAACCCGAAAGTTCCTTGAACGAAACGCTCCTTGCACATGCACAGGTGGTAAGATCACCCATCTTTCCTTCACACCACTCTCAACAGTCACATGTTCTGGACACACCACACATCTCCAACAACAACCCCCTACTTGGTATTGCATTAATGCACCCATTGTCTCCTCCTCTTCTACCCCTGCTCAATGCACCTGCACAACATTCAAATCCACACTTCATGCCTCTTGCTACAGTCATGCTGCCACATACATTCATGATAATAAAACTTATTTCACAGCTACACAGATTAAAACCTTTTCAGGATCGGCAGGAACTTCAGACATCTCGAGCCGCCTTGAAGAGCCCTGCATACTTGATAACCAAAGAAAAACCCTTTGTTGGAACTTAACTGCTCCTCCCCACATCTCTGATGGGGGTGGACCTCAAGACCAATTAGACTCCTTTACAAAAGTAGTACTCCAAAATAGACGTGGGTTAGGCCTCCCCTTGGCAGAACAGGCGGGGGGGGGGGGGGGGGCTGTCTCTGTCTTGCTTTACAGGAGCGCTGCTGCTTTTACGCCAACAAGTCCAGCATCGTTCGTGACAAGTTCAACCAACTACAAAAAAATCTTCTTGAACGAAGAAAACAACTCACCAATAACCCCTTCTTAACTACATGGAATGGACTTCTCCCATATTTACTCCCCTTGCTTTGTCCGATTCTCTGTTTGCTGATTGTTTGCTCTTTTGGGGCCTGTTCTTTTTAATAAGCTCATGACTTTTCCTTAAATGTAAATCGATTATTCATTGAAAATGCAGCCTATCCAAGTCCACTACCACAATCTGGAGATGGAGTATCACGGAGCCTAAATCGTGCTCCTGCCTGAGGCGCTGAATCGGTTAGCCAAAGACGGGTAAGATAGTCTGAGCCCTGAGGCTGTTGAGTCCTTCCACCTAACACAGGAAACCCATCAAAGCTATGGGATTCTCCAATGAAGGGTAAGGATGGACGTGTGGCTCGATAAACGACTCCAACCTAAGACAGGCATGATTCCCCCAGGTTTTTCTCCTCTCTTTGGAAAAAATTAAAAAGGGAGACATGTGGAGGGCACTGCTTACGGAAGCCATTTTGAGAGCTATCCACCATCTTAAGAGCTATCCTCCATCTTAGAAACCCTAGTTAGGTTTCACTTCCTCATTGAGCAAACCGTTTCTCAGAAATCATGTGACCAACCGTTCTCACGTGGGGCGGTTGGGTTTCTAGGCAATGGGAGATTTCCACCCACACCAATGATTGGCTTATGCTGTGTTACCTCATTTGCATTTTAGGCAACCAATCGGTGCCCACCAGCCTGTATATAAGCTAGCTATTCTTCCTTAATAAACGAGACTTGATCAGCACCTCGTCTTGTCTCCACTCTGTGTGTCTGTGTGTGGATCCCTTTTTCACTCTCCTCCCCCAGGTACCTGTTCAACTGTCCTGTAGGTCAGGGCAAGCACCAGTACTGGAACCATGGTCAGCCACAAGGGATCTGGCTCCCCTAACAATGAGGCTACATAACCAGTCCCTCTAGGTCACCTTTGGTTCTCTTTTTATTCCAAAGTGCAGGGAAGGACTTGACTTTGCTACTCTATGACTGGACTGTAGATGGGACTGATCAACAAAGAAAATCTCGGTCCTGTCCCTGAGATTTCATTAAACTTACATTGCCAGAAGGGAGATTGTGTAATTTCCATACATCTGGATGGGTTTAGTCGGGATCTATTGTCCATCTCAAAGGCCCATCCAGCTTCCAAGAAGGATCATTTACTCCATATTGTCTGAACATTGGATCCATTCTTTCCTCTTAAAAATTACTCTAAAATAGCCTGCACTCCCTTTTCCATCTATCCTTTCAAGAGGGTAAGTTGAAGCCACAGCCAGCTGACTCCTCTTTGAGTTCATCATTTGTATAGCTCCCATATATAAACATATATATTAAAATAAATCTGCATGCCTTTCTCTTATTAATCTGCCTGTCATTAGTAACTTTCAGTAGAACCTTCAAAGAGAGGGAGATTTCCTTTGCTCTTTCACATGCCATCACCATAGGTTCCCCAAAGGCCTTGTCAGGGCACAGAAACCAGTACCAAAAAGATGGCACTTTGACATAATGAGAGGTCTCCTCTCCCATCCCAAGTACAAAGAGGGACTCACTCTCTTTTTCTCTGGAATTTACTTATCTGACTGAAAATTCCTTTCCAATAGAAATGTAATTGTTGGCCCAGCCCATGGCCTGGTTGTCAAGGAGCTGGGAATCCACTATGGCAGACCATGCGGTTAGAGTACTGGATCCGGCAGCCTGAAAAACATCACGCACATGTGTCTGCATGCCCAAAATCCTGACGGAATCGAGAAACCAGGAAAGAGGATTGTGGCATGACCATGTTTCACTGGGAAGTGCTGTCTTTCTGGCAAATGCATGCACCCTCTCGCAACAATAACAATCAAAAAGGTTACAGATGATCATTACACATTGTATTCAAATATTGAAAAAAACATACTATACCCACAGTAGTGTGTGTGTGTGTGTGTGTGTGTAAATATACATATATATATGTGTGTGTGTATATATATATATATATATATATATATGAGGAGCAGTGCCATAGCCTAGTGGTTAAGGAGGCTGGATCCTGCATGGTTGATGTGATTTGAATCCTGGCTCCAGTAGCTTGAAAAATAATATTTCATATTCTCAACAGAGTTGCTATCATCTATCCTTCCATTTTTTATCAATTAATGTGTGTAAATTAGAAATTTTTTCATTGTAATCCTTATTTACCTAATGACTATTGAACATTTCTCATTTTTAAAATTTATTTATTTACATTCATTCAATGTACATCATTACAGCATACAAATGAATTTTCCATCCAAAATACACTGTGTATTGGCTCAATCAAGCACATTAACATACATGTTTTCAGCAAATAATTTTCCAATTCTTATGTCTTATATACTTTGGTTTTTGTTTTGCCATCCTTGATTCCTTATCTCTCACCCTCTGCCATGTCCCACCCTCCTCCCACATTGTCTCTGATATCCATGGTTGCTTTCTATGCCTTCCCCCCCCCATTTAATTGATTTGTTAATGAACTTAATTAGTCTAAATATATCCAATAGCTAGCACAGCTGATATATACCTATACGTGAACCCAAGTCTGACTTTAGGCATAAACCCCAGTGAGTAGGATGAACATATTATAAAGTAGTACCCAGCTGGGGCTATATAGCTTACTGCAGTCATCAAATATGAATTTTTAAAAAAATTTCTATATGAACAGTTTTACCATTTTTTTTTCTCCTGCAACTTTTTTTTTTTAATTACTTAACATTCATTCCCTGAGCATCATCACAACGTACTAAATGTGGCTTCCCATCTAGAATAAACTGCATAGTGGCTTAATCATGCATGCTATCATCAATAATATTCCATTTCTACTTTCATACACATGTATACGTATATGTTTTTTACCCCATGTTTGACCCTCTGCCCTTTCCCACTCTCTTATTACACTATCTCTGCTATATACAGTTGTCTTCCATTCCTTTTTCCCCAACATTTTGTTGACCACACAATATCATAAGTAATCTAACTACTTTCAGCAGGTAATTTCAAGAAGAGTAGTTTTGAACTGGTAATAATATTTCCTTGAAACTTAAAGTCTAGAAACAGGTTAGTATTCTGTTCAAATAGTAGGTACATGCACCTATCAACAGCTCAAGACAGGACAAAAATCCTCTAAAACCGGAAAACAAAGCTTAAGAGAAAAGCAGCGATAATTTAGTCAAGTCACAGAATGTTGTTTCATCGGTTCAGTCTCATGTACTTAATCTTTCTTCTGTTAAGGTTCGATATTCCAGATTGAATTCTGGGATATAATATTCATCTCCAAACACTGTCCCTACAATTAAGTTGCCCATTTTCTTAGTTTTTGAACTCTTATTTCTGTGTGTCTGCATTTAATTTTACTGACATAGCACTCCCTTAAGAACTTCTTGGAGATCTGGTCTGGTGCTGGTAAATTCTTTCAGGTTTTGTTTATCTGGGAAAGTTCGTGTTCTTTCTTCCCAAATGAATGATAATCTTGCTGGGTACAGAATTCTTGGTTGAAATTGCTTTTCCCTTAATACTTTGAATATATTTTCCCATTCTCTCCTCGCTCGCATTGTTTCCGATGAGAGGTCTGCTGTTAGTCTGATGGGATACCCTTTGTAGGTAACTTACCTTTTTTCTCTAGCCAGACTTAGTATCTTTGTCTGTGGTTTTGGTCAATCTGGCTATGATGTGTCTTGGAGAAGATCTTCTTGGGTTGATTCTATTTGGGGTCCTCTGTATTTCTTGGGACTGAATTTTTGCATGCCTCTCTAGGTTTGGAAAGTTTTCTTGCAGTATTTCATGGAATAGATTATCAATGCCCTTATGAGTCTCTTCACCCTCTGGGATGCCTATTATCTGGATGTTTGGACGTTTAATTGTATCTAGTACTTCCTGCATATTATTCTCAAATTTTTGGGCCATTTTCTCAGTCTTCATGGTGGATTTTTCTAGGCCAGCCATTTTCTCTTCTACATTAGAGATTCTATTCTCTGTATGATCTAGTCTGCTTTTAATACTTTCAAGGGAGATTTTGACTTCTTGTATTATAGCCTTCATCTCTAACAGTTCCATCTGATTCTTTTGTAAAGTGTGAAACTCCTTTTTTAGATCTTGCATGAATTTCTTCACCTCCTGGAACTCTTCAGCTCCTTTCTCCTTCCTCTTCAGCAGTTCCTTGTCTCTCTTCTCTTCCATCTCTGTTAGCTTGGCCATTATGAATGTTCTGAATTCTTTATCAGACATTTCTATGATTTCCATTGAACTGTGTGTGGATGAAGAGGAGCTATCCGTTTCCCTTGTGGGAGAAGTATTTTCCTACTTCCCCATATTTCTTGTGGTCCTGCAGCGATTTCTAGTCATCTGGTGGATGGTCAGTTTCTTCCCGAACTTGGAGGTTCAATCTGAGGGTCGAGGAGTGTGCAGAAAAGGAAGCAGAGACAGGGAAACAATACCAACAACAGCAAAAAAACAGACAAGAAGCAGAGAAAAAGAAGAGAAAAACTTCTAAATAAATCTAAAGAAAAATTAATATTCAAAACATTTCAATAAAACTCAAAAATTAGAAAACCACGCGGCGCGCTTAATGGCTAGATCGCAGGAGCCATGGAGCTGACTGTCTCTTGAATAAGGGCTGTTCTGGGAGGAGGAGAGGGGATTATTAACAAGATAAAGGGCTAGCTAGGAGGGGCCAAAGGGCCCTGTAAAATGCCTCACCTTAAAAAATTCTAAAAAGCAAAAATTAAAAAAAAAATGACAGAGAGAGAGAGACAGAGGTAGAGAGAGACAAGGACTGATACAGAGAGAGGAGACTTGAAAGGGGTCTTCCTACCATGCGGGTTTTCTATGCTGGAGGCCCAGTTAGCAGTAGGACATCTTCCTTTCTCCCAAAATGGCTAGATCACAGGCCATCCAGAATACACTTATATTGGCTCAATCAAGGATATTACCATATGTGTTATTGTCAACAAATAATTTTCCATTTCTTGTTTCTTATATATTTTGCTTCTTCCCCCTACCTTCATTTATTACATCTCATCCTCTGGCATTTCCCATCCTCCTTCCACTCCCACACTGTCTCTGGTATCTACAGTTACTTTCCATACCTTCCCCCCCACACACACACACATGCATTTTATTGATTCACAAAAGATCTTAATTAATCCAAATACTTTCAATTGCAAGTGCAGCTTATATACACACATCTATCAACACATGTCTGACTTTAGGCATAAACCTTAGTGAGTAGACTGAACATACTATAAAGTAGCACCTAGCTGGGGCTATACAGCTTACTGTAGTCATTAAATAGGTATTTTTATGTGTTTTTTAATTTCAAGAATTAAGTTCTAATAGATCAAAAGTAAAAAATGTTAAGAGAAGTTTGCTTAAGACTGAAAGCCAGGAAAAAGTTTACAGTTCCATTCAAACAGTAGGTAGATGAACCTAACAACAGTTCAAGAGAAGACAAAAATCCTTAAATCTAGAAAATAAAGCATAGAAGAAAATCAGTCATTTTTTAGTCAAAAGTCATAAAATTCTATTTTTCTTTCTTTCTTCCTTTTTCTTTTTGGAGAGGTTTTTGCTATAGGGCACATGCTTTCCAGAAAGACAGAGAGAGACAGAAAGCAAGAAATCACTCCCCCACCCCACCCAGGGAGGGATGGCCACACCACAATCCCTTCTCTTCCACTCTCCTCTTGGGATCTTGGGCATGCATGCACACGTGCCCCATGTGAATTTAGGCCACCCGGTCTGGGATTCGAACCACAGTTGACTACATGGGAATCCAGCAACATTGCCATTAAGCCAACTGCTGGTCCCTCTAAAATTCTATTTCGCCAATTCTGTCTCATGTAATTAATCTCTCTTCTGTTGAATTTGCAGTGTTACTGTGCTCTGATCTTTCTGTTTAAATTCTGGAAGTTGGCACTCAATGTTATTATTGATTTTTCCAGAGCTATCTCTACCATTAAGTTGGCCATTCTCTTGGTTGTTTTTTGTACTCTTATGTCTATGTGTCTGACTTTAGTTTTCCTGGTATAGCACTCCCTTCAGAATTTCTTGGAGAGATGTTCTGGTGTTGATAAATTCTTTCAGATTTTGTTTATCTGAGAATGTTTTTGTCTTCTCTTCCCATATGAAGAATAATCTTGCCAGGTACAGTATTCTTGGTTGAAATTGTTTTTCACTTAATACTTGGAATGTATTTTCCCATTCTTTCTTTACTTGTAATGTTTCCAACAAGAAGTCCAATGTTAGCCTGATGGGATATTCTTTGAAAGTAACTTGACATTTCTCTCTTGCCAGTTTTAGTATCTTGTCTCTTTCTGTCTGTGGTTTTGGTCAATCTGGCTATAATGTGTCTTGGAGAAGATCTTCTTGTGGTGATTCTATGTGGGGTCCTTTGTATTTCTTGGGTCTGGATATTTGAATGCCTCTCTAGGTTTGGAAAGTTTTCTTCCAGGATTTCATGGAATAGATTATTGATACCCTTATTAGTCTCTTCACCTTCTGGGATACCAATAATCCAGATGTTAGACATTTAATGGTATCTAGTATTTCTCATATATTATTCTCATTTTTTGTGGCTATTTTCTCAGTCTTCATTGTGAATTTTTCTATGGCAAAGATTCTGTCTTCTACATCTGAGACTCAATCTTCATGATCTAATCTGCTTTTAATACTTTCAAGGGAAGTTTTGATTTTCTGTATTATAGCCCTAATCTCTAACAGTTTCATTTGATTCATTTTTTATGGTGTGTATTTCCTCTTTCAGATCATGCAAGAACTTCCTCACCTTCTGCAACTCATTGTCTCTTTTCTCCTGCATTTTCTGGAATTTGTTGTATCTCTTTGTTGTGTCTCTTGCATCTCTGTTAGCTTTGTCATTATGAATATTCTACATTCTTTATCTAACATTTCCATGAGTTCCCTTGTATTGTCTGTGTAGGATGAGGAATTACTCTTTTCCTTTGGGGGAGAGATACTTTCTTAGCTTTTCATATTTCTTTTGCCACTGTGGTGGTTTCTGGTTATCTGATTATACATTTTTTCCTAATTTTTGGAGTTAAATGTGAGCGTTCAGAAGCATGCAGGAGGAGGTGTTGAGAAATCTCTCTGCAGTTCCATTTTTCTCCCTTTGTGTAGCAGTTTCCCTGGGGATTGAGGATTACTCTGACAGAAATCTTGGGGTATGAGGGTGAAGTCTGGGCAGAAAATCTTCAATTGTCCTAGTCCCTGACAGGGGTCATTCAGAACTCAAATGTAGATGGATTGAGATTGGCCTGTCTAGATCTTAGGGTTAGGAGGGTGAAGTCTGGGCAGAAAATCTTCAGTTCTCTCTATTGTTTTTTTTTTTTTTTTTTTTTTTTTTTTTAATTTTTTTTTTTATTTTATTTTATTTATTTATTTTTTTTGGAGAGGTTTTTGCTACAGGGCGCGTGCGCTCGCCAGACAGACAGAGAGAGACAGAGAGATAGAAAGCAGGAAATCACCCCCCAGGGGGGATGGCCACGCCGCAATCCCTTCTCCTCCATTCTCCTCTCGGGATCTTGGGCACGCACGCACACGCGCCCGGCGTGAGTTTAAGCCTCCGGGTCCGGGACTCGAACCGCGGTCGACTATGTGGGAGCCCAGCGACATAGCCATTACGCTAACTGCTGGTCCCTCTCTATTGTTTTTTAATTTGCCAGAGGGCACATGCACTTTCCAGAGAGATCCAAAGAGAGAGAGAAAGAAAGAGAGAGGGAAAAAGCACCCCTCTGATGGGGAGTGGTCATAGCACAAGCACTTCTGCTCAATTCCTCCATCCTATAAGGATTTAGAGCACACTTGCACACGTAGCTAGCATGTTTTTCAAGCCAATGGGACTGGGATTCAAACCATGGTGGGCCATGTGAGATCTGACTCCCTTAATCATTAGGTCACAGGGACAGCCTAACAAGATGATTTTAAAATTTACAAGTAAATATAAAGAACCTATATCAGTGAAAGCAATTTTGCACTGTAAAGAAATGAGAGAATATACATTACCTGACTTCAAGAGTTATTATAACATTACAGTCATAAAAATAATCTGATATTGGTATAAGAGAAGACATATATATTGATGGAAAGGAATAGAAAACCCTAAAATAGATGACATAAATCAAGCAAAGTCTAAATATGAACTGCCATTCCATTCTGGAATGGCAGAAAAGGCCAAAGGTTCAGGGGAGATTTCTTTCCAAGTGTAAAGGAAGTGAGTGTATTTAAATGCTGCACGGGAGAAAAGTCCATAGAAAGAGTAAACATATAAACGAGAAAAAGACACAGGATAGAGGATTAATGGTGGAGAAACTTTACTTGAACTGAAAGGATATCTTCTAAGACAATTACTACAGAAAAAAGATAAATTAGTGGTTGTAAATGAAAACTTCAGAGAGCTGGTGTCAGACAGACTTGACCAGTTTTTTCTCAAAGAAGAAGTGGGTTCATCTGATGAGACAGAAGGGATGTGTGGTAGGCAGAATACCTAGGTACCCCTCATACATCTATGTCCTGATTACCTAAAAGCTCTAAAACTATGCTATGGTACATGACAAGGAAGAATTAAGGTAGATATGAAAGTAAGTTTGCTAATCAGCTGACTTTGAGGTGAGGAGATAAACCTGGTAGTTTCAGTGTAATTAGAACTATCCTTGCAAGTGAAAGAGGGAGATAGCAGGGTCATGCATAGTCACAGAGAGATTTTTCTTTTTTCTTTAAAATTTTTGCCAGACGGCATGTATACGTGCCAGAGCAAGACAGAGAGTGAAAGTGAGAAAGTACTCCCTATAGAATATGATCACACCACAATTCCTTCTCCTCCATCTCTCCCTCCTTTGGGGATTTTGGGCGTGCGCATACCCAAAGAGTGTTCAGAGTGTTTCTCAAGTTGTCATATCTGGGACTCAAACTCCCTGGCTGCCTACATGGGATCCAGCTACTTTAACACCAAACCATGGAGTCAGCTCCACAGAGATTTGAAGATGTTGTGTTGCTGGCTTTGAAAATGATGGAGAGGGCCACAAACCAAGGAAGGTAGAGGGACTCTAGTCAATGGAAAAGATAAGAAAAAATATTTTGCCCTAGAGCCTCCAGAAGGAGGCTGTTGAGCCTGTTGACACTTTACTTCTCGCCCGGTCAGATCTATTTTGGACTACAAACCTACAAAACTGCAAGACAATCAATTCATATTATTGTAAGCCACCGTGTGTGCTAAATTGTTATAGCAGCCATGGAAACTAATGTAGGATGAGTATTCAGTGCAGAGCCATGTAAGTCTGAAATAATGATTATGGAGATGTAGCTGATCAACACTGCAGGAGGGTTTGTAAAGATAAAGCGTTAACAAAGTGGAGAAAAGAGAAGAATGTTCCAAACAGAGAGAAGATTATTAACAAAATAAGGAAAGAAGGAAGTTCAGTACACACAAGAGCCTTAGCTCTTAAATATTAAGATTATAATATTATAATTAAAATATTAAGATTCTTAAGATATTAAGATTAAAGTCTGAAAAACAATGCAATATGTGCATGTCTGTAAAGATACAACTTATTTATATTTATATCATGATCAAAGGGGAGATGGAAAATAGAACTCAAGACATATTCCAATGAGAAGCTCCATAAATTCACTTGGAAAGTTTGACTGATCTTCATCCTTGCCCAAATTTAAGCAGTAGGGGCCAGATAGCAGCACAGCAATTGCACACTACTATGAGGCTGACCAAGTGGGACCTTTTCAGGTTCATGTCCAGACCTCCTGAAAATACTAGGTATTTATGTGCCCAGAATCTGGGACTGACTGGCTTGGGAGTGGATCACAATCTGAGGAACTTGTTAGCGATGCTATCTCTCTGTTTCTCTCTGTGTGTGTGTGTGTGTGTGTGTGTGTGTGTGTGTGTCTCATATAGGAGAACTCAATAAATAAACTTGAAAAATATCTAAACAGTAACTTTTCTTGTTTTTCTTTTTTGTTTTGTTTGTTTGTTTGTTTGTTTTTGAGAGGTTTTTGCTATAGGGTGCTTGTACTCCCTGAAAAGACAGAGAGAGACAAAAAGTGAAAAATAATCCCCTCAGGGGGATGGTCATGACACAGTCCCTTCTTCTCCATTCTCTTGGAATTTTGGGCATGCATGCACACATACCTAGAGTGAATTTTAAGCCTCTGGGTCTGGAACTTGAACTGCAGTCAACTACATGGGAGTCCAGCAATATAACTATTGTGCCATCTGCTTGTCCCTTTAAAAAAAAAAAGAGAGAGAGAGAGAGAGAATTTAAACAATTCTTTTTAAATTGTAATTTTTTTAAGAGGGAGATTTTTGCTATAGGACATGTGTGCTCACCAGAGAGCCAGAGACAGAAAGCAAGAAATCACCCCCCAGGAGGATGGCCACACCCTAATCCCTTCTCCTACATACTCCCCTTGGGATCTTAGGCATGCATGCATATGTTCCTAGCATGAGTTTCAAGTTGCCAGGTCTGGAACTTAAACTGCGGTTGCCTCTATGGGAGTCCAGCAACCATTACACTATTGGCTGGTCCCTTAAATGATATTTAAAAAAATAAATAAATAATAGTTACAAGGGAAGAGTGCTTTTACTTTTCATTTCAGTTCCATCAGTTATTAGGTCTGTGAACTTTGGCAAGTTATCTCTCCAACCTTCAGAAACCTCATCCATATAATTAGAATAATAATTATTCTTGCTCATAGGGTTTTTCTGAGGCTTAAATAAGATGATGTATACAAAGTAGATGTCATAATGTTAGCCTTCCTTACTATTACTATCTTTACTCTCGTGAAGAGTATCTCCTAGAATGCCATTAGAAAAAACCCTAACTCAGGGTTTGGGAAGGAAGACCACAGAGGGGCAGTGCTGTTTTTTGACAAGAACACATCGTATTGCAGGGAGTGGCCTGAATCTAAGCAAACATGGTGACCTCTAGACATACGCAGAAATGAGGTTCTATGGCAGTCACATGAAGGGCAATAAACACCATTAACATGTGAATAGGCTAGTTGCCTCTGTGTTCTGAAACTGGAAAGCAGTATCAGCTTAAAGGAAGTTACATGTGTTCATAGAATTGGCCCGAGAAGATTAGAGAAAACTTACAATAGAACTACATGATGCCAGGTGTCTTTGCATCTTCAGCCGAATTACATATGAAAACAACTGGCTTTGCATTCCACTTCCCCTTATCCCATTTTCTGCCCTTTAAGAGAATAAACCTGAAAACAGTTCAGGGTCATGGGTCCTTCCATCAGAGAAGTTGAGACCACCTAATCCCTGCTTTTCTCTACTTGTATGTCTTTGTGTGTTTATTTATATGTTTCCTTAAAATCTACAGCTGACCCTCCCTTCCCTGCCTCAAGCACGCATTCCTTTAGCAATGTGGAACACACCATCATATCAAGTAAGGAATGTTATCAACATGACATATCACTGATAATATCAATTTAACACCTGGCTGAGGCAGCATTTGCCAGATTTTTCCACTGTAAACTTTTCCTTTAGCATAATCCATACTTAAGGGGTGAGAAAGTATGTTCCACCTTTAAAATAGATTTTAAAATTTTTTAAAAATTTGCTATATGATACATGTGCTCACCAGAGAGAAAGAGATAGAGAGAAAGTGGTAAAGCATTCCCCAGGGGAATAGCCATGCCACAACCCCTTTTCCTCCATTTTCCACTCTGGATTTTGGGCATACCTGCACATACATCTGGTATGTTTTTCAAACTTCTGGATCCGGGACTCAAACTACATAGTCGGCCATCTGGGATCCAGCCATCTTGACCATCATACTGTTGGCTGACCCCTAATCCACCTTTTTGAAGGGGAAAGTATCTATTCAGAACTTTATTTTATATAGGAGATTTATCTCTTCTCCCCAATTTATTTATTTGTTTCATCAACTATTTATATTAGTGTGGCTCTATTTTATATTTTGGGCTTTAATCCTATAGTTAATTTTTGCCTAAATCCCTTTCTGTGGTGGAACTTCCTTTCTGCAACATAATCCCTGAGGAGGGCATAATTACTCAAGCGATCTTTCAGGCCTTTTCTATTAGTCCAGGGACTGACTTTGAAGGAACTTCTTGTGTGTCCTTGTTGCTTTCTACACTCAGGTACATATTATATTATGCTTAGTTTATAATCCTGGGACCAGGAAGCTTCTGCTGTGATAGCAAGCCATTGATTAGACTTTCTATAAAAGAGAAAATACTCACAAGTGTGAAGAGTCCTTGACATTAAGGATTTTTGTGGTTGTTCTACACTATAGTCTCGATGGCAGCAAGAGGGTAGTTGAGAAAAGGCACTTTAGTTTTCTTGATTGCTTGTAACATAAGCAGGACAAGAGTGTCAAGTGTATGTATGTATCAACCTTTTGTTCCCCCATCTATTATTAGTCTGTTTTAAACATAATTTAAGATGATGCCATTCCAATGACCCTTGCTTCAAATGACAGCATGTAAAGTGTCTTGAAGGATGTATATTGTTAAATGGCTGTTCTTGTAAAGTGTGTCAGCAATACCAAAAGTACCACTTCAAATGACATAACCCTATTTAAAAATATTTTTAAACTATTGTATAGATCAAGATATATTAACTTCTACAAAGGAACATCAAAGAGTTTGAGGGAAAAAGGAATTAAAATATGAGTATATCCTGGTGCAAAAAAAAATTGAAATCCATGCATAGTTTCTTTAATGCATTTTCAGGGAAGTTTTTGAATACTCCTCACATAACAAATAACCTCAACATCTCAGTAGTTTAACACAATAAAAACCTATTTCTCACTTAAGCAAAGTCCAATATGGCTATTTCTTTCTTTTCTTTTTTTCTTTTTTTTTTTTTGAAAGGTTTTTGCTATAAGGCGCGTGCACTCACCAGAAAGACAGAGAAAGAGAGAGAGAGAGAGAGAGAAAACGAGAAATTATGCCCCCAGGGGTGATGGTCATGCCACAATCCCTTCTCCTCCATTCTCCTCTCGGGATCTTGGGCACACATGCACACGCGCCTGGCATGAGTTTAAGCCACCAGGTCTGGTACTCAAACTGTGGTCGACTACATGAGAGTCCAGTGACATAGCCATTATGCCAACTGCTGGTCCCCCAATATGGATATTTTTGATCAGGAAACTTCTCCGCGGCTCTCCATCCTGTCACAAGGATAGGAAGATGATGACATACATAAGGATCACCTGCAAAGTTTTAGTGGCCCAGCTCAGAACTAGGCAGCATAGCATCTACCTCCTGCTCCTTTTTATGGGCCAGTGCTCAGTTCCAGGGTCCCACCTAGCTGCAGTGGGTGATTGGTAAATACAGTCTTCTGGATGCCCACGCGGTAGGGATAAGAGATTATTGGGCACATACCCTTATGTCTGCCATTTCATTTTAAGAAAATAGATGATTATTTTTTCAATTTGCCAGAGGGCATGTGTGCTTGCTGGAGAGAGACAGAAAAAAAGCAAGAAGGCACCTATTACGGGGCACTGTCAAGCTGCAATCCTTTCTCCTCCATCTCTCCCTCCTTTCTAAATTTTGGGCACATGTGTGCACATGCCTAGTATGTTTCTGAAGCTGCCAGGTCTAGGATTTCAACCATGAAGTTGATCACATGGGATCCAGTGTCCTTAACCACCAGGCCATTGGCTAATTCAAAAGTTGATTCTAATGTAGTTTTTTTCTTTCATAAATTTTTCATCTTCTTTTACCACCCTTCTCATTCATTTATTTATATTCCAGGATTCTCTATCTCATAATTTAGTGTTCTCTATGACTTTATCCTTGAGCAAACACTTACCTCTTCTTAACCATGTGTTTTCCCTCACTTATCTTGTTCGTTTCCGTGTCTGCAACTACCACTCAGGTGCTGATGATTTCCACTTCTACCACCACCCAGATTTCCCTCTTGACCTGCTGGCTAGTATTTTCAAGTGCTCATCTAGGTGGCTCAGAGGTTCTCAAGTTGAACATACTACAGGCTGAATTACTATCTTCTTCCTAAGTTATACACTAGTGCATTTCTTCTGCTATTTCAGAAGAGCAACCATCTCACTGAAAGCTATTGTAGATTCTCTGCCATACTCCTCACAAACATCTCATCCTATGTCCTTTAGAGGTACAGGGACACGGCCAACTAAGTCTATCTCCATTATGCTCCATTATCACTGCTAATGGAAATGTATATGCAAAAGGGATGGAGAGAAGCACTTACCACAGGGCTCAGTCATGTGCTGATCCCCTTTCTCCTTTTTTAATTTTTTTTCCTGGTTGTCACATGATCCTTTATTGAGTTGTTTTCTTGTGTACTTCTTAACTAGCTGGGCATTCCACTGCACCACTGTTGTTGTCATCGATGATGTCATGAGGGTGGCGGCCATCAACATTGCAGATTACAGACTGGGCTGTCCCCAGGATCTTTAATGGTTCCAGAGAGTTCTCTGGCCAAAGACCGGTGCCTCATCTGTCGGGCAATGCTGACAATCTCATCAAAAGTGATGTTTCCACTATGTTTAATATTCTTCTGCTTCTTTCTGTCTCTTGGCGGTTCCTTGAGGCTTTGATGATGAGCACAGAGGCAGAAGGTACCACTTCGATCTAGGCCTGTCTATTCTGAATGGTCAGTTTCACGGTAATCCTCAGGTCCTTCCAGTCACCAGCTGCCTTGGCGTTGTCATCACCAACTTTTTTTTGGAGACAGACCCAGGGGGCCAATCTTGGGGGTCAGGGCAGACGTTGCACCGCGTTCGCCACCGATGCACCTCAGGTACACAACTTTGACCCCATTGGGGTCGAATTTGGGCGGCATAGTGGAGGCAGCTGGTGTCAGATGAACCCAGATTCAGGACGACCGAAGAAAGTTGCACCAAAGCCTCCTCCGAGCCAAAGCCGAAAGCCCCTTTCTCCTCTTGTCCACCAGGATTCTGGGCACACACATGAATGCCCAGCATGTTTTCAAGCTGATCAGGCCAGGGACTCACACTGTGGTCAACATGTGGCTTTCAGCTCTGCAATTCCGTGTGCTGCCAACTGGGTCCCAGAAACGGGGCCAATGTTAGCTTTTATTATCGCTTGTTCAGATTATTATAATCACTACCTAACAATTAGTACTCTCTTAAATCCTTTCTCCTCAATTCTAGCCTTCATATGGCCACCAACACCATATTTTCAGACACAAATTTGATCACCCCACTTCCTTACCTAAAATATCTCACTATCCCCTGAAGGACAAAGTGAAGGCTGTGACAAAGTAGCCAACCCTCCCCATACTTCCAACTCCTACCCCTCTCGTCTTAGGATGACTGTCCCTGCCTCATCAATACCCAAGATACTGAGAAGGAAACTTGGCTCAAGCCAACTTATAATGTGAACAGTAGAAAATAAAAACAAGTTAAATATGAAAAACAATTATGAACACCCAACTCAAATGGTCAGTGGCTGTACTAAAGTTAAAGTTATGACTCTAAAGACAATACTCGGGGCCAATCAGCTGAAGCATGCTGGAAACAAGCAAACAGAGTCTGAAGAAATTGGCGCCAACATCTTTGGTTTATCCACAGCTAGCTTTTATTGCTTTTATTTTATTGGTTTACCAGGCTCCTAGATATTTGGAGCATGATTAATGAAAGGCAGTCCCAAAGCAACACTTCGGACAGAGTGAATTTAAATTAAATTCTAAGTGAATCCAAGTAAAACCAATGCCATATTTCCATAGGACAGAAGAAATTAAAAAAAAAAAAAAAAAACCCTACATTCTTGGGGTCAGCTGGTGGCACAGTGGTTAAGGTGCTGGACTCCCACATGGTTGACTGCAGCTTAAGTCCAAGACCTGGTGGCTTGAAACTCACACTGAGTGTTTGTCCTTTTGTGCCCAAAATCCTGAGAGGAGAATGGAGGAGAAGGGATTGCAGTGTGGCCAACCCCCCTGGGGGGTGATTTCTCATTTTCTGTATCTTTGCCTTTCTTCATCTTTCCAGCAAGCACACACGCCCTATAGCAAAACTCTCTCTACAAAAGGCAAAACAAAAAACTCCATTCTTCCAAAACTTCTCCAACCTGAAATGACATGGGTTTAGGGACTATGTTACTCAGATTCTCCACAGAGTCAGAACCATAGGATAAATGGATATAGATACAGATTATATAAATACAGATATAAATATAGGCACTTTTTTGTTAGAATTTGCTCATTTAATTACACAGGCTGGAAAGTGCTATGATAGGCCATCTGCAAGTTGGAGGCCCTGGGATGCTGGTAATATGGCTCAGACCAAATTGAAAAGCTTTAGAACCAAAGAAACTGATGGCATAATTCTCGTACCAAGGCTGAAGACCTGAGAACCCGGGGAGTCACCTTAAATCCTAGAATCAGAAGGCCAGAGAGACTAGAGTGCTGATGTCCATAAGTAGTATAAAAGTGTTTCCCCTCCAGAAGAGAAAAGAAATTGCCCTTTTCTGTCTTTTTTGTCCTATCCAGGCTTCCATTCAATTGGATATGCCCACCCACATTGAAGGTTTTATCTTCCCGACTCAGTTCACTGACTCCCAATTTCCTCTGGAAATAACCTCACAAACACACCTTTATTAGTTCTCTGGGTATTTCTTAATGCAGTTAAGTTGACACCTAAAATTAACCATCACAGGGACAGGTATAATCAGAAAGGAACCCCATTTCTGTTCAGAAATGAGAAGTCAAATAATCAGTGTCACTTCCACATTTGTTTCTCGTTTTGTACAATATGGAAGAATAAACTTAACTAAAAGTAGTAGTAGAAATTTACCAATGCTATACATAGGTTTTCAATTCAACACTCTATCTTCTAGAATAACAAATCCCAGGCTAGAAGTTGAGAGTCTCAAAAAGAAATCTGAATGATAGAATTAAGTATAATACAACTCTAAAAGCAAAATACTAGCATTGACTTGCAAATTGCTAATAACTGTGTATCAGTTGGAATTACATTCCGTTACAAGAAATAGAATATCTAAGGCCAGCCCCCCAAACTGTTGGTTAGGGGAGCTGGATCATACAAGACTGATTACAGTTTGAAACCCAGCTCTAGCAGCTTGAAAAATATGCGTGCAGAGGTGCTAAAAATCCCAGTGGGATATGGAGAAGGGACTGCAATGTGACTATGTCCCACTAAGGGTTACTTTCTCCTTTTATCTCTCTGTCTCTCTGTCTCTCTTTCTGGTGAGTACATATACTGACAATTGGGGGAAAATAAAAACTTGAAGGTTAATTGTCCAGGGCTGGTTTGGAACTTCACACGGCAAAGGACTACTCTTCCATCTGCAAATTCACCTGCTGACAAAAATGGTTCCAATAATTGTTAGAAAAAGAGGAAGAAAGGGGGCAGATAACCATTCTGCAATCCCCACTCCTTAACTCTCTTCAGGATTTTAGGAATGTATGCACATGTGCCTGGCTTGATTCTAAAGCCACCAGGTCTGAAACTTGAACTGTTCAATTAGCCATGTGGGATCCAGCCAACTTAGCTACTGTGCCACTGGCTGGTTCTGCAGCTTTCTTCTTAGCAGATGGTACACATTTCAAAATCTGGAGCTCTATTGTGAGGAAGGAGAGAGTGGTATTGGAGAATAATTACTGCCACTGCTACATTCAAATGACTCCCTCTTTCTCCATACCTTTCACTGAATTTATTCTCCTTTTCTCTACATTTCTTCAAAATTGGTTAAAGAGAACAGAAGATGAAATTCATTTCAGCAATGGAACAACTATTTCTAAAAGTCTTGCTATATAATAGTTGGTTTCATTAACAGAATATAGACTTTTATGAAAGTAGAATGTAGACAAAAAAACTAAATATTGAGACTATCTCCACAGGGGCACATTTTAATATAATATAAAACATGTAAAGATAAATAAAGCTGAAAAGGAAACAAAGTAATTGAGATCAAAAGACTTTTAAAAAATGTAACAATGAACTCAAAATATAAATCGGAATTTTTACATGCACAACCAGGATCTCATCTTTCTTTTCACTCAGACTCAGCTCAAGTTATTTTTCTGTGCATTTTACTACTTTAGATGTTATTTCAAATTTTAGGTGCAAAAAAGTCTTTTTTTGTGGGTTTTTTTCTTTTTTTTTTTTGAGAGGTTTTTGCTATAGGGTGTGTGCGCTCGCCAGAAAGACAGAGAGAGACAGAAAGCAAGAAATCATCCCCCAGGGGGGTATGGCCATCCTGCAATCCCTTCTCCTTCATTCTCCTCTCGGGATCTTGGGTACACACACACACATGTACCCGGTGTGAGTTTAAGCCACCATGTCCAGGACTCAAACCATGGTCAACTGCATGGGAATCCAGTGACATAGCCATTATGCCAACTGCTGGTCCCCAAAAAAGTCATTTTTAAAAATAAAACAAGTATTACTCATGAAAACTACACAAATCTTTCAGTATTTGAAATATTCTCAAGTTCTCTTTTCCACTGTACAAGGTGGCAGTGAAAAAAGCTGAGAAGCCAGATACTAAAAGAAGAAACCTGAAGCCAAGAAAGCCGATGCCAGGGGCAAAGTTAAAAAAAGTAACCCCAAGGCTAAAAAGCCCACGAAGGGGAAGGAGTGAAGCTGAGGAACAGGCACACACTCCCGATCTGCCCTGTGCTCCAGGAAGGCATGTACAAGAGGCAATACTTGGCCACTTAATCCAGGATCGAAAAAAAAAGAAAAAGGACATTATTTCCATTGTCACAGAACCAGTTAGTGGTGACAAGAATGACTGTACTCAGGTGTTAAAATTCGCAAAATGCTAGGTAGTATCCTACTGAAGATGTGCCTTGGAAATTGAGCCAAGGCAAAAAAAAAAAAAAAAAAAAAAAAACAAAAACAAAAAAAAAAAAACCTCCAGTCAGGGTGTGAGAAAGCTGGGAGCCAACATCACTCTTGGAACCATTCCTATTATCCTCACTGGATGCCACGGATGCAAGGTTTTCCTGAAGCAGCTGAGCAGCGTCCTGCTACTTGTGACTGAACCTCTGCTTCTCAATCGAGTTCCACTGCATAGAACACATCAGAAATCTGTCATCTTCAACTCCACAGAAATGGCTATTAGCAAAGTAAGAATCCCAAAGCACCTCACTGAGGAGAAAAAGAAAGCTGCAAAAGCCCAGACCCCAGGAAGGTAAGATCCTCAGCACAGAGCTAGAGAAATACAAGATTATTCAGCAGCACAAGTTTGATCAGAAAGCTGTAGACTCGCCAGTTTGGTGTTCCTCAGCTCCAGGGTTACTTGAGACCCATATTTGCCTTTAAAAATAGAGTTTATCTCACAAATGGCATTCTAAATTTCTTGCCAAGAACCTAATTAAATTATTATACACATAAATACATAAAATAAATATTCTGAGTGTTTCAAATTTATCCTTTCAGTCCATTCATATTGATTTAGTTAATGTAGTACCTATTTTGCATGAGGCACTCTGCTGCACTCCAATGAGCAGCAGGACAAGGGTTGAGGTGAAGAAAGTCATAACCTTCCATATAAAATATACCTTTGTCAAAATATTTTTAATATAACAAAATTATAAATGTCATAACTCAAAGTTCTGAGGAAATGAAGACTATCTGATCTGAGTGTTTAAAACATATATTCCTGATATGACCTTCCTTATCAGCTTGGAATACAAAGGTCATTGTATCTCCATTATACCAACTAATTACTTCATTAGCAGGAAGTGCAAGTATTTTCCTTTAGGGACCACTGCCTGCTCTGAACTCAGCCCAGCTCCCAAACTACCAAGTAGGGAGAACAAGAAAAAGTGTAAGGAGAACACTACCATGACTACCCAGTAACAGCCACATCGTGAAGTTTCTGAACACGCCAGTTTATGTGTGTCCACTTGTAGTGACCTCCTTGCTGGTCCATGTAGTAATTGTGTTGGTTCACAATCACATATTCAGTTGTGGCATCTCAAATATAATCCCAACCATGTTTTTGGCTTAGCCAGTATCTTCTATCATATCCACATATTGTGGATATATGCCACAAACATGCAAACCCTGATGTTAATATTAGGACACTAGGCTCTATGATCTAGTGGTTAAGGACATGGCCAACCACATGGTTCAAATTCTGGCTCCAGTGGCTTGAAAAATACACTAGGCACAGGTGAATGTATGCCTGAAATCTCAACAGCATGGAGAAATGGAAGAGACGGGATTGCAGCATGACTACATCCCATTTGGAGGGTGCTTTCTCCCTCCCTCTATCTCTATCTCTTTGTCCCTGGCAAGTGCATATGCCCTCTTGCAAGTTAAAAAAAAAAAGGTTACTTATCAATATTAATATTTTTTTAACCTAAAGGGTATCTTCTAGGTAAGACTGGAAGAAAATATATTAAATCTTACAAAATAGGATTGTTTTGAAATTTATTTGATCTACATCTCATTTGATAGGAACCCAACTGAACAATTTGCCAAGAAAAAAGAAAAACTGCTCAACATAGTTTTCTCAAGAAGGGACTATAAAACTATCCAGTTTTTGCATAGTTAATAGGGGGGTGGTGATTGATAAACTGGTGTGCTACTACTGAGGAAAAGAAGTCACGTTTATAATTTCTTTCCATCAGCAGCACCTTTGTGGGTCAGAAGGGCAGATTTTTTTTTTTTAGAAGGGCAGATTTTATGCCGTTTAAAGAAATGTAAGAGACTGAATATATGGAACTTACGTAGCAATAAAATTATGAGGAAGCTAGTGACAATCAAAACATTGACTTAACAAAGAAATTAAATCTTTTTTTTAATTGCCAGAGGGTGTGTGTTCTCATCAGAGAGGGAGATAGAGAGATGACAAGAGAGACAAAGAGACTGAGAGAGAGCAACTAAGAGAAAGAAAGCAGCCCCCAGTGAGTACAATCATGCCACAATTTGTTCTCCTCCTCTTCCCCCTTTCAAATTTTCAGGCATGCACGCACACACAGCTGACCATGTTTCTCAAGCCACCAGGGCCGAGACTCAAACGGCCATGTGGAAACCGGCTCCCTTAACCACTAGGCAATGGGGCTGGCCCAAAAGTTAAATCACGTAGCAAAAATAAAGGTCTAGTGAAGTTATGAACAAATCTCAGCACAGTGGAAGAGCCCCACCAGAGGGTCCTGAGGCACGTTAAGGATGAGCAACTTCTTTCCAGAATAGAAACAGACCAGAGATGAACTAGTTGACTGACAACGGACGATCAACAAGGGCACCTTTTAAGTTGGCTTCATATTTGGCACTTACTTTAAAAAATATTTTATAATTCTGGCCCATGTTTATGCTTTACTAGCTAATAAGGATTGCATTTTTATACGTTAATGTTAAAGTATGCAACTCTACAGTATAATCAAGGCATTACCCAGCATTTTGTGGCAACATTTATAATGGAAGGCAAGGCAAAATTAAATGAGGTAACATTTGAGTGTCACGCTTTCCACCTATAATTGATTCTATGAAAAGGCAGCAAATGTTAAGCAAATTAAAACTAGAAAGAATCCTAAGCCTCATCAAAAATTTATTTTATGCTTGCATAGTGGGTTTTTGCTTTTCTTTCCTTTTTTTTTTTTTTTTTTTTTAAAGAGAGATTTTTGCTATAGGGCACGTGAGCTCACTGGAGAGACAGAGGAAGACAGAAAGACAGAGAGCAAGAACTTACCCCTAAGAGGGGATGGCCATGCCGCAATCCCTTCTCCTCCATTCTCCTCTCAGGATCTTCAGCACATATGCACCCACACCTAGTTTGAGTTTTTTGTTTTTTTCTTTTTTTGGAGAGGTTTTTGCCATATGGAGCATGCATTCACCAGACAAACAGAGAGAGACAGAGAGACAGAAAGCGAGAAATCACCCCCCAGGGGGGATGGCCACGCCGCAATCCCTTCTCCTCCATTCTCCTCTCGGGATCTTGGGCACGCACGCACACATGCCCGGCGTGAGTTTAAGCCACCGGGTCCAGGACACAAACCGCGATCGACTACTTGGGAGTCCAGCGACATAGCCATTAGGCTAACTGCTGGTCCCCCTAGTTTGAGTTTTTTTTTTTTTTTTTTTTTTTTTTTTTGAGAGGTTTTCGCTATAGGGCGCGTGCGCTCCCCAGACAGACAGAGAGAGACATAGAGACAGAAAGCGAGAAATCACCCCCCAGGGGGGATGGTCACTCTGCAATCCCTTCTCCTCCATTCTCCTCTCAGGATCTTGGGCACACACGCACACGCGCCCGGCGTGAGTTTTAAGCCACGAGGTCCGGGACACGAACCGCGGTCGACTACGTGGGAGTCCAGTGACATAGCCATTACGCTAACTGCTGGTCCCCCCCCCCCCCCAGTTTGAGTTTTAACCCACCTGTCCAAGACTCAAACCGCAAGAGACTGTGTGGGAGTCCAGTGACATGACCATTACGCCATCTGCTGGTCCTGCATGGTGGGGTTTTCTTTTCTTTGTCTTTATTTTGGTTTTTCTAATTCTCACATAAATGTTACCAACAGGGAAACAAACAAATTAAAAAGTGCATTGTTTACTTATTTGTATTTTGGATTGCCAGAGGGCACATGTGCTCACTAGAGAGAGAGAAAGCACTGCCCAGCGAGTCATGGTCACACCACAATTCTTTTTCCCTCCTTTTCTTTATCCCATCAGAATTTTGGGGCACACGTTGTGATCTTCTTCCTCTAGTCCTCTGTCTAAGCACAGACACTCACTCACACGCCTGCTCAGAGGTGTTTGGGACTAACCAGGATGGGAATTTGCACCCACCCATGTGGGATCTGACTTCTTTTGAGCAGTACGTCACTGCTGGGCTGCAGAGCCAGCCCAAGTTCCCAAATATTTTCAGTCCAGTCCATTTTGCATGGAAAGAGCAAATCAACCAAATATCCTCCTACTTGATAAGACAGAGAGACATGCAGCCTAATCACAGCAACATTGTTTTGTTTTAATTAAAATGATAATTAGAACATCTTCCCTTTGTGTATAGGAGAAAGCCTTTGTGTATTATAAAAATTTTAAAGAGGATTTTATGAATATTTCACCATAACTTCATCAAACCTGTTAAATAATATTATACACTATTGTAGAAATGAAATATGTTTTAGTTATTTTTTACATTATCAAAATATCCCTTCTAAGTCATATATTACATTTGTCTATGTTTCACATTTACATTTATGAATCATGGAGTAACATTTTATTAAAATTATATATTTTTAAACCGATGGTTGTCTTTGGAAAAAATTTATTTAGAAGAACTATATTTCTATTTAGTTTGATTTATGTTATTCTTAAAAGGTTTTTAAAATCATATTCTCAATAAAACATAGGCTACTAAAACTAAAAAAAAAAAAAAATTGGAGAACACACAAGCTTTGCTTGTTTTCCAAGTTATTAGGGTCAGGATTTGAACTACAGTTGGCCACATGAGATCCAGCTCCCAATGCATGGCGTTAACTTACCATAAGGCCAGCCCTGAATTGTTTTTCAAAAACTGGTATTGGGGGGAACCAGCAGTTAGTGTAATGGCTATGTTGCTGGACTTCCACGTAGTCAACCGCGGTTCACATCCCGGACCCGGTGGCTTAGAACTCATGCCGGGCGCGTGTGCGTGCCCGCCCAAGATCCCGAGAGGAGAATGGAGGAGAAGGGATTGCAGCGTGACCATCACCCCTGGGGGGTGATTTCTCGCTTTCAGTCTCTCTGTCTCTCTCTGTCTGTCTGGCAAGCGCACGCGCCCTATAGCGAAAACCTCTCCAAAAAAACCAAAAAAAAACAAAAATAATACTGGTATTGGGGCAAGATCAGAAAAAAAATAATATCTAAGGATTAAATCTAAAAATAATATCTAAAAATAATGTCTACTTTTTTGGAATTTATAATTAGCCTATAATATTGAAAAATAAACATACTTACCTACTTGTCACACAGGTATTTACATTTTTCTTTGCAGTTCTGATAAAAAATGCATTTTGTTTTATGATTGAACACTAAATTATCAGGCTTTTCTTTGTGACCACCACTAATTCTGGTTTGTGTTGATTTAAGCAACAGATTCAAAGCACATGGGCTTATCAGGCAAGTAATAGCCAATAGGACTGGCCATGCAATAATGACCCACAGGAATTATCTTTTCCCAGGGTTATGATTGCCTTCTAATGCTGAAAATGAGAACAGAGGAAGCCAGTAAAATAAAACAGTAAGATTTCAATTATTGTAGATGATAGCAAGAGATTACTTCTAGGAAACGAATGGTTGAGACAGATGAGTCCATTTGAATGGTAAAAAACATTTAAATGTTCCTGTTACATACAAATTTTGTAGTAATAGCTCCTCCTACTCCAAAGTATTTATTTCACTCATTCTCTGGAGAAATACGGGGATAAAATAAAGAAACTAAGATATGTAACTCCTGTCGTTGACCAAGAGGAATTGACAAAAGTCACACTTCTGCAATAAATAGACTTTTCATGCAAACACATCTTTTAATATAGTATACATGAAAAAACTTTTTAGTTATACCCAAGCCTATGTCTCCTGAGGTATTTAAAAGCAGTATTGTAACTGAACCATAAGAGAACCAAAGTGACTCTGTATTGATTGTACTCAGTCTTGGAGTCCATCTTACTAGATTAAACCTTAGGCAAATCAGTCTTTAACTTCTATATTTTGTTTCACAATGAGCCTTACAGAGCCTAAATTTACCTCCATCACAACAGACAGACCCTAATGTTTAACTAATGGAAGTTAGAATTTTGCTGAGTCCTTACAGATACCAGGCTATGGGAGGGGAAAGACTCTACCAGCCCACTCCCATAAAACCAGCTGAGAGGATTTCATCAGCTTAAGCATTGCAAAACCACACCTAGCTTTTAAACCAGGATCTAAGAGTTGTCCAGACTGACTCATCTGCTTCTGCTGCCCAGTTAATCACTGCTTATCTTTAAGCTTCTTGTAGATAGTGGAAACCCCTGAATGCCTGGAAGGGAAATTGCCCCCCAACAGGGATAGCCACCCCCTCTCCTTGGGATCCTTCTGAAGACAATGACCATGACTCCTGGCCTCCTCATCATTTTGTCCCAAAACATTGAATAACTTGCCCTTTGGTTTTTAGATGGGCCTCTTCCCACATATGCTTTGTATCTCCTCCAACACAGGAGAGACAGTTATGGACTCCAGTCCACTCTTTAAGGTAGCCTCACTGAATAAATTCCTTTCCCTATTTTTTTTTTCTATAGGGAGTGTGCACTCACTAGAGACAGAGGGAAGTGAGAAATTATCCCCCAGGAAGGATGGCCATGCCACAGTTCATTCTCCTCCCATCTCCTCTCAGGATTCTGGGCACACATGCACGTGCACACATGCCCAGTGTGATTTTCAAGCCACCAGGTCCAGGACTTGAACAGTGCAGTTGGCCATGTGGGACCTAGTACCTTAACTTCCATGCCCTGCTGGCCCAAATTCCTTTCCTTATTCACCAACTTTTGTCTCTGTCAAAGTGATGAGTGGCACAGACCTGATTTCTGGCCCTCAGAGAGTGTCCCTGCCCAGTTGAGTTCAGGGACTGTACCAGTTAATTAATTAATTAATTAATTTTTTAGAGAGTGTTTTGTTATAGGGCATGTGCACTCTCCAGAAAGACAGAGAGAGACAGAGGGACAGAAAGTGAAAAATTGCCCCCCCCAGGGGGATGGCCACACCACAATCCCTTCTCCTCCATTCTCCTCTTGGGATCTTGGGCATGCACGCATATGCGCCTGGTGTGAATTTAAGCCACCGGGTCCAGGACTCGAACTGCGGTCGACTACATGGGAGTCCAATGACATAGCCATTACACCAACTGCTGGTCCCTATACCAGTTATTTTTGATGTTCCCAAATAGCTGATGAAATCACACTTTTATTTTGGTTAGAATGGAATGACTAAAACATCAATATACGTGTAGTTGGAATTCAGTCAACTTGATGTCCAAACAGTGATTCACCTTTAAGAGTTATAAAGAGTTATTTTATTCATAAATACTGCAAAATGATTTATAACCTTTTGTTTGTGCTGTAAGTAACAACATCTTTCACACCACAGGGTAGGGGATAATAAAAGGTCTTTGAGTGGGGCTCTGGGTAATTCCTGCTCAGCTTCCCCAACCACTGAAAACTTAGGACAGAGGCTGGGCAAAAAGGAACATGTTATTATCTTTATTCCAGGGGGTCTGCCACCAGCCACCAAGGAAATGGTAGACACATAGAGCTTTTCCCTGCAGTTCACAGGCAAGAGGTCTGGTAGATGACAAAACTCTTTAGGAGCTAAAACTGCCCTTTTAAACCACCTGCTGGTCTCCTTTTAATGAATGTGTATTCCATTTCCAACAACTTTAAACCCAAAGGTAAGAGCTTATGAAATATTTTCCATTTTAAATCATTTAAAAATATATACTTAAATAAATCTGATATATTGTATGTATATGTGTATGTTCACCTTACACTCACAAATGGGTAGCTCATTTCAAGAAGGGACTTTGAAGATCATGCCCACAGCTGCAGACCATCCACATCAACTTGCAAGGAAAAATAATTGATCTTGCTCATGCCCTACTTAAAGAGGATTAACAATTAACAGCAGAAACAATAGGCAACACCATTAACATTGCAACTGAATCAGCTTACACAATTCTGAATGAAAGATTAAAGTTGAACAAAGTCTCTGCTTGATGGGTAGCAAAACTATTATACACAGGTCAACTGCAGACAAGAACAGAGCTTTCAATGGAAATTTTAAACTATGGGATTAAGATCTGAAGCATGTCTTAGAAAAATCTTAGTAGAAGACATGGCATATGGCTTTACCAGTAAGATCCTGAAGACAAAAAACAATCAAAGAAATGGCTCCAAAGAGGTGGAATTGGTCTTGTCAAAGCAAAAGTAGAACTGTCAACAGCAAAGTCATGGCCACAGTGTCTTGGAATGCTTAAGGCTTTTTTGCTTATTGACTTTCTGAAGGGACAGAGAACAATATTACCTGCTCGTTATAAGTGTTTTGAGAAAGTTAGTCAAAGTCTTACCAGAAAAACACCCTGGAAAATTTCACCAGAATGTCCTTCCCCATCACAACAAAGCTTCTGCTTATTCCTTTCATCAAGCAAGTGCAATTCTGTATGAGTTTTTATGGGAAACCATTAGGCATGTCCAAACAGTGATTAACTTTTAAGAGTATTTTTATACTCTTAAATTATAATTTGGCTCCTTATGACTTCTTTTTGTTCCCTCATCTTTAAAAATCTTTTTTTTCTTTTTATAGTTAGATCTTTATTGTAAAATCTGATCTGCGAAATTAGCGTTTTCCACCAACTCTGGGAGCAGAAGCTTTCACAGGCTTTACAATCTTTTGCTTAGGGGCTGCCTTTGTGGGAGCCTTAGCAGCAGCCATTGCTGTCTCTTCAGGTGCTTGCTTAGCCTTTTTTGCTTCCCTGGCAGCTCTGATAGCTTGTTCTCACTGAGTCTTTCTAACATTAGGTTTTTGGTTTCTTTTGGCCATGATATCAGCAAGAGATGCACTAGTGATAGCCCTCTGGAATTTGACTGCATGGCAGGTCCTTTACTTATGTATTGCTTCCGACTGTCCCTTTTTTGTGCTTTCTTCCGTAGAGAACAGTCCAGTTTATCTGCCGAGGATTCCACTTAGAAAGGAATGCTGACTCACATTTTGCATTAAGAAATTGGAAAACCTTCCAGTCGCTCCTGGGGTAGCACTTCCCATGTCTGGGGTAGACCTTCTACCTGCTGAAACTGCACAGTTAAATCTTCATTGCAGTGGCTCCCAGGGAAGAGGAAAGATGGCCCATCTTTAAAAGTCTTTAAAGGGCACCCATTTTTTCTTTAGTTAATAATGTAAAAAAAAAGATTGCATTGACCTGCTTAAATTCTTTGGACCCTCAGTTCCTTATGGATGAACTAAATGGCTAGTATCATTGCTCACAAAAGTCTCTTGAACTTGATGGCATTTATGTTGAGAAATTAACTTTTATATCTTGTATTTTTAGATTCCATTTTCACAAACTTTCTGAATTTCCCTGTCATGTGCC
Source organism: Tupaia tana (assembly GCA_026018925.1). NCBI lineage: Eukaryota > Metazoa > Chordata > Mammalia > Scandentia > Tupaiidae > Tupaia > Tupaia tana. The sequence continues at coordinate 109,681,673 of JAKSZU010000007.1, forward strand.
ACATAATTTCCAATCAATGATCATGGGTCCCATAAAATTGCAATGGATGGCTCAGTCATGGTAGTAGTTTCTGGATTCTGCTGCTGGGCAGACTAAGGTCACATAGGCAGACCAGGTTTGATTTGCAACCTACCTAAAATGCAGTCCCAGCTACTAGGGCTGCTGAGGCAAAAGGAAAAGACCCTGCTTAAAACACCACACACACATATATATTTTAATTCGCCAGAGGGGGAATGCATTCACCAAAGAAAGAAAGAAAAAGAAAGAGAGAAAGAGAAGGTGAGAGCCCCTACCACCCCCGCACAGTCATGAAACAATCCCTTCTACTCCATTTCTCCCTCTCTTTGGGATTTTGGGCATGTTTGCACATGCATCTGGTATGTTTCTTAAGCTGCTAGGTCCAGGAGTCAAACCATGTAGTTGGCCATGTGGGACCCAGTCATCTTAACCACCACACCACTGGCTGGCCCAACACACAGATAATTTTTTTTAATTAAAAAAAAGATTATAATGGGGTTAAAAATTTTCCATTGCCTTGTGACATCATAGCCATCATAAAACATAGCAGAATACATTATTACTGTTGATGCTGATATAAACAAACCTACTACATTCCCAGTTGTATAAAAGCATAACACATATGGGCTGGCCTGCAGCCTGGTGGTAAGGAAGCTGGATACCACTTGGCCAACTTTGCTTCATATATGGGCCTCAGTGGCTTGAAAACACATCAGTGTATATGTATATGCATGCCTCAAATCCTGACAAGATGAAGAAATGGAGAAGGGATCGTGGCCGCACTGTATTGTGGGTTGCTTTCTCCTTCTCGCTCTGTCTCTCTCTCTGTCTCTCCCTGGTGAGTGTGCATGTCCTCAGGCAAAAAAAAAGAAAAATATATATAGCTTAAAAAACTATGTACAGTACATAATATTTGAAATAATAATAAACGACTATCTTACTAATTTTTTTATTATACTTTTTATTACTATTTTAAAGTGTGCCCCTTCTATTTAGAAATAGCCCTATACAACTAATATTTACTGCATCTCTTGATTGCATTATTTTCTCTTGTGCTTGATTTAATCTCATGTTGTTTTGTTCATAATGGCCCCTAATCATACAAAATCCACAGCAAGTGCTGTCAATAAAATTGCTTTATTGAGTGATTGATCTGGAAACAAAGCTGTAGTTAATTAAGAACTATAAAGATAGACAAGACAGTAATGGTTATTATGCACCACTCTGCCATATGATCTTTTTTTTTTTTTTTTGAGAGGTTTTTGCTATAGGGCACGTGTGCTCGCCAGACAGAGAGAGACAGAGAGACAGAAAGCAAGAAACCACCCCCTGGGGGATGGCCATGCCACAATCCCTTCTCCTCCATTCTCCTCTCGGGATCTTGGGCATGCACGCACACGTGCCCGGAGTGAGTTTTAAGCCACTGGGTCCAGGACGCAAACCGCGGTTGACTACATGGGAGTCCAACAACATAGCCATTACGCTAACTGCTGGTCCCTGCCATATGATCTTGAAGAAAAAGAACCAAGTACAGAAGCTGTTAAAGGATCTGCTTCTTTGAAGTCAAGAAGATGAATGAAAATTTGAGAAAGGCCTGTATGACATATAGAGAAACTTCAAGGGACCAGCAGATGGTGTAATGATTGTATAGTTGACAGTAGTTTGAGTCCTGGACCCAGAGGCTTAAACTTATGCTGGGCACATGAGTGTATGTATGTGTGTGTGCCCAAAATCCCAAGAAGAGAATGGAGGAGAAAGGAATGTGGTGTGGCCCCCCTCTTTGGGGGATGATTTCTCACTTTCTGTCTCTGTCTCTCTGGCAAGCATGCATGCCCTAGAACAAAAATCTCTCTTAAAAAAAGATACAGAGAAGCTTCTAACAATCTGGGTTGAAGACTAGATAAGAAGTATATCCCTCTTACCATGATGATCATGACCAGAGCAAATAATTTGTAATACTGAAAGAAAAGGCTGCACCTGTCTACGATGCTGAATTCTGCTAGCTCAGGGTGGTTTAAACTATCAAATATTCAAGAATCATTATTCTTTACATAATGTGAAAGTGAACTGAGTCTATGAAGGCTGATGTGAAGGCAGCTGGAAAATTTTGGGAAACGCTAGATAAGCTGATTGTGGAAGAAAATTACTTGCCAGAGCAAACCTTCATTATGGACAAAATCTATATTCTGGGAATGGATGCCTCAGAGAACTTTCATCCTTAGCAAGGCCCACTCCATGTGAGGGTTCACGGTTTTTAAAAGGTAACAATCTTGCTTGGGGGCCTAGTTGCAGGCTACAAATTGAAACCCTCTGTGATCTGGCACAGTGAGAACTCCAGGGCCTTTAAGCTTCTCAATAAGTACACACTGCCAGTTATTACAGGAGCAGTAAGAAGTCATGAATGACCCTGCCCCACTTTCAAGATGTCCTCCTGAATTGCTAGACTAGTGAATCACAGTACTCTATGGAGAATACCAAACCTTTCAGATTTTGCTTAGGGGCCAGCAAAGCACTGGACTCCCACGTGGTTGACCGCAGTCCCAGACCTGGTTATCTTGAAACTCACGCTGGGTGTATGTGCACATGTGCTCAAAATCCTGAGAGGAGAAAGGAAAAGGAATTTGCAGTGTGGCTGTCCCTCCCCGAGAGGTGATTTCTCACTTTCTGTCTCTCTGTCACTCTGTGTCTCTTTGGTGAACACACAGCCCTACAGAAGAAATCTCTCTCTCAAAAAATAAAGATTATGCTTATTGATTTTAATGTTCCCACACATCCTCCTTTTCTTGGTGATTTTATTTATTTGTTTATTTTGTTTATTTACTTATTTTAGTTTATTGTAAGTTTACTGCACTCACTATAGAGAGACAGACAAAGAGGGTAAGAAAGTTCCCCCTGCCCCCAGAGAAGATGGCCATACCTCAATTCCTTCTTCTCCACTTTCCTCTCAGGACTTTGGGCACACACACATGCATGTGCCTGGCATGTTTTTCAAGCTGTTGGGTTGGGTGGCTCAAACTGTTCAATTAATCATGGGGGATCCAGCTACCCCAACCAGCATACCACCAGCCAACCCTTTAACAAAAAATTTTAAAGTTAAAATAACTAAATATAAAAACACTTATAGAATAAAGATATAAAAAAAGAAAGTATTTTTGTACAACTGTACAATGTATTTGTATTTTTAGCTAAGTATTATTATAAAGAACTCAAAAGGTCAAATCTTTTTTATGTTTATAAAGTAAAAAAGTAAGCTAAGGAAATTTATAACTAAGGAAAGAAAACTGCACTTTATACACGTGGTGTAGCCTAAGTATACACAGTTGAGAAAGTCTGCAGTAGTGCGCGGTCATGTCCTGGGCCTTCACACTCACTCCCCACTCACTCACTCACTTACTCAGAGCAACTTCCAGTCCTGCAAGTCCATTCGTGGTAAGTGCCTTTTCTCTCCTTTTTTTTTTTTTTTTTTTAAGACAGGTTTTACTATATTGCCTAGGCTGGCCTAAAACTTGTAATCCATTTGCCTCAGGTAGGTACAAGTACCATTTTTGATGCTATCTTTTCTGTACCTTTTCTGCATTTAGATGTGTTTAGATACACAAGTACCACTGGGTTCCCACTGCCCACAGTATTCAGACAGGAGCTTGCTCTACAGGTTTGTAGACTAAGAGCAGCTGACCATACCATACGGCCTAGGAACGTAGTAGGCTAGACCATTAGGTTCTGTAAACGTACTCCATAATGTTTACACAAAGACCAAATCACCTCAAAATACATTTCTCAGGGGAACCAGCAGTTAGCGTAATGGCTATGTCACTGGACTCCCACGTAGTCGACCGCGGTTCGCGTCTCGGACCCGGTGGCTTACAACTCACGCCGGGCGTGTGTGCGTGCGTGCCCAAGATCCCGAGAGGAGAATGGAGGAGAAGGGATTGCGGTGTGACCATCCCCCCTGGGGGGTGATTTCTCGCTTTCTGTCTCTCTGTCTCTCTCTGTCTGTCTGGCGAGTGCACGCGCCCTATAGCAAAAAACCTCTCCAAAAAAAAAAAAAATACATTTCTCAGAACATATCCTTATCATTAAGTAACACCTACCTGGTGTATATATACATAACCAACTGAGAAACTAGAGTGGCTCAAAGCTGACAAAGAGGCTTGCTCTGTGTTTCTGTATCAGCATAATTCATCTTCATTACTCCTAAAAGAAAAAATAAACTGTATTTGTTTGTTTGTTTTTTGCAAAGAGTCTCGAAGTAGCTATTATACGTTAAAAGGCAAAAATGAGAGACTCAGATGCTATCAAAATCATGTGACCCTTTTGGTGAGGGAAGGGGTTGCCATGGAGCACATGTGCTTGCTGGAGAGAAACAGAGACAAACAGTGAGAGGGAAAGTAAGAAGTCCCCAGGAGAGATGACCAAGCCACCATCCCTTCTCCATTCTCCTCTCAGAAATTTTGGGCAGGCATGCACATGTGCTCAGCATGTTTTTCAAGCCACCAAATCCAGGACTCAAACAGTTGGGCTGGCCATGTGGAATCCAGCACCTTAACCGCAGATGACCTGATCACGTCACCCTTTATGGCCAGTAATCAGTGCCCACATTCTCTGTTATTCCCACCCCATATAGCTCTCTTTCCTATCCTTCCTCCTGCCCTCTCTCTCTTTTGCAGAGGACAGGTCTTACTACGTTGCCTAGTAAGACCTAGCCTCAAATTTGCAATCCTTTGCCTCCGCCTCTGTGTAGCTGGGATTACAGGTATATGCCACTGTCCCCAGATCATGTATCTTTCCTATAAACACAATAAAAGTAACCCACCCCTGTACGCTTTGCTGTGGGATACTGAGGCTGGCACTCTGCTATGGATGCCTTGTCAGCTTCCACCAATAGTAGCTGCTAGAGGGAGACTAAATGGTAGGCTCCTTCCTGCTTACTTCCTGATCCCATCCTTGTCACCACAGCAATGACCCTACATCCTCGGATAGGCAGTGGGCTTTGGTTTCCTGCTTCATTTTAGTATTCTTAGAACTAACCTCAATGTGACCTCTTTAGGGAACAGGTACCAGCACTAGCTCAGAGGTCTTCCCAGTTCTTCTGAGTTCATAAGACACAGGCACCTACTAAGTAGCACTCAGATCACACCTGCCCTCAACACACACACACACACACACACACACACACACACACAGGGTTCTGAGTTCTAGGTCCTCCGGACCATAAAGATCAAACTCTGTGAGAGACAGGACGTGGGAGAGAGGCAATGAAGACAAAGCTGAGAACCTGGTCTGGAGAGGCAGCCACTTCTCACAGCTCCTCTACTACCTCGGCATTTCCTGTGGTTTGCCGTGTCTCCAGTGCCTGCTTCGCCCACTCCTCGTATTACATTCTGACTGTACGAATGCCTGATGTCGTTTCTGTTTTTCCATTTGGATCCTTACTGATGTTCCACTGTTCTAGTCCATTGTGTTTCTAATCACAGAAATGCCTGAGTCTGGATAAGATTTTTAAAGATAGAGGTTATTTAGCTCATGGTTTTAGAGCCCCAAGGTCGGACTTCATCTGCCAAGGATCTTTCTGTTGGTAGAATCCCAAGGCAATGCAGGACTTCGCATGGCTAGAGCTTACATGTCTATGTGTCTCCTTATCAACCCACAAATATCCACCCGGGGCCCCCACCCTAGTCATAATCCCCTCCCCAAAGTCTCCCCTTCAACACCATAATCAGATTAAGATTAACCACTTAACCCCTTCACAATCAAATTTTAATACATGAATTTTGGGGAACACTTTCAAACCATAGCAACTGGACCAATCCATGGTTCGGTGGTAAAGCTGACTGGATCCTACAGGGCCAACAGAACAGTCTGAGTCCCAGACCTGACAGCTCAATAAACAGGCAGGGCATGTGTATATGTACGCCCAAAATCCCAAAAGGAAGAGACATGGAGGAAAAGGGAGTGTGGCATGACTGTTCCCCCTAGTCAGGTACTCTCTCCCTTTCCCTCAAAAAAAAAAAAAAAAAAAAATTAAAAAAATAAACAAACAAAAAGCACAGCAATCACCTACTCCAAAACCATATTCTTTTGGTGTCTTAAAGAATCAGATGAACCAGGTTTACCAATGTAGACTACATCATTAAAAGAAGTGTGAACTGGGATTATTGTCTGTGCTTTGGGAGGTCTTATTTAAGAAGTCTTCCCAGGACCAGCAGTTAGCGTAATAGCTATATTGCTGAACTCCCATGTAGTCGACCGTGGTTTGCGTCCAGGACCCGGTGGCTTAAAACTCATGCTGGGCACGTGTGTGTGCGCGTGCCCAAGATCCCGAGAGGAGAATGGAGGAGAAGGGATTGCGGCGTGGCCATCCCCTCCCAGGGGGTGATTTCTCGCTTTCTGTCTCTCTGTCTCTGTCTGTCTGGCAAGTGCATGCGTCCTATGGCAAAAACCTCTCAAAAAAAAGAGAAAAAAATAGAAGTCTGCGCAATATCTCCCAGAGTTTCCCCAGTGTTTTCCAGCAGCAGTTTTATAGTTTGAAGTCTTAGGTTTAGATCTTTGATCCACTTTGAGTTGATTTTTGCCAATGGTGAGAGGTAGGGGTTCAGATTCATCTTTCTGCAGGTGGATATCCAGTTTTTCCAGCACCATTTGCTAAAGTTTTCCTTTTCCCACTGGATTGACTGGTCCCCTTACATTGTATATCTCCACTTAATATATACCGAGGGTCCACACTCCATGGCTGAAACTGAATGACTGAAGGATACAGAAACATAGTAAATGGTTGTGAATACTAGATACAGTGTGGGAAGAGGGTGGGTGAAGGAGTAGAGTCTGTGAAAGACATTAAGGAGAAAAATAGATAGGAAAAGCATTTATGGGACAAAGAAATGAGTTACGATCTATTGAAGATAACTTTATAGTATTGTCAACCGGACTGGTAAGAAATGTACACATGTTGGAATATTCATTTTGCAAGCTAAATAACGTGATTGAATGTATAAAAGAAATTGAAATGAAAAAATATGGTATTTTTTTTTAAAAGTGTGACTTGAACTCCTTCATGTATACACACAAAATACTAGGAAAACAAAACACACAAAATCCAGTCCTGTATCTTTTGGAGGTATCTTGTTATTCAACCATTATTTTCCAGACACAGTGGCTATCTTTCAGGTATCCACATTTCCCTCAAGCTCAGTCACCACACCTGCTGTTCCCTTGGCTCGAATACTCTTCCTGATAGACAACTGGCTTACACCTATTCTTTTGATCTTTTTAAAATTATTATTTTATTTTTATACCAGAGAGAGAAAAAAAGAGGGAGAGAAAGCACCCACCCCAAATGGGATATGGTCATCCCACATTCCCTTTTTCCCCATTCCATCAGGATTTCAGGTATGCATGCACATGAGCTCAGCATCTCAACCCAATGTGGCTGAAACTGGAACTATGGTCAGCCATGTGGCATCTAGCTCCCAAAACACAGGGCTTAAGCCCAGCACTACAGATCTGGCCCTACATCTATCCCTTCTATAGATGTACATTCACTTATCAGTTCATCAGGACAGATATTCTCATAGTATCCTGCACTTCTCAAAGAGTCATATTAGAGTAAATAATTGACTAATTAGCTTTAAATGCTAGAACATAAATTCTGTTAGGTTATAAACCATTTCTATAGAAGATTACTTGTTTCACCAATTCTTTTAACTATAGTTTTATAGCAGCTAAGTAGTAAGAGTACAAAAGGTTACTGATTGACCACTAACTATATGCCAGGCACTATACTAAACACATTGTGTTTATGATTTCATGTAACCCTCCCCACAACCTTAAAGTAGATACCTTTTTAAAAAGAATTATTTGTTATAACTTTATTTCTTTATTTTAATTTGACCAGGAAGGGACAGAGCGAGAGGCAGAGAGAGAGAGAGAGAGACGAGAGAGAAAGTGAGAAAGCAAGTAGCCAGGTCTGGGACTCAAACAGTGGTCTGCCATGTGGGAGTCCAGTGTCCTTAATCATGCCACCTGCCAGCCCCAGAAGTAGGTATCTTTATCACACCGGACAGAGGAGGAGCCTAATATATAGGATGGCAAACGATGTAAACAAGATTGTACAGCCTATCAGTGATGGAGCTGGGAGTCCAGCACTCTTACTTCAAAGCCTACATTGTGAATAAACAAATGAGTGAGAGAACAGAGATGATAGTTTAATTGGAAAGACAAAGCTTAGACTTCACATACAGGCAACACAGGTTGTATGAAAATAAGTGGACTGGCTCTGTAGCCCAGTGGTTAAAGGTGCTAAATCCCACATGGCTGACCATGCAATTAAAATCCTGGCCCTGTATGCTTGAAAACCACACCAGGTGGATGGGCACGTGTGCTCAAAAATCCCAACAGGATAGAGAAACGAAGTAGAAGGTATTGTGACAATGCCCCATTGGGAGCTCTTTCTCGCATTTTCTCTTTGTCTCTTTCTGGCAAGTGCACATGCCCTTTGGCAATTACATTTTTTTTTAATGTTTTAAAAGAAAAATATTAGTGCAGAAGCCCAGCTGCAGTGGTACTGTGCTCCACAGGCTGAGACGACATGAGAGACCCAGATTCTACCCCAGTCCAACCTAATATCTGGACATGAAGGCTCACATCTCTAGTCCCAACTGCAAAGCCAAGACAGGAGACCGAGACCCTTTCTTGAGGGTGGGGGGTGGGGAGTGCAGACACGTGTTTCCAGAAAGAAAAAATCACTAAGGCAGGGGTGATAAAAAATAAATGAATGGGGACCAGTAGTTGGTGTAGTGGCTTTGTCGCTGGACTCCCATGTAGTCGACTGCGGTTCGCGTCCCGGACCTGGTGGCTTAAAATCCATACTGGGCACATGTGTGTATGTGCCCAAGATCCAAGGAGAGCGGAGGAGAAGGGATTGTGGCGTGGCCATCCTCCCAGGGGGGTGATTTCTCACTTTCTGTCTCTATGTCTCTCTCTGTCTTTCTGGTGAGCACATGCGCCCTATAGAAAAAAAAACCTCTCAAAAAAAAAAAAAAAGAATGAATGAATGAATTAATGAATAAATAAATAAATAAATAAAGGCTTCGCTGCATGGCAGGGACTTCCTGGGACCTGAAGGTCAGTCTGAACTAGATAAGGAGAATGCAATGCAAGCAGCCCACAAAAATGGTCTGCAGTCCCTTCACCTTCAGGTAACCTTTCAAAGCAAAGAAAACTACTAAGAAAATGGTAAGATGTGATCTTCATAAAAGAATTGAAACACTTAAGACCCTCTTCTCAGCAACCAAATAAACACAGTTTGCAGTTTCCTACAAAGCACTTCCAACCCATAAAGGGCAATCACAGAGAGCACCTGGACAGGGTATGTGGCAGCACACAGCGGAGCAAGGGACAGGCTGCATCAGGGCCACCACGACACGATGCCCACCATCAGCCACTGCAGATCTAATGGAGCAAAGCCACACCAGAACAGCATGTGTCCTACAGAGCTGGGCAGGAAATCTGTATTGCAAAGCTCACACCAAGCTGGGTCTCAGCACTCTCAGAATAAAAGGAAAGTCAGAATTCCACTGACAAAATTATCCAAGGGCAGAGCCAAAAAAGTCACCTATAGAAATGGTCAGGAAGCAGAACTGTTACTGTTAGCGAAGCACAGTTGGAGGGAGGTTCTGGGAAGGGCAGGTTCACAGACAATGAGAAAATTTAAGGAAGGACAAAAAGATGCCTGAATCAGCTGGACTTTTTCATTTTTATCTAGTTATGAGCAAGACAGAGAGAGAGAAAGAGAGAGAGAGAGAGAACAGAACTCCAACAGGGTCTTGACACCTCAATAGACACCCAACTTCAGTGAGCCCTGGATCAGGGGCACACGCATGCCCAGTATACTCAGGGAGGTCTTTAGACACAAACCTGGAACCTTCCTATGTGGGTCAGTCTCACAGAGCACTGCATTTTACTAGTGCTCCACAATCTGGTCCCATGCCCAACTTCCCTTGACTTTTTAATTCACTTAGGAATTTGTAAAAAATTCAACTCCATGGCCTGGTGGTGAAGACAGCTAGGTCCCGCATTGCCAACTGTAGTTTAATTTGTGGCCCTGGTAGCTTGGAAAAATACCAGGCACATGCCCAGGCATGCCCTGAATCCTAACAAAATGAAAAATTAAAGAAAAAAGGATTGCAGTGCAAGCATGCTCTATGGAGAGATGAGGGGTGCTTTTTCTTTCTCCTCTCTCTCTCTCTCTCTCTCTCTCTCTCTCTCTCTCTCTCTCTCTCTCATGCACAGGCCTTCTGGCAATTAAATAAAAACACTATATTTGGGGCCAGCACATGGCATAGCAGTTAAGGCACTGGACTCCCACGTAGTCAACCGCAGTTCGATTCTTGGACCTGGCAATTTGAAACTCACTCCAGACGCATGTGCATGTATGCCCCAAATCCTGAGAAGTAGAATGGAGGAGAAGGGATTGTGGCATGGCCAACCCCCTGGAGGGATTTTTCACTGTCTGTCTCTCCAGCAAGCATACATGCTCTATAGCAAAAATCTCTAAAAAAAGAAAACAACTAGATTTCCAGACATTGATATATGAAATAAATGAGTAAAATAAACGCATCTATGTATGTACATAGTTTTGCAAAATTGAAATTATACATTATATTTTGTTTTAAAATTCTTTTTTTCCATTTAGCAGTATGTTTGGACCTCTCTGTATATTTCTTCATCATTTACCATCTATTTTCAAAATAGGAAAATTAAAGCCCAAAGGACTAAAATGACTAATCAAAGCTCCAAAGGAAATCATTTTTAAAAATCACTCATTAAACATCAATTTTTATTCAACACTACATGAAAGAAATGAAAATCAACATGAGTCATGATCAGTAGGTATTTGCTGAATAAGATAAACAGACACAGAAAAATCAAAAAGCCTGGGAAAAACATATTTCTAAAAATATTCTTAAAGTAATGTATAGTGTATAAAGCAGCTTTACAGAAATAATTTGATGTTTTCAAATGAGTGACTGATTTCTTTTCTAATGAATTGGCAAAACCAGCTACTTTTGATTAACGATGAATCGAAGCCTGTAAATGCCTCCCTTTCTTCTGTATTATTCCCACGGGCATACATAATTCTGCCTCCTTCCTCCACTCCTCAGCCACAGCCTTATTAAATAGTTTTTCAGAATATACTGTCTACTTTCTCTTTCAGATATTGACTCTTTACCCTACTCCAATCTAGATTCAAACCTCTACTGACTTCCACTTGGCTAAATCCACTTTTCTATTCTCATCTTTCTAAATCTTCCAACAGAATTTTGTGCCATGCACATTAGCCTCTCCTTCTGAAATGTTTCTCTTCCCTTGCCTCCCATGATACTCCGTTCTCCTGATCTTCCTTCAGAATTACTGTCTGTGGGAGCTGGATGGTGGGGCAGGGGTAAAATGCCATACTCGATGAGGCTGACCCATGTTGGAAGGTTCCTGGTTCACGTCCAGAGCCCTCCCCGAGGAGGATGTTGGGCACATGCGTGCCTGTGACTGGGGCTGGCTGAGGCTAGGAGTTGACTGCAGCAAGACCCTTACTGAGGTGCTCCCTCTCTCTTTCTCTCGTTCCATCTATTTTATTCAGGGAAGAAATAAATAAACTTTAAAAAAGAAAGAAGTATTAGCTGCTCTTTTTTAGCTTGCTTCCCAAATTCTATCCAAGTCCTCAGTGTTTAAGTGCCTTAGGAATTCTTCTTGGGCCATCTGTTCTTCTCTGTCTGTACTTGGGCCTCGGTCATCTTAGAAAACCCAGTGGCTTTACGGGATAGTCATGTGCTGGTAACTCTAAAGTTGTGTATCCAGCTCCAACCAGCTCCAGATACAAATTCTCAATAACCTGCTCTACAACTCTATTTGAATATTTGATAGACTCCCAAACTAAATAAGTAAAATACTTCTCCTACAAAAACCACAATAAAATCTAAGTATTCCTCCAGTTTTCATATCAGAAATTTCATTACCTTTTTTCTATTACTCAGGTCAAACACCAAGTACATGCTTAGATTTGTCCCATTCCATCACTCCCTCATATTTAATCTCTCCAAGTCCTGAATTCCAATTCCTTAATAGTTTTCCGCTAGGCCCATCATTTCTGGGTCAACTGCTCATAACCCACTTCAAGAAGAGCTTGAAAGTCAGACTTCAGAGCCTCTCTTACTAGCTTTGTGACCTAGCTTTGTGACTTAATTTCTCTGTGCCTCCATTTCCTTATCTATACAATTTCCTATTTTATAATATTGACAGGGTTGTGAGATTGAGTCAACACATATAAACTGTTTTCAGAAATTGGGTGTTTTAGGTTATCACCATGTGGCTCTTATTGAACCAAAAATCCTTCTGAGAACAATGCTAAATTCTGAACTGAATATTAAAAAACAGTTGTCTTAAGGCACTGTGGAATGTCTCAAAGGCAGACAAATATTAGAGAGTTGATACTTGGAGAAAACTAGTTTTCCATTTTCTTAGCATTTAGCCTGGAGGTAGTCCCATCAGCCTGTGCCACATTATGTGATTAAAACTCAGCACTAAAAGACCCAGAAGACAGTGTTCAGAGCAGCCATAACAGCTGGAGAGTGAGGAGAACACAAAGCCACAAAAAATTGGAACACTAACTCGATGAATATATTATGCTTAAATCTCTGATTGACTCTTCAAACACAGGGAGGTTCCAAGCAACCAAGATGAGGCTAACTTAAAAACTGAACAGGGACCAGCAGATAACGTAATGGCTGGGGCCGGCCGGTGGCATGGTGGTTAAGGGCGCTGGACTCCCACATGGCTGATTGCAGTTCAACTCTTGGACCTGGCAGCTTGCTTTCTCATTTCCTCTCTCTCTTTCTCACTCTGTCCCTCACTGGTCAAATTAAAATAAGTAAATCAAGTTAAATAAAATAAGTCTTTAAAAAAAAAAAACTGAACAGAGATTTCAATAGCTGCTCAATGTAGGAAAGAATTTTTAGTATAAATTCAACCATGTTAACTTCCTGTTTAAAAAAATAGAAATGAAGCCCGAACTGGTAGAGTAATGCAAAGTGGACAGGACAACAATGTGGAAGTGTGGAAGCCCCATGATTTCTGGGGTTCAGATCCATAGCCCAGGCACATGCACAAGTGCCCAAGATCCTGATGGACTGGAGAAAAGGGATGGTGATATGACTAGTCTCTGTCAAGCATGTTTTTCTTTCTCTCTTTCCATCTCTCTCTTTCTCTCTCATGTGTGTATATACACTACCATGAATAAACAAAAAAAAAAATTGTATTAAGTTAAAAAAAATCAATATTCGTCTAGAAAACTTTACAGAGGGGCCAGCAGGTGGCATGGTATTTAAAAGTACTGAGCTCCCACATGGCCGACAGTAGTTCAAGTCCTGGACCTGACAGCTTGCTTTCTCACTTTCTCTTTCTCTCTCTCTGTCTGTCTTTCTCTGGTCAAATCAAATAATAGTAACAAATAAAGTTAAATAATTCTTTAAAAAACAACATAACTCATAATCTGTACAAAATATTACCCATATGTCCAAGATACAATCCAAAATTACTTTATATACAAAAAAAAAACAAAAATTAATGAACAGCATTCAAAAGAAAAGATAATCAATGGAAACTATTGATCCAGATGTTGACATTAACTGACAAGGATTTTAAAGCAGCTATTATAACTATGCACAATTTTACAAAAAAATAAAATGAAATAACATCTTCATTATGAATTAAAAAGCAGAGAAATTTGTCAGGGAAGGTAAACCATAACAAATAACCAGAAGAAAATTTAGAACTTAAAAATACATAACTGTTTTTTTGTTTTTAATTGCCAGAGGACACATGAATATACCAGAAAGTGTCAGACAGAGAGGGAAAGGAAGAACTCCCCGCCCCTCAATGGTCACACTACAATCCATTCTCCATCTTGCAGAAATTTGAGGCAAGCACATACATGTGCCCCATGTGTTTTTCAAGCTACTGAGGACAGAATTCTAACTATATTCAGCAACATAGGATCTGGCTCTCTTTAACCTCTATGCCTTGGGGCCAGCCCACGAAACTGATCCTATAAAAAAAAAATTATTGGATAAGATTAACCACAGACTGAAGATGACAGAGGAAGTGACCCTGAACACAGATCTATAGAATGTCCAATCTAAAGAAAAGAAAGAGAAAAAAGATTGAAATCATTTGACAGAGCATTAGGGACTGTGGAACAATATTTGAAAGTCTCATAAAATGTCTTTGGAGTCCCAAGAGAAGAAGGAGAAATTGTGGCACATACAAGTGCATGCATTTGTCAAACTCAACGAACAGCACTTTAAATTTGTGCATTTCAAATATGCGTTCGATGAGAAAAAAGAAAAATGAATAACAAAAGCCATGGATCTGTAGTTAATTATAATCTTGCTGAAGTGTTTAGGAGTGAACTGTATTAATGCCTGCACTTTAAAATGTGTCAAAAAAAAATAAGAGATCTGAAAGAACAATGACTAGAAGAATATATTTTTGACAAAGTAAGAATAGCAAAAGTTAATTATATTGGGTTGTAGGAAAAGTCATGACACGTATTTGCAAAGAAAAATACATCACGACTTTTCCAACAACTCTACAATTCTCTTAAAGCTTATGCATTTTGAAAAACTCTAAAATAAAATGATAGAATACTGTAAAATGGGCCAGCAGGTGGCATAGTGGTTAAGGACCTTGGACATGGCAGACCACGGTTGGAATCCCAGATCTGGTGGCTTGCTTTCTCATGTTCTCAATTTCTCAATCAATCAATCTCTCTCTCTCTCTTTCTCTCTTTTGCTCTCTCTCTCACGTTGTCCCTCTTTGGTCAAATTAAAATAAATAAATAAATAAAGTTAAATAAAATAATTCTTAAAAAAAAAGAATAAATTGAGTAAACTATTTTCAGTGATATTTTGTCCAAAACTTGTTTAAAATAGTCTATGACCAAAAAAGCTTACAAGTCTATAAATGCAGTAGACACCCTGTTTTTCTTTGTTAGATTTACTTTCCCCCATATCTTTTAGTTTTGTAGTTAGTATGGATTTTTTAAATTATCATTTATAATTGTTTACTGCTGATATGTGGTTATGCCATTGAGTTTTATTTATTGCTGCTGCAGTCAACAATCAGAAACTTTTTTTATTTTTGAATTTTGCCAGAGGGCACATGTGCTTCCTGGGAAGAACAAAATAGAGAAAGTGAGAAAGAATCCCCCATGGGGGATGGTCATGTGTCAGTTCCTTCTCCATTTCTCCCTCCTTTTGGGATTTCATGCATGCACACACACACATGCCCAGTGTGTTTCTTAACCTGCCAAGTCTGGGACTGGAAGCATGCAGTCAACCATATGGGATCTAGGTACCTTAAAACACCGTGTCACCAGGTGGCCTAACATCTTAATTGTTTTTCTTCAAGCTACTTTTATCATTCTTAGACAACTGCAATAGTCTCCTAGTGGCTCTCTCTTCTCATTTTCTCTAATTCCAATTCATTCTCCTTTCAATGGCCAGGATAACACTTGAAAATGTAAACATAGACATCTTGCTCTCTTTGCTTAAAATGCACTCAAAACGACCACAAAACAAGCCTTTACACATTCAAAGATATAAAACTGTACCCAGCATCTTTTCTGACCACCATGGAATCAAAACTTCAAAACAACTACAGAAAGAACCCTCGAAAATACACAAACACATGGAAACAAAATAACCTACTCCTTAAAGACTTCGTAACTGCTGAAGAAATTAAGACTGAAATGAAAAGACTCCTTGAAGCCAAAGATAATGAACAAACGAGTTTGCATAACCAATGGGACATAGCAAAAGCAGTCATAAGAGGGAAGTTCATAACTATTAGTACCCATAAGAAAAAATAAAATAAAATAAAATAAAAAGGTGGAAAATAGACAAACTAATAACACAGCTCAGGGAACTGGAAAAATGATAATGAAAATACCAAGAGAAAAGAAATAATAAAGACTTGAGGAGAAATCAATGAAATAAAGACTAACAGAACTATACAGAAAATAAATCAAAAGCTGATTCTGTGAGAAAATAAACAAGATTGACACATTGTTAGCTACTGGGTTGTCAGGAAAGTTAAGCACATTTTTGCATAGAAAAATATGTCATGACTTTCCTGATGGCCTAATAGATTAATCAAGAAGAACAGAGAAAGGAACTGATAAATCAAATCTGTAATGAAACAGGTGATATTACAACAGACATAACAGAAATAACAAAAGCTCATGAGAGAATACCATGAACAATTATAAGCCAACAAACAAGGAAACCTAGATGAGATGGACAAATTTCTAGAGATATATAACTTACTAATATATTCTTTTCTTTTTTTGGAGAGTTTTTTTTTTGTTTTTTTTGTTTTTTTTTTTTTGTTTTTGTTTTTGTTTTTTTGCTATAGCACGCGTGCGCTCGCCAGAAAGACAGAGAGAGACAGAGAGATAGAAAGCGACAAATCACCCCCCAGGGGGGATGGCCACACCGCAATCCCTTCTCCTCCATTCTCCTCTCAGGATCTTGGGCACGCACGCACACGCGCCCGGCATGCATTTTAAGCCACCTGGTCCGGGACACGAACCGCAGTCGACTACGTGGGAGTCCAGCGACATAGCCATTACACTAACTGCTGGTCCCTATAACTTACTAATATTGAACCAGGAAGAAATAGAAAGTCTGAACAGACCAATAATAAGCAACACGATTTAATTAGCAGTGAAATAGTCTCCCAAGAAAGAAAAGACCAGGACCCAATGGCTTTTCACTTCTGAATTCTACAAAACTTTTAAAGAACTAACCCCAATTCTCCTAAAAACTATTTCTAAAGGATAGAACTTCCCCAAATTCATTCTATGAAGCCTCTACCCTGAACCCAAAACAGACAAGGACATAACAAAAAAGGAAACTACAGACCAATGTACCTGATAAACACAGATGTAAAAATTCTCAACAAGATGCTAACAAATTATATGCAACAACACTTAAAAGAGATTATATACCGGGGCCAGTAGTTGGTGTGGTAGTTAGGGGCACTGGACTTTCACACAGTTGATCACAGTTCAAGTCCCAGACCTGGTGGCTTGCTTTCTCACTTTCTTCTCTCTTACTCTCTGATTCTGTCCCTCTCTGGTCAAATAAATAATAAAAAAATAAGTAAATCTAAATAAAATAATTTTTAAAAAGTTTATATACTATGACCAGGTAGGCTTTATTCCAGAGATGTAAGAATGTTTCAACATACACAAAACAATAAATGTAAAATTTCACATTAACAGCAGGAAAGATAAAAACCATATGAGCATATCAATCACCGCAGAAAAAGCATCTGATAAAATACAACATTCCTTCATGATTAAGACTTTCAGCAAAATTGGCATAGAAAAGACATTCCTCAACACAATAAAAGCCATCTGTGACAAACCTATAGCTAACTTCATACTGAATGGGGAAGAGTTGAAAGTTTTTCCACTAAAACTGGAACAAGACAAGGCTGCCCACTTTCTCCATTTCTTCTTAACAGTCCTGGAAGTCCTAGCCAATAAAATCAGACAAGAGTCAAATAAAAGACTTTCAAATAGATAAAGAAGAAATAAAATTATCTCTATTTATAAATGATTTGATTATATACATAGAAAATCCAAAAGAATTCACCAACACAAAATTCTAGAAGTGATAAATTAATACAGTAAAATGGCAGGATACAAAATCAACATATAAAAACGTATAGCATTTTTATACACCAACAATGAACAAATTGAGGTAAAATTAAAGAAAGCAATCCTATCCACAACAGCCACACACACACACACACACACACACACACACAAATAAGAAAGAATTCACCAACAAAAATATTCTGGAAGTGATAAATGAATACAGTAAAATGGCAGGGTACAAAATCAACATACAAAAACGTATAGCATTTTTATACACCAACAGCAAACAAATTGAGGTAAAATTGAAGAAAGCAATCCTATTCACAACAGCCACACACACACAAAAATAAGATACTAGGAATAAATTTAATCAATGACATGAAAGACATGTACCAGGAAAACTACAGAAAACTTTTTAAAAAATTGAAATCGACATAAAAATGTAAAAAGACATCTCATGTTCCTGGGCTGGAAGACTTAATATAACCAAAATCTCAATCCTATTCAAATTAATCTACAAATACAATCAATCCTGATCAAACTACAGTGATATTTCTCACAGAAATAGAAAAAATAATCAGAAAATTTGTCTGGAATCATAAAAGGCCCTGTATTGCAAAAGCAATACTGGGCAAAAAGAATAAAGTAGGAAGCATCTCACTTCCTGACCTCAAAGTGTAATAAACTATGATAATCAAAACAGCATGGTATTGGCACAAAACAGGCAGGTAGACCAATGTAACAGAATTGAGAACCTGTAAATAAACCTCAAAATATATAGTAAATTCATTTTTGATGAAAGACACAAGACAACTCAGCAAGGAAAAGGAAATCTCTTCAGCAAATGGTACTGGAAAAACTGGATATCTACCTGTAGAAAAATGAAATTGGATCCCTATCTCTCACCGTTAAAAAAAAATGAAATCAAGGATTAAACATAAAACCTCAAACCATAACACTACTGGTGGGTAACACACGGGAAGCTCTTGGGACATCAGAGTAGGCAAAGACTTCTTTAAAAAGATCCCCAAAGCGCAGGCAATAATCTTGATGATAGACAAGTGGGACTACATCAGACTAAAACGATTCTGCACAGCAAAAGCAAAAGTTAGAGTGAGAAGACAACCCTCAGAATGGGAGAATATGTTTACAAACTATGCCTCAGATAAAGGACTACTAACTAGAATGTAGAGGGAATTCAAGCAGTTTACCCATTTAAAAAAAAATCAACCCAATAAAAAAGATGGGCAAATTAGTCTAACAGACAATTCTCTAAGGAAGACAACTTACTGGCCAAAACGCATATGAGAAAATGCTCAACACCTCTTGTTCTAAGAGAAATGCCAATTACAACCATAACAAGATACCATTTAACTTGTCAGAATGGCCAAGATGCAAAAAATAAAGGATGACAAGTTCTGGCTAGGCTATGGTGAAAAGGGAACCTTCCTACACGGTTGGTAGAAATGTAAATTAGTACAATCACTGTGGAGAACAATATGGAGGTTCCTCAAAGACCTACACATAGAACTACTATATGATCCAGCACTTCCACTCTTGGGTATCTACCCAAAAGATAGGAAAACACTCAAAAAAATAAAAATAAAAACCCACACGTACATCCATGTTTATTCCAGCATTATTCACAATAGATAGGACTTGAAATCAACCCAAATGTCCAAGAACAGATGAGTAGATTGAAAAAATGTGGCATATGTACTCTGGAATACTACTCAGCCTAAAAATAATGAGATCCTGACATTTCATACAAAGTGAATAAATATGGAAGATTTAAGGCTAAGTAAAGCAAGCCAGACTATGAAAGACAAGCATTATATGTCCCTGCTTAGTATATATTGAATCTATATACTTATAAATATATACTTATATTTATATACTTAGTATATACTGCACTTTATAGCAGAAAATGAATGATTATATATAACAGCCTGACGAGTAACTACAGACACTAGAGACAGTATAGGATGGGGTGGGTAATAAGGGATGAAATGGAGAAAATCAGGGGAAAAAACAACAAACCAATTAATAGACACAAACATGAAAAGTTATCTGTTGATGATAATGTATATGGTAATGTCTTTGACTTGATAATATGCACTGTATTCGTGCTGGGAAAACCACATTGTACATTGTAAAGATATACAGTGATTAAACATTAGATATATATTAGAATTAAAATGCACTCATGGCTTCTCTTGCTCTTAGAATAAAAATCTCCTCACAGTTTACAAAGGGCCTGAATCAGGGGTTCCTGTTACTTGACCCCCAAACCCTTTTCCACTTTCAGGCTTGGTAATTATTGTACCTTCTGCTAACATTATTCCCTCAGCTCTTTGGTGACTGATTACTTCTTATTCTTTAGCCTTTTCCATCATCCTTTCTTCTTTCACAATTACGTAGTTTTGAATTTTTCTTTATTTTCTGTCTTCTCAAGCTTTGATAAAGGTAAAGTTTTTTTTTTTTTTGTTTGTTTGTTTGTTTGTTTTCATTCTTTCTCACCATTGTCTTCCTGGGGCCTAATATATACTAGGCTCTAATTAGATATTAATTACCTTGCCTAAATTATCTAAGTTGATAAATTACAAAGTTCATACTCAAACCAGTTATTTGGGATCTGTATCAAATAGGTAGGGAGAAATTCAAATGTATGGTTTCTATCATCCTGGAGTTTATAATCCAGAAACACATGTCTAGTCCCAGACGACTGACAGTGATGTTCAAGTCCTGGATCTGGCAGCTTGAAAACCACAACAGGCATGTGTGCATGCTCACCCGAAATCTTGGGAGGAGAATGTAGGAGAAGGGATTGTGGCATGACCACCCCTCCCCAGAGGGGTTGCCTTCTCCTAATTTCTCTGTCTCTTTCTAGTGAGAAGACATATCCTACAACAAATTAAAAAAAAGAAAAAGACATTCTGACTCAGTTTGCTATTCATTCATGAGGCAAGTAGTTTCCAAAACTGATGGCAGCTTGGAGGAGACAGGAAGAGAGCACAGTTGTAATCTACAAGCATAATAATAATTAAAAAAAATAATCCTATATTTTTAGAAGAGAAATTTCTGAATCTATCTTTCCTACTATGAAGAAAAAAAAGTAATTACAATTGAATTGAATTAAAGCCCTGAACTTTAAGAACCTACATCAGTTTTTATTGTGCCTTCAGAAGACAAACATTTCTCTAGAAGAACAAGCTATGGCAGTTCCCAGATTTTCACTGAATGTACTATCAGCCTCCTGTTGCTTTCCTGAAAGTCTGGGTTAATGGAAACAAAGTTCGTAACTAAAACCATGCTTTTAAATTCTATGTATTTTTCATGCTATTTATTGTCCATGGAGCTGTAATGGTACCACAAACTGTAATCCCCTCTAATGTTTCCATAACTATAAGGCTTCTGGAATCATTAAACCTATTTATTTCTAAATTCCACAGGTATAGTGACAAATTCTGCTCAATGGCTAAAGAATATTGAATAAGTATAAATTTCCATCCAAGTGTTTAAGAAATGCAACTATGCATTTTAAAGTTCATAGAGTACCAAAAAAAAGAAGAAAAATACTATTAATATTTTAAGTATTAATCCTTTCCTGCCATATTTATTTAATCTACAACTGGACATGCAGAGTGTTGCAGGAATATTTGTCAGATAAAATGTTTTTCTGACCACACCATGAGAAGTGACACTCCTCAGGGCAGAATTTGCTGCTAGGGAGAAGTGAGAGGCATAACAATGACAGGCTCAGGAGAACACAGGTCATACACTTCCTGGAAGGTTAAGACCCTGGCCTGGTGAGCAAACCAGAGGGAAGAGCCGGGGTGGGAGTAGCTCCACCCAGACTGGGTCACGTTGGTTTGCTATGAGCAGCAGACTGGTCCACTGGTCAGATCTAACTCCCATGTTTGTAGGCTATCAGATCTTAGCCAACTCTACCCAAAGAATGATTTCTCCCACTGGGCTGAGACATACTATTTAGAGAAGAGACTCTAAGCCAGCAATGAGTATATAAATAACCAATCAGAATTTCAAAGAACTTAGGCTCAACCCCAGGAGAATAAAGTATGGCATAGAACAGTGTAATCATTGAACCCCTCTTCTCCTGTTCCTTTCCACATTTTCTGTTCTTCGTCTTTTAAGACTAAGATTCTCATATCCTTTTGTTGTGCACCTTCGCTTCCACCCCTCTACCTGCCATGTTCTGTTCCTGACTAACCCCCTACATTATTGTATTTGCAAATTTAGGCAAGTTTCTCCACACCTAGGACCCTCAGTCTCTTCATCTATAAAATGGGGATAACAGTGCCTATCTCAACGAATTTTCGCACTACAGTGCTCGCCCTAGTGGATAGCTAAATGGCACGGATCTCAAGCTTTCTCCTCTGCCAGTGGTCTTCCTTGAAGACTGCCCCAGTCCTGACTTATAGTCAGAGATTCCAGCTAGATGCACAAGGACCTAACTCATTTGCATTGGAAAATGGAAGGGAGCAATCCGAGAATAAAAGATAATGCACATTGACATTCTCAATGTGGCACTGCAAACGAGGAGGCTGACTGAGCCTATGAGACATTTTACTTTACAGTCTGAGGTTACAAGAATGTACCAAGTCTCATGTTAAAACCTTATCCATGAACTCGCCCTCCTGCCATTATGACAGAAGGCTAGATTTGTTCCACACAGAGGAGTGAGCTACAGCCAACTCTTGATTAATGAAGGACAGCTGATCTGATTTAGAACTCCTCTGGGGGTCCTGCAAGGCCACATTGCTGTCACATGCACCATTTTAATGTCAGCTTCTCTGCTCTGAGGCTGAGCCTGGGAAGAAGCCATAAATTACTTTCAATCACGCACATGTTGTAAGCGGCTGAAGGAGATGGGCTGTCAGGCTGCCTCTTTTTCCAGAGCAGGGTCGGGGGTGGGGTGAAGATGAAAGCTAAAGCATCCCAAGATGCTATTTTCTTCTTCTTTTTTTTTTTTTTTGGAGAGGTTTTCGCTATAGGGCACGTGCGCTCGCCAGACAGACAGAGAGAGACATAGAGACAGAAAGCGAGAAATCACCCCCCAGGGGGGATGGTCACACTGCAATCCCTTCTCTTCCATTCTCCTCCCAGGATCTTGGGCACGCACACACATGGGCCTGGGGTGAGTTTTAAGCCACCGGGTCTGGGACGCGAACCGTGGTCGACTACGTGGGAGTCCAGCGACATAGCCATTACGCTAACTGCTGGTTCCCCCAAGATGCTATTTTCAATCTTTTGCTTGTCTCCTCATTGATCTTCCTTTCTTCTCTCTTCTTTTAAAATTTATCTATTAATATTTCTCCTTTTTTTTATTTGGAGACTTTTTTTTGCTATAGGGCACGTGCGCTCGCCAGACAGACAGAGACATAGAGACAAAAAGTGAGAAATCACCCCCCCCCGGGGGGATGGTCACGCCGCAATCCCTTCTCCTCCATTCTCCTCTCAGGATCTTGGGCATGCACGCACACGCGCCCGGCATGAGTTTTAAGCCACCGGGTCCGGGACTTGAACCGCGGTCGACTACGTGGGAGTCCAGCGACATAGCCATTACGCTAACTGCTGGTTCTATTAATATTTCATCCGTGAGTGAGAGAAAGGGAGACAGAGACAGCACCTCCAGCAGGGTCCCAATGCCACAATCCATCCCCAGCTTCAGCAAGCCTCAGATCATGGGCACATGCATACCTGCCATACTCAGGGAGGGCTCTTGGTATGAGCCTGAAATCTTCCCATATGGGTCAGCCTTACAGAGCCTGAGATACCATCCTGCCCCCCATCATCCCTATTATTTCCCGGATTAGAACTGACAACCTAACAGTGCCAGTAAGGAGGTTCAGGTGTGGATACACTGGGACCAGCAGGGCTGAACTTGTTATCAAGAACTCTGCTTCCACTGAGTCACTGATCAATTCATTCATCCATTCAAACAGGCAGGTAGTGCACCTACTATCTCTTCACTTAACCAGAAAGCACTAAATTCAAGTCCATTCTAGGAAATTGGGATAATCCCCAGCCATAGTTGTGTCTCTAAATTTCCTGTGGGATTTTGAAAAGATGCATAGTCCAACTTCTGAAGACCCTGATTCAATGTTTCTGGTGGGGTTCTCAGCATCTGTGCTTGATGGCACAAGTTTCATTACTATTTGCCTATTATAAACATCTTCTTCAAACCACAGGCTCTCTGATTGTATGTCTACTCCCATTCTCTGGCTAACTAGGGATACCAAGTCAGGACCTCTCTTCTCACAAAAAGAAAAGTTCATCCACTCGATAAGCACAGACAAGCCCGGAGCAGGTGCTCAGTATGAACTACATAAAGATGATCAGCCCTGGCCTGGTGTTGACTGTCCTAATAAAGGTCTTTGGGAGGTAACAGCTTCCTTAAGAAAGCCCTAAGAGAGGGTGTGCAGACCAAAGTGAGGTAGTGTACTCAGGAAGATTTCCGGAGTCAGGCCGGGTAGCTGCCACTTGATCTGTCCCAGGTGGAGCTGGCTCGTATCAGGTGTCACAATGTAAGGATTGGAGAATTTTCTCACTACTCCCTTTGGAAGTGGCACCCTGCCATTTGGCTTTCCTTATGCACTGAAACCTGAATACCAGGACAGAACACGACCTTAGGAGACCCTCCCAGAGAATCTGAAAAACAAATCAGCAACGCCCACATAATCAAGAGTTGGCAGAGAACACTGGATAACTTTAGAAAGATGATTAGTTTGTGCTTGACTTAAATGTTCTGCCTAATTTTTATTACACAGTTTGAGTTTTAGATTACCCACGTCAAGATCTTTTCTCTTTTTTTTTTTTTTTTGGAGAGGTTTTTTGCTATAGGGCGTGTGCGCTCACCAGACAGACAGAGACAGAGAGACAGAAAGTGAGAAATCACCCCCAGGGGGGATGGCCATGCAGCAATCCCTTCTCCTCCATTCTCCTCTCGGGATCTTGGGCACAAAAGCACACGCGCCCAGCGTGAGTTTTAAGCCACCGGGTCCGGGACGCGAACCGTGGTGGACTACAAAGGAGTCCAGCGACATAGCCATTATGATAACTGCTGGTCCCAAGATCTTTTCTCTTAACAAGTCTGGAATTGGTCATATTACATTGTCTAAAACATGCAATTCTTTATTATCCAACTCTGGAACAAACACTAAGGAAAAATCTATGTAATCTTGGGCCCAAAGGGCTGAGTAAGTTTTGGCTCTAATTCTTCCCCAAACATAAGATTGAAAGGTAGCATTTGCTCAGGGACATTTCTGCTTCTGCACATACAGAAATGACCAGAGATGCTGAGTTGGCAAGCAGAGGATGAGCAGTAAATGACAGCAGGCCCAGCCACGGGGTCACAGCAGTAGCTCAAGGCTATGCAGTGCTGAACCCTACATGGCAGATCAGGGTTTGGTTCCCAGGTTAACCCGCACAAACCAGATATGCAAACATGTATCCAATCTTGGCTGGCTAAGAAAGGCTAGACACAGGATAACAGCAAGAGACCACTTCATGAGGGCTTCTTTCTCTCTTTCTTGCTCTCTCTCTCTCTCTCAAAGTAAATGAATAAATTTTGAAAATAAATAAATGACAGCACAATTAAATTCTTTAATTCTAATTGAAATTCTATTGTTCTCCTCTCAGGATTTTGGACACACACACACACACACACACACACACATGCCTAGAGTGTTTCTCAAGCTGCCAGGTCTGGGACTCAAACTGCATGGTTGCCTATGTGGGATCCAGTACCTTAAACACCATGCCAACTGGTGGCCCCCTTCAAACTATTTTAAAAGGTCCAAAATGATAGAATCCTCTCAAATTCATTTTATGAAGCCTCCATCATCTTGATACAGATGAGGTCATAAAAAGCAGATGAAGACATAACAAAAACAGAAAATACTGATCGATATCCCTCATAGATATAGATGCAAAAATCTTCAACAATATACTAGCAAATCATATCCAACGACACATTAAAAAACTTTATATGCCATGGATGGTATACATAGGAGACCCAAAGGTACCCATGAAAAAATTCCTCGAAGTCATAAATGAATATAATAAAGTGACAGAATATAAAATCAACATCCAAAAGCCTATAGCATTTCTATATAAGAACAACAAGCTGACTGAGGTAGAACGGAAAAAGAAATTCCTTTTATCACAGCCACAAAATGTGTAAGATACCTAAGGAGAAACCTAACCAAGGAAGTCAACGACTTTTACAAGAAAAACTATGAAAATCTTAAAAAAGATATTAAAAAAAAAAAAAAAACACAAAAAAGTGAAAGGACATTCCTTGTTCCTGGATTGGAAGAATTAATATAATCAAAATGGCAATTCTACCCAAATATACACTTCTAACGCAATTCCAATAAAATTACCAGAGACATTCTTCACAGATCTAGCTAGACAAGCTAATAATAGAAATTTGTCTGGAATCAGAAAAGACCCATATTCCCAAAGCAACCCTACGCAAGACAAGTGGAGTGGGAGGCTTCTCACTCCCTAACCCCAAAATATACTATAAAGCTGTGATAATCAAAACAGCATGGTATTGGCACAAAAACAGACAGGTGGGCCAATAGAACCAAATAGAGACTCCAGAAATAAACCTCAAAACATACAGCCAACTGATTTTTGACAAAGGATATCAGTCAATCCAGTGGGAAAAAGAAAACCTCTTTAGCAGGTTTTCCTTCTAGAAAAACTGGATATCTACCTGCAGAAAGATGAGACTAGACCCCCATCTTTCACCATTAGCAAAAATCAACTCAAAATGGATCAAATATCTAAACCTAAGACCTCAGACTACAAAACTACTGGTGAAAAATACTGGGGAAACTCTGAGAGACATTAGGGTATGGAAAGACTTCTTAAATAAGATCCCCAAAGCATAGACAATAATCTCTAAAGTAAACAAGTGAGATTACATAAGATTAAGACATTTCTGCACAGCAAAGGACACAGTTAAAGTGTGAATTGACAACCCTCAGAATGGGAGAAGATTCTTCTAAATTATGCCTCAGTTAAGGGACTGATAACCAGAATACACAGGGAACTCAAGCAGCTTACCTAAGGGAAAAAAAGAAAAGATAGAAAAATGAGCTGAATAAAAAACTCTCTGAGGAAGACATACAGTCAAAAATCATATGAAGAAATGTTCAACATCCCTCATCATAATGGAGATGCACATTAAAATCACAGTGAGATACCACCTAACCCCTGTCAGAATGGTGAATATTAAGAATAAAAATAATGGTAAGTGTTGGAGGGGCTGTAGTGAAAGGGGAACACTCCTACACTGTTGGTGGGAATGTAAATTGGTCCAGCCACTGTGGAAAACAATATGGAGGTTTCTCAAAGAACTACAAATAGAACTGCCATACCTTCTCGCAATTCCATGCCTGGTTATCTTACTCAAAGGACAGGAGAATGCTCAGTTGGAAAAGTGCTTGCACATCAATGTTTATTGCAGCATTATTCACGATTGCTAGGACATGGAACCAACCTAAATGTCCACAAACAGATGAATAGATAAAAAAAGTACGGCACATATATTCTATGGATATACCAATCAGCCATAAAAAAACAACAAGCCCATAGCATTTGAAAGAAAGTGGTTAAATATGAGAGACTTATTGCTGAGTGAAGCAAGCTAGGTTATGAAAGAGAGACATTGTATGTCTCCACTTAATATATACTGATTGTATGTCTCCACTTAATATATACTGACTGTCCATACTCCATGGTAGAGACTAAAGATTGGAGAGCATAAAAGCATTGAAAATAGTTATGGACACTGGAGACAGTGTGGAAGGAAGATAGGAGGGGGAAGAGTATAGAGAAGGAAATTAGGGAGATAAAATAGAGAGGCAAGACATTTGTGGGACACAGAAATGATTTATTACCTGTTGATGGTAAGTATATAGTATTCTCAACTGGACTGGTCTGAGGCATATCATGTCGGGCAAATTGTCTTTACAAGTCAAATGATATATAATGATTGAATATATAAATAATAATAATAATAAAAGATTATATACCATGACAATGTAGGTTTTATTCTAGGGATTAAAGAGTGCTTAAACATATGCAAAACAATAAATGTAATACACTATATTAACAGAAGGAAAGGTAAAAAATATGTGACCATATCAACTGATGCAGAAAAATGTGTTTTCATTATTAAAACTCTCAAAAAAAAGACGAAGAAGAAAAAGAAAAGAAAAGAAAGAAAAAGAAATGAAGGAAAAATAACAAACAGGATAGGCACTTGGATAGGATTTCAAGAGTTGGGGGACTAGCAGTTAGCGTAATGGATATGTCGCTTGACTCCCATGTAGTCAACCGTGGTTCGCGTCCCGGACCTGGTGGCTTAAACTCACACCAGGCGCATGTGTGTGCATGCCCAAGATCCCAAGAGGAGAACGAAGAAGGGATTGCAGTATGGCCATCCTCCCCCAAGGGGGGTGATTTCTCGCTTTCTATCTCTCTGTCTCTCTCTTTCTGGTGAGCGCACGCGCCCTATGGCAAAAACCTCTCAAAAAAAAAAAAAAAAAAAAAGAGTTGGAATGTAATAACCCAAATGAATGCCTGTTAGGCTAACTGGAACTTTTAAATAACTTGGAAAGAATTTAGAAACTTGCTTTGTTTTGCTTCAGTTTAGTTTTAGCTTCTCATACCACTTCACCCCACCCCCTATTGTTACAAGGCAGCAATGGAATAACTTGGTAAAGTAAATATGCTATCACTGGTATTTAACACATTTTTGATAAATAAGTGACTAATTAGGTCATAAAATCAGAAAACAGCCTTTTAAAAAGTCAAATGCTTCTGGAGAGTAACCAGAGGGTAACATTTATGATTACACTCGCACACTTCAGACTTTACCTGTTCCTCATCTGACTGCATTGTAAGGGCCTCACACGGCTCAGGAGTGCCACAGGTAACAGTCACTCAGACCGCAGAGCTGGGAGTCGAGTCTCACGAGACAAAGCTCATTTCGATGTCTGGCATTCCAAATGTCAGATGGTCAGAGATTAAATGGAAAGATATCTGAGGGAAAAAAAAAAAGAAGGAAAACTTGAGGTCACAAGTAGAATTGATTTTTTTCCCTTAGCTCATTCCTTCTTCTGACCTTCCTTCTCTGACTTTTCTGTGTCTAATGTACTTATCTACTGGATTGATACCTGTATTTTCTTCTTCTACTGTTGAAAAAATAGCAGCCCATCCTATTTATGTAGGAGCATGAAAAAGATAAAATAAAAAAATCTATCTTTATATTTTTCTTTACTCCTGATATAGTATGTGTTTGTGAACATGAGAGCAAGAGAGGGAGACAGAGAGTAAGAGAAAGAAAGAGAAGAGCACCCCTCACCACAGGTCTGATCACGCACTGATCCCTCTGCCTCCAGCCCTCCAGCCTGTCATATCCTGGGGCACTCACACTCATGCCTGGTGTATTTCAGGCAAACCAGGCCAGAGACTTAAATGACAGTTGTCATTAAGATCCAGCTTCTCCTGAGCAGTGCGTCACTGGCCCCCAAGTAACATTTTTTACAGGAGGTCCATAGCTCAGGGACAGTTAGCGGTTGACACCAGAAATAACTGCAGGAAGGAGGGTACCACAATGATGAGATGACTTCTAGGCAGTACTTAGCCAGGAGCAGAATTTCTTTTTTATTCTTAAATCCAGATTGGTCTATAAACGCTTTCTTACAGAAGCTGCAAAAAATGTTTTGACTAGAACATTTGGTGAAGGTAAGAATAGGCATGTACAAGCATTTCTGAAGACTCGGCTAACAGAATACGTAACATTTGCAAGGAGCCTCTCGCTTTTAACATGTTACGCATTTGCTTGGAATCATAAAATTGGATAATAAATAACCAGGGTAATCATAACACAGCTAACTACGTTTGTGAAGCCAAGCAGAAAGTCTGAACTTTACATCATTGCAGACTGAATAACCAGAAGTTCTGTAACTACACATGCACACTAAGAAGTGACCAGTTTGATGATCAACCAGTGCAAAACCGAGTTTGAAGTTAAAAGCAATGAGAGCCAAGAGGAAAAATGAAAGTGTAAGGATCTCTAGACTAAGGGAAGATAGTCCTAGAAAGGAGGGACTGGTGGTCAGAACCAGAACCATGGCTTCCCCTCATGAGCTGACTTGGTTCAACCATTCAGACACTGGTCCCCTGAAGTCACATGCACTTAGTTAAGTTCCTCCTCTCTGTGACAGTCCTTCAAATGCATGTCCCCCTTTTCTTTTAACTGATGTGCATATAATTTGATTCCAGACTTTTCACCATTTTGGTCACTGTCATGCTCTTAGATGGACTAATTGGGTAATGGAAGCTCTAAGGGAACACAGATGATAAGAAGTCTGAAACACAGTTGGAACCAGCAGTTGTCGTAATGGCTGTGTTGCTGGACTCGCATGTAGTCAACCCGCAGTTCGAGTCCTGACCCGGTGGCTTAAACTCATGCCAGGCACGTGTGCATGCATGCCCAAGATCCCGAGAGAAGAATGGAGAAGAAGGGATTGTGGCGTGGCCATCCCCCTGGGGGGTGATTTCTCACTTTCTATCTCTCTGTCTCTCTGTCTTTCTGGCAAGTGCACGCACCCTATACCAAAAACCTCTCCAAAAAAAGAAAAGAAAGAAAGAAATCTGAAATATGGTTGGCAGAGCTGGGACTAAAGGCAGAGGAAAAATTAGTCCTCTACAGGTTGAGTACTGGCTTAGGCCCTTTCCATGCAGACTAAAACACACAGGGATCTGAAGCTATTTTAGGATGCCATATTCTCTCCTTGAGGTCATTTCCCAGTTCTTTCTTTATGATCTTCTCTTTTATGAAGTTAGTCACCTTGCCCCCTAAATATATTAACTCTATTTTGCTATTTCTGTTCGGTATTAGAGTACTGATAGAATCAAGTGTCAGAGGCATAAGGACGAGATAAGTGTCTCAGTATTTACTATTCTGTTTTAATTTGCTACAGGGCGTGTGGGCTCACTGGAGAGAGACAGGAGTATAGCGGTAGGGGAGAACAGAGGCAAGGCATGGAGAAATCCCCTGCCCCATGGGGATGGCCACACCACAATCCCTTCTCCATTTTCCTCTTAAGAGCTTGGTCATGCATGCACAAGCACCTGGCATGTTTTTCAAGCCACTGTGTCCAGGACTCAAACGGTGCAGTTGGCCAAGTGGGATCTACCTCCTTAACCACTATGTCACTTGGCTGGCCCAATTATTTTAAAAATAAAAGATGCTTTGGATTTGCTCTATTGTGGTTAAAGGAACTGGATTCCATATAGCCAGTCCCTGGTTCAAACCCCAGCTCAGCTCTTAAAGAACACACTGAATACATGAGTGGGTATGCCTCAAATCCTAGCATGATGGAAAATGAAGGAGAAGGGACTGTGGAGTGATCATTCTCCATGCAGGTTGCTTCTTCCTCTCTCTCTCTCTCTCTCTCTCTCTCTCTCTCTCTCTGGTGAGTGCATGTGCCTTCTAACACACACATGTAAGTTAATTAAATAGATAAATAAATGATACTTAACTTTGAGGCACAAGCAGTGGTAAGTTTGCTCTATCTTTGAACATTATAAATTCCCCAAACAACATTTCCTTTGAGCAAATTATAAAGAAAAAAAAAAAGCGAACATTTTACTATGCCATATGCTGCAGTTATGTATACACAAAGATACAGGAAGGAAGAGGTATAAACTCAGCTTTTTAGTCATATAAATTATTAGGCTAATAGTTCATAAAATAAAAAAAGAATCTTCTTAATCAAGAAACAATTTTTTCAAACATAGAATAAATCCAGAAATTCTCTCTTCCAGTTGGATTTTCATCTGTCCTTCAACATTTCAAATCATATATTTTATTTTATGTTTACTTATTGGTGAGGTAAACAGAGAGACAGAGACACAGCACCCCCAACCGGGAGCCAATGCTGTGACTCAGCCCCAGATTAAGTCACCCGGGTTCCTGAGTTCACACATGCTCTGCGTCCTCAGGGAGTTCTCCAGACACGAGCAGGTAACCTTCCCATGTAGGTCAGCCTCACAGAGGAAGGCATTTTTCCACTGCGCCACCATCTGCTCCCGTTGTTTTCCTAAGTTTCTTTATTCCACAAGACAGAGAGAAAGAGAGCAAGCAAGAGAGAGAAAATCATATATTCTCAATAATATGTTCCTTTTTCATAGGTTGGATAGCTTCAGGTCAGACTAATTTTATTACTTTTCCCTGTAGAATCCTTCAACTTCTTTCATATCTTGTCCCATTTTCTATTTTATTTATTTTTTAATTTGTCAGAGAGTGTGAGCACCAGCTGGAGAAAGATTAGAGAGAGACTGGTAGGTGGGGTGATGGTTGGTGTGATGGACTCCCACATGGCTGACTACAGTTCGAGTACCAAACCTGGCAGCTTGCTTTCTCTCTCTCCCTCCCTCTCTCTCTGTCTCTCTCTGGTCAAATTAAATAATAATAATTCATTTAACTTAACTTAAAAAAGAAAAGAAAAGAAAGGAAAGGAAAAGAAAAGAAAAAAAAAGAAAAGAAAAGAAAATGTCTTTGGCATTATTTGTTCTTTGGGTCCAGCAGGTGGTGTGCTGGTTAAGGTGCTGGATCCTCCCACATAGCCAACCACAGTTCAAGTCCTGGACCTGGTGGCTTTCTCTCTCTCTCTCTCTCTCTCTCTCTCTCTCTCTCTCTCTGTGTGTGTGTGTGTGTGTGTGTATGTCTGGTCAAATTAAAATAAGTGAATAAATAAATAAAAACTAAATAAATAATTCTTTTAAAAAAAGATTAGAGGGAACCAGCAGTTAGCGTAATGGCTATGTCGCTGGACTCCCACGTAGTCGACCGCGGTTCGCGTCTCGGACCCGGTAGCTTACAACTCACGCCGGGCGCGTGTGCGTGCGTGCCCAAGATCCCGAGAGGAGAATGGAGGAGAAGGGATTGCGGCGTGACCATCCCCCCTGGGGGGTGATTTCTCGCTTTCTGTCTCTATGTCTCTCTCTGTCTGTCTGGCGAGCGCACGCGCCCTATAGCGAAAAACACCTCTCCAAAAAAAAAAAAAAAAAAGATTAGAAAGTGAAAAAGCATCTCTCATGGAAGATGATCATACCACAATCGCTTCTCTGCTTCTCTCTTCTTTCAGAATTTGGGACAAGCACACACACACTCCCAGCATGTTTTTCAAGCCACGGGGCCCAGCACTCAAACTGCACAGTCGGCCATGTGAGATTCAGCCCCCTTAACTACCACACCGTCAGCGACCCTTGTCCCATCTAATGTGTCATGTTTTATATATAGGAACTCAAGATTTTAGAATCAAAGTGTCCGGTGTTGAACCAACATCGTATTTCTACCTTTGGGGTCTAGTTCTAAACGTATAACCCCAGAGAAAGAGCTAAAACATTGATTTGAATGATTATCAATATTTTAGAATCCTTTTTTCTCCTTAGAGAGCTTTAGCATCATCCTGTACCACAATTCATTCCTTTCCTTTTAAACTTACTATAAGCTGGACAAACCCCCAAAATAAGCTTTTATTTCCTGCAGCTCCTGCAGCTGTCTAGTCTATCCCTGGGCGATATATCCAAACCGCCTACCAATTATGTTGTCAAATCTATTTAAAATTCCATCCGATGAGTTTGTGTATGGCAAAGATAAGACCGTCTGTTTGCTTAATTAAACAAGTCACTAAAAATGCACACAGCGTATTTTGAAAACAGAGTGGGACTTAGGACTTGTCTCAGCGAGAACATTGTACTCCCACCTTACTCTGCCGCACTTTTCAACATGTTGGCCCTCTTGAGCTTTGCTTCTGTTATTACGAAATAGGATATCAGCTGAAATCTAGCACCTTGCATGTAATGCATTCTCATGGCTTCCAATTGACCTGTGGCTCATTTCACTGTATGCCTTCCTCTCTGTGCTTCTAGACAACCTTTGTTTTTATGGCATTAAAAAAAAAAAAAAAAAAAAAAAAAGACATGACTGTTGTCAAACCCTATCATACAAGGAAATGGTTTCCCTGACAACCATAAACCACAAGCAAGTCATCTGAGCCTCTTCCTCATTGCATGGTTTGTTTGGTTGCTAAAACACTGCAAAGCATCTTTACACAAGTACTAGATAACTACATCTGTAGACGAGCTGGAAGCAGAGTAGGTAATAAACTTTCGGCACAATACAGTGGTAAACACTAGCCATTTTCAAGAATTAGAGTTCAGCCTTGTGACATAGTCTCTGAAAGAACAAATGCTCAAAGCTTGCTATTCAAGATCCAAAATAAATAACTACCCCCAATGGAACACAATTTAATAAAATATTCTTGGGTGCTCAGAAATGTCATGACACATTTTTGTACAGAAAAATACATCATGATTTTCTGACGACCCAAGAGTTAGATATGCCAAAGACATGAAAACTATCACGTAACATGGAAAGTGACATTTTTATTTTATTATTTATAAACAGTTGTCAAAGGTCAATGCTAGTTCCTTAAGAGATTGGGTTCAAGGTTGTCAGTAGAACACCAGAAAGCTGATAAAACTGCTCCTAGGTTTATGTCTTTTGATAAAATTAGAAACAATGTATACATGGAGTATCAAAATAGTTACATTTTTCTATGGTAAAGAAAACATCTCCTAATTCAAAGATTTCAAAGATCTCAATTTCTAAGAACCTCTTGAGATAAAAATATTTTCTCAAATAACAGGTTTTTTTTTTTACCAGTAACATGGAGATATACAGCTTGCATTTATTACAAAGATATTGCAAAGACCAACATATTTGTACAATGCAATAAACATCTCAAGATAAAGCTACTAACAAGATCACATAACTCCCGTATTATCCAAGTTTCTTTCTGAAGTCTATCAAGAACAGCACACAATAAAAAGTGCAGTTTACCACTCCCCCCATTCCTTCCCAAGTCATCATTAACTGGGTATGTCT
The DNA here is from genome assembly GCA_026018925.1 of Tupaia tana. NCBI lineage: Eukaryota > Metazoa > Chordata > Mammalia > Scandentia > Tupaiidae > Tupaia > Tupaia tana. The sequence continues at coordinate 109,716,409 of JAKSZU010000007.1, forward strand.
TCGGATGGGGTGGAATCAGAGTAATTGGACCAACATCAGTTATATAAATAGCCATGTTTGTATTTATGTATATTTACTAGTAATAGCTGAATAAAAATATGGGCCTGGGGGCCAAAGTATGGCACAGCGGTCATGCAGCTGGACTCACATGGGGAAGATCCAGGGTGTGCATTCTAGGACCTCCTTGAGCACGTGGAGTGGAAGGGGGGCACATAAGTTCATGCCCATGATCCAGCTTGGCTGAGACTGGGGTGGATCACAACAGGAAGACTCTGTGCGGATCTCTCTCTCTCTCATAAAAAAAGAAATAAGTGAATAAATATTTTTTAAAAAATAATAAATATGGGCCTAGAAACTTAACCAAAAAAGGTAATAGAAACTCTTACAGAAATTGGAGCTCCAAGTCACCAGGTAGATTGAGCAGCAGGTAAAAAAGATGATAGAGAGTTTTACTTAAAAGCTCTGAGGACGGCTGTACATTTAGCAACCAATTCAAGTGGGGAAAAGGCAGGAAGGTGGGAAGGAAAGAAGAAAGGGACCAGCAGATGGCATAATAGTTATGTCGCTGAACTCCCTTAGTCAACCGTGGTTGAGTCCTGGACCTGGCGGGGCTTAAAACTCACGCTGGGCCTGTACGTGTGTGCTCAAATTCCCAAGAGGAGAATGGAGGAGAAGGGACTGCAGTGTGGCCAACCCCCCCAGGGGTGGTTTCTTGCTTTCTCTCTGGCGAGCATGAGGGCCCTATAGCAAAAATCTCTCTAAAGCAAAAAGAAAGGAAGAAAAGGAGAAAAGCATGGAGGTAAACACAGAGGGAAGGAATGAGGGAAGGGAGAAAAAGAAAGAAAATAGATCTAGGGAAAACATAAGCCAAGCTAGTCCATGTTGGGGATGTCTGTGAGCAACCAAATTTAAGTCAGGTAGTGAGTTAAGCAGAGGTCTCAGGTGCCCTTATGAGGTGACTTTAAGGAGAATAGTGTCAAAATGAAGTCAAAGAGATGTATCTGAGGCCTGGTCAGAAAAGAACCTCAGTTCTCCATGGACCCAGAGAACTGAAAAAAAGTTCAACATTTTCTGCTTCCTTAAATCCCATGCTGTTCTACAGAAATAGAATGCTGCCCTTCCACTCAGGCGTGGAACAGAACCCGCGGTGAGAGAGCAGCTCTGGCTCGACACAATCATTCCTTGGCCCCGCTCCCAAAAAAGGAAGGCTGGCGCCCAGTCAGGAGGCATTCGTGTTTGAATTCTCAACATTGGCATGAGGAATTCCATCCACCGGGTTCTGGACATAACCAGACGCGTAGCAGAGTGAATTCCAGGAGGTTCATGTCAGGCCGAATCTCATCAAATTCATTGCTTTCAATACTTCAAAAGCATATTTGGGAAACATCATTACCGAGACTTGCCCAAAGGACAGAAAACCCAGACATTCCTCTACACACTTGAAAATCCGCCCTTGGGTTGTTCCAGGTCGGTAGAGATCTTCATACCTAACCTGTCTCTCTTTCCATCTGGTGAGGACTTGGACTTTTGTTTTAAAATGTGTGCGTTTGTGCCTTACTTTGTTCTGTACATCTATATCGGGAATGTTTGTAGCGCTGGGCTGTGGAGTAATGCCACCATGCCTTCATTTAAGGAACATTAGAAGAAATGCTTCTATGAAAATCCTACTAAGGTACTGCTAAGAACGTGGCTCGTTATATGTCAAAGTATCCTCCTTATAAAGATTAACTGGAAAAACTGCCCACTGCTTTGGTACAAAGCAGCACCACAGTTCTCCTCTGCCTGAGTTTATTCCTAACTTATGGACGCGGACTTAGGTGCTAGACCATGTTTCTCTCTGAGCACGGGGCTGAACTGTGGCCCTCACGCATTCCTCGATCCAACCTTCCAGCATGCGTTCTGTGGATTCATTCCTGCATGTGGTGCTCAGTTCCTACCCTGGTTTCCCTTCATTCAAATATTCCCATGTTTTGCATTTGGGGGTCAGATAATGTACGTAGGACAGAAAGTCAAAACGCCATGAGTGCAGGCCAGCACCTCTCCTGCCTGCAGATGGACAGACGGACAGAGACAAGCATACCCCACTGGAGCTGCCCGTTTGCATCCAGAAAGGCTTCTGAGCATCTCTTCTCCTGGAGAAGAACGGTAATAACACAGATCACCGCTGCCCCTCCATGGGAGGGTAACTGAGTGTGTCATGTGATACCACCCAACACTCCTGTAGATCCCTAAGATAAAATACTCAGTACATTTTCCAAATGAAAGTTTTAAACTAGAGTTCCCCATTAGACTGTAATGTTTAGTCCTCGTACTGATGGAAACCACCTGCTCCTCTACAGAGAAGTGCCCGATTGCTCTGCTGGCTCTGAGTGCCCGGGGCATGGTGCTGAGACTGACAGCAGCCAGCTCTTCAGAATTCCTGATGGGACCACTCCTCGTTACTCACCTAGAATGGCCCTCACTTGCACTAATTACACTTGGCTCCACACCAGGCCCCCCTTACCGTCTCAGACTGTGAATTCTGTCAACTTCAGCCTCTCTCCTCAACTCTGTTCTCATCCTTTTCTTTCTTTCTGTCTTCCTCTTTTTAATTTTTATTTGCCGGAAGATGAATGCACGAGAGAGAGAGAGAGAGAGAGAGAGAGAGAGAGAGAGAATGAGGTTGAGGGGGAAAACACCCCGCCAATGGTGCATGATCATGCTACAATCCCTTCTCCCCCATTTCTCTGTCTTCCTGACCCACTGTTTTGCTTGCTGTCTCCATGTTTCTACAGTTAGCAGTACACAAGGACTTGACTCAGGCCAATAGGAAAACCCCCTCCCCAATCCATGCTACTCCTCTGAGCTGTGGACAACTGGAATAATAACCCTGGTTTTAAAGCTGAAAGCTTCACATCCCTAGAAACCCCTCAGCTCCAGGCAAACAGGGATGGCTGGCCAACCGACTCCCAGGCTATACTCATCAGACAGCAAACCGCTAACAGAACAGAAAGCTATTTATTTTATTCATTTTATTCTTATATAATATATGCATACCTATCATTAAATAGCTACACTATATAATATCTAAAGGAATATAGCACATAATATAGAACATTAAAGGATTAAAAAATGTATAAATGCATATATAAGATGTAGATATTATACTATATATATATATATATATATATATATATATATGTATAATATGTATATCTATTTGGCATAGGGCAAGTAAGCTTGCCAGAGAGACAGAGAAGGAAAGTGAGAAGTTACCCTCCCTCCCCGGGGGATGACCATGCCACAATCCCTTCTCCTCCATTCTCTTCCTGAGATTTTGGGCATGCATGTACACATGCCTGGCATGATTTTTTTCAAGCCACCAGGTCTGGGACTCAAACCACAGTGTGCCATGTACGAGTCCCGTACCTTAACCACCACAGTACCTGCTGGTGCCTATAATATATAACTTTTTAAAAGGTAGATTGTGTGCAAATATCACAAAACGAAGTTATATAAATGTTTAAAAACAATCTGGTAATATCCATATTTTTATTTATTTATTTATTTTTGCTGTAGGACACATGCTCTTGCCGGGGGATGGGAGGGCAGTTGGGGGAGTAGTGAGAAATCATCCCCGCCAGGGGTGATGGTCATGCTGCAGTCCCTTCTCTTCCGGTCTACTCACACACACCTCATGTGAGCTTCAAGGTGCTGGGTCCAGGACTTGAACCACGCAGCGGCCACGTGGGACCCAGCAACTCAACACCCATACCACCTACTAGCTCTCCGTAGCAAAATTTTAATCTCATTCTCCTTCCCTGTGTTTCTGCATACTTCAGAAATGCCTCTGCTGCTTTTTACCTCTGTGAGCTCAAGTAACAAATTAATTTATAAAGTTGGTTCAAAGAAAATGAGGTTAAGAAGGTCCATCTGCTGTCTAAAATTAATAAATTTAAAACCCAAAAGAAGTGATTTTAGGGTTATCTGATTTTATCAAATCTGTCTCCTCCTCCTCCTTAGGAAAAAATACCAAGAGCTACCTAGGATCTATTTGAGAAGATAAAGGGGAAAATAAAACTGAGTCCAGGGGGAATAGACTTTACAAACCAGGTAAACAAATTTCCAAAACATCACTGCTATAATCCGTGGTCAACAGGAACGAGGCACTGGAAGCCTGAGTGGTCAGTACACGCGCCATCAGTAAGACTCGTACATCACAGATGAGTCATCACCCTTCCTGCGTTGCTCAGATCTCCCGTTCTCAGAAAATGTGTGTACACAGAGACTTTTTTGGCATCTGGTAAACACCTATTTATTGAGCAACCAATAGGGCAGCTTATCCACCTATGTCCTTCCTAAGAAAGACTATTTCCTCATATTGTTTATATAAAAAGAAATCGATGCATGAGAATCTCAAAGTTCCGCGCGTTCAGTTTCTGTCCTTGTTGATATAGTGAAGAGTCAGATTTGCTAGACTAGAGAGTCAGATTAACTCAATGCAGCATACGGACAGCGGTGCCTTAATTCTAGAGGCAGCAGAAGCCTTCTGTCCTGGGTGATAGATGCCTGGATAGATCTTAGGATGCTAAAAGCCTCAAGTGAAGCTGTAGTTTTTTCCTCTAAATCTCCAGGGCTTTAAGTAAAAATGGTCTCATATCTTTACAAGACTTGGGTGTGAGCCTCTTCAGAAGGCAAACGTCCTCAGGACAGATATATTTTGTAATTGACTATGTGCCCACATTACCTGCATACAGGAGATCAATGCTGATGCTGCTTTAAAAATAACGAAGGGAAAATTGGTTGCCAGCAAGCATGCCCCAGAGATGGAAATGTCAATTTACTGCAGACATTTGTGATAAAAGAGAATAGGTGGTCATTTTTCTTACATGGGAACTCGACTCAGACACAGCAAATCCATTGGCACTGAAAATGAATAGGATGCCAATTTTAAAAGAACCATACTTAAAAAAAAAAAAGACTTTATGTTTTTAAAGCAGTTTCAAATTCACAGCAAAATGAGCATAAAGGACCGAGATTCCTATGTGCCTCCTGTCCCCACACATACACAGGGCCCCCATTATTAACCTCCCCACTGTAGTGTGCATTTATTATAATCGAGGACCCTACACTGACACGTCATTATCCTTCGGAATATATAGTTTACATTAGGGCTCATTCGGTGCTGTACATTCTATAGGTTTTTACTAATATGTAATGGCATGTAATTACCATAGCGAGTAGTTTCCCCCCCTAAAAACCCTCCGTGCTCTGCCTATCCATTCCCACTCCTCCATGACCCCCAGCCATCACTGATCGTTCTACTGTCTCCCGAATTTAGCCTTTTTTCAGAGCGTCATACAGTTGGAAGCATATAGTACATAGACTTTTTGAATGGCTTCTTTCGTTCAGTATTGCTAGGCATTTATGTTTCCTCCATGTCTCTTCTTGGCTTCCCAGCTCATCTCTTTGAAACCATGCATTTTTGTAAACTGACATTCTTCTTTAGCTTAGGACTGTAGTTTCCATGGTTAGAGGTAGAGTTCGAGTTGTGCATATCGTTAAACTCATCTGGGAGTAGATAAGCCCTGGACTTAGAGACAGCAGTCATAGAGTCACATTCCAGCTCTGCAATTTACGAGGGTGGGAATGTGGAGAAGTCACTCAAATCGAGATCAGTGAGGGCCAAACACAAAGAGGCTTAATTGTCCACAAGGCATCTGAGAGTGGACCAGCTGGGGCTCTACAGGCTAGGTGGAGTATACCTCTCCAAGCATACCTCCCAAAACTCCTAGCTTACAAATGGAGCCATACAATAAATGTATGCAAGAAACAAGTAGCAATTAAGTTGGATGGAATGAAAAGAAGATAAATCACAAAGCTGCCCTTGCATCCTAAAATAAGTTCACATTATGTAAGCACAGTGAAACAAAACACAGTCAGTAAGAATCACAATTTAGGGGCCAGCAGGTTGCATAGTGGTTAAGGACTGGATTCCCACATGTCCAACCATAGTTTGAGTTCCAGACCTGGCAAATCCCAGGAGAATGGAGGAGAAAAGATTATGGTGCTGTCATCTCTCTAGGGTTGATTTCTCACTTTCCCTCTCACTGTGTCTGTCTGTCTCTATCTGGCGAGTACACATACCTTATGGCAAAAAACTCAAAAAAAGGAAGGAAGGAAGGAAGGAAGGAAGGAAGGAAGGAAGGAAGGAAGGAAGGAAAGAGAAGAGAAGAGAAGAGAAGAGAAGAGAAGAGAAGAGAAGAGAAGAGAAGAGAAGAGAAGAGAAAAAAAGAATCATGATTTGGGATATAAAAGGTTTTAGTTTAATTTAGTTTTTTTTTTTTTCTTCTGTTTTTGGAGAGGTTTTTGCTATAGGGCACATGTGCTCACCAGAAAGACAGAGAGACAGAAAGATAAAAAGTGAGAAATCACCCCGCAGAGGGGATGGCCAGACCGCAATCCCTTCTCCATTCTCCTCTCGGGATCTTGGGCACGCACGCACACGCGCTCGGCTTGAGTTTAAGCCACTGGGTCTGGGACTCAAACCGCAGTCGACTACATGGGAGTCCAGCGACATAACCATTACGCTAACTGCTGTTCCCATATTTTTTTCCTTAATTTGCTAGAGGGTGCATGTGCTCACCAGAGACAGAGGCAAATGGAAAGGGAGAGGGAGAAAGCAGACCCCAGTGGGGTGTGATCATGCCATAATCTTATCTCTTCCATCTTTTGTGATGTGGGAAATGCACACACACATATGCCTGGTGTGTTTTTCAAGCCACTGGATCTGGGGCTAGAACTGCATGGTCAGCCATATGAGATCCAGCTATTTTAACTAGGCAATAGAAGATTTTAATAACAGGAACTCACTCTTAAAAGTAATTATAAGCAGGGAAAAAATAAGATATAAGGGTATATACACATAATTATGAATTATGAATCTCTTCCCTATACATAGGATCATAAATACAGGTAGCAACAGAAATATTCCAAAATGCTTATCATTGTTTATCTCCAAGTAGTAATTATAACTGTACTTCTCAGGGTTTCAGCAGAAAATAGAAGAAACCTTTCATTTATTTGCCCTCCAGCAAGGGTATCTGTCCTTGCTGGAAAGAGAGGACAGAGAGAGAAAGAGAAAGTGAAAAGCAACCCCCACACGGGCATGATCACGCCACAATCTCTCCATCTCTCCTTCCTTTTGAGCTGTCAGGTCTGTAATCTAACTGCATGGTTAGCCAACTGAGAACCAGCTGCCTTGACCACCAGGCCATAGCTGCTCTAAGCGATTTTTTTTTTTTTTTTTTTTTTTTTTTTGCTATAGGGTACATGCACTCGCCAGACAAATAGAGAGAGACAGAGAGACAGAAAGCGAGAAATCACCCCCCAGGGGGGATGGCCACGCCACAATCCCTTCTCCTCCATTCTCCTCTTGGGATCTTGGGCATGCACGCCCACACGCCCAGGGTGAGTTAAGCCACTGGGTCCAGGACTTGAACCGCGGTCACCAGCATGGGAGTCCAGCAACATAGCCATTACGCCTACTGCTGGTCCCTGCTCTAAGCTATTTCTAATGGGGGAGGGGAGGCGGGGAGGTAGAGAGAGAGATGGAACGGGAAAGAGACAAGATAGGTGTTTGGGGCAGGTTTTCACCATGTCAAGATCCTCCTGCCCAGCCTCTCGATCAGCTAGGGCAATAGGCTCACACCAATGGACCCAGCATGTTCAGGTTGACCCAGGAATCAAACCCAGGCTGCCATGCAACTTCCAGCCTCCCAAGTGGTGGCACTACCTGTGTACCACCATGACTGAGTCCACATAAAACTTAAGCTGAGTAATAGTAATGTGATGAATGTGAATGAGGGACTCCTGCAGGTATGGGTGAGAGATGACACAGGTCCCAGGGTCGACTCCATTAGCAGCCTAGGCCAGACACTGTGGGGGTGGAAGTGCTTTACTGAACCAGTGGAGAGAACTATGTGGAGGGAGCTGCTTCCAGAAGGGTCCAAGCACAGGGCCAACTGGCAGCAACCCCACATGGGAGGGAGCTGGGGAGATAAACAGCTCAACCTCACCAGTATGGGCAAAACCCAAGGGGGAATTACAAGGCAAGGAGGCCTTGGGATGCAGGTCACCCTCCCCAGGTACTTGGCCAGGCAGAGGAGGATGGATCCAGAGGGATAAACAGAGTGATTGCATCTTCCTCTATTGTTATCTACATTTCCTACATTTTCTCTAAGGAACATGTAGATCAAAAGCCTACTTCATAGCTTTAAATTGTTTGTTCTTATAGCATTATATTTCTGTCATTCTTTGCAGAGGGTTGGATGAAAAATAAAATAGAGGCATGGGGCCAGCAGATGGTGTGGTGGTTAAGGTGCTAGACTCACACATGACCAACCACGGTTTGAGTCCTGGACCTGGCAGCTTGCTTTCTTACTTTCCCTCTCTCTTTCTGTCTCTCTCTGGTGAATTCATGTCCCCCATAGCAAATTAAAACAATAATAATAATAAATAATTTTTAAAATAAAAATGAATTAATTAACTAAGTAGAAGGTGTACATCAAAAAAGACCAAGGCCCAGACACTCCAGCACAGTGGTGACATGGTGCTCTACAAGCTGAAAGTTTTGAGGCCAACTATCAGTTCAGATCCCTGGGTTGGCTTGAAAATACACTCACACCCAGGACCCTGTGGGAAAAGGGATGGTAGCATGACAACACCTACTGAGGGTCTCTCTCTCTCTCACTTTCACTTTCACTTTCTCTTTTCTCACACACTCTCCTATAAAAGAGAGAGAAGCTGAAAAAGAAATAAGGGAATAATAAGAAAAATAAGAAATTATGGAAAGAGCAACACAAGGAATAATTCTGGGGATATAAAGGACACTTTTTTGTTTGTTTGCTTTGGTAAAGGGGACATGCACTTGCCAGAGAGAAACAGAGAGATGAAGAGGGAGAGGAGAAAGCACCCACGTGGGGAATGTTCACTTGCAATTCCTTCTCTTTTCTCTCTCTCTCCTTTTGGCATTTTGGGTGGCACACACACTTATGCAGTGTGTTTCTCAAGACAAAGGGTCTGGGACTTGAACAGTGTGATTGGCCATGGAGGATCCGGCTGCCTTAACCACCAGGTCCCAGTGAAGGACACTCTTGGCGACCAAGGCAAATCGGCCTCCAGTCTCACTGTCCCAGCTGCACACTGTTCTGTACATCAAAGCTAACAGAAAGAAATAATAGTAATTCCTAAGGGAGTTTTGGTTTAGTGATTTCTCTACATCTTCTTTGACACACATAATAACGTTGCCTTCAACGAAAAGTGTCAAGGCCTTCTTCAGTCTTCTAGATTCATTTGTCTTCTCATGTCTCTGATCTAAATGCATCTGCTTTCAAACCCAAATGGTGCTTTACTACATCTGGCAGATCTCACAGATGGGACTAGCCCCAGTCTACACAGATGGCAAACCACAGTCACAGGCTACTTGCACGCAGGTGAACGAGGACTAGACGAGGTTTTCACTTCCTCAGAGCTCAGTTCTGTAAGGCTGACACTGGGTTCATCTGAACTCCCCACTGCAGCTAGGACACCTATACTGACCCAGTAGAGGGCGGTGAGAGATCCAGGAGCCTGGCCCTATGCGAGGACTCCCCAGGGAGTCTTCATCCAAACTAAGCAGGTGGGGCCACCTGAATTCATCTCTCAACCACAGTGTGGTCTATGGATGTTCCCTCAGTTACCCTGTGGCCAGCACCAGAGAAATATGACCTTCATCTCAAGTTGCAGCCCTGAAAACAAAAGCCATGGCCTCTCCAGCCTCAGCAATAGCAGATGTATGGCTGAGTTGTCTGGCCACAGTGTCAGACCTAAGGCAGCTCCTAAGTGAAATAGGCAGGGAACTGCTCCATTCAGGTGGCAGCAAGGGAGCCCATATGTCCCAAAGCAGATGTCCAAACCTAATCTAAAAGGAATCAAAGCAGGAGGCGATCAATGTCAACCTGTGGAAGACCTGAGGTTCCCTCTGACTTGACATGGTTAACACAGGAGAGATGAGCTTAATGATGAACAAGCAAAAGCATGCAACACTTACAGACATCAAATAAATGGTAGAAGTTACCATGGATTACCAGCAGGTAGACACCTCCGGAGATTTCAAGTCTCGAGAAATTTCTAAAACAATTTATTTAAGACAAGTTGGGGAAGCAAAATTGTGAATAGTTTTCCTAGTGCAACTTACCTTTTCTGCTGAAGAAAACAACTTATATCATTTGCACTGCACCATTTAAATGTCATCAGGAGTTATCTTCTTTTCCATGGCATATGAAAACAGAAGTGTTATCACTGTTAGAGCTGGAAGAGACTTTAATACCACTATTTTCCATTTTGTAAGCAGTGGAACTAAATCTTAACATGCAACCTCAGCATATTCAGAACAAATAAAAATATTTTATTAAAAACTGAGCCCAGTGGTTTGTGCCTCAGCCCCAGGTACTCAGGAGGCTGAGGCAGGAGAATCACGATGTAGGGAGATCATGTCTAAATAGATACATACATTGGTCATTGGAGAAGTATATATAAATATAAATTTATGTAAATTTATATTATATATAAACATGTATATATAATATAAATTTACATAAAATAAATATAAATTATAATTTTATTTTATAAGTTCATGTGTCCATTAAGTTCTGCATTAATGGCACAAAGAGGTGTGGTATTATCTGTGGAAGATATTTTGTAGTTTTATCGACAGTACTAGGGAGAAATGTTCACCTGTTGAAATATCCATTTTGTAAGACAAATCCTAATGTGATTGAATGTATGGAAGAAAATGAAATGGAAAAAAAAATTTTTTTAAATAAAAGGAAAAAAAATTCTACAAAGTCAGACAAGGAAGATTTTTTGGAAGAATATCAATTTCATCAATGACTTGCAGATTTACATCAGTTTTAGAATATATTTTGGTATTCTGTGCAACTACTTTTGTTGATGACAGCGACTCCTATGGATAAATGACAATAAATGTGAGAGATGGTTTTGTAAGAGCCTTTCTTGCAACCTTAGGACATAGTTATCTTCATTGTCAGAGGGCATATGCACTCACAAAGAGAGAAAGAGAGAGGGAGAGTGAGAAAGCACCTCAATGAGGTATGGTAATGCCACAGTCCCTTCTCCATTTCCCCTTCCTATTAGGGCAGCACACACCTCTGGAGTTGGGATTTGACCTGTGGGCAGAGATGTGGGATCTGGCTCCCTCAATACTAGGCTATGGGGCTGGCCCAGGATATTCTTTAATTAAATAGAGCAGAAACAGTATAATTCAAAATCTGCACTAAAACAAGTTATTAATGTTGACAACATATTAATAAACTATGGTCTCCAAAGAGTTAAAAGGTTAAAGGGTTCTTCACCTTTTTTTAAATGATTATTATTATTTTTTAATGATTGTGGGAGAGATGACAGATGTGTTTTTTGTTTGTTTTAGAGGTTTTTGCCTTAGGGCATGGGTACTCACCAGAGAGAGAGACAGAGGGAAAGTGAGAAATCAACCCCCCCCAGGGGGGCATGGTCATGCTGTAGTCCCTTCTCCTCCATTCTTCTCTGTTGGGAATACTGTCTGTTTCTCTCTCTTTTTCTGTTTTACACATGAAAGAAAGAAACTTAAAAAAAATTAGAATAAGTTCCCTATTTCCCATTCTTCAGGCCTTTGTGACATGAAAGGACAGGAGTCCCGATGTTTACTTTTGGTAAATGCTGGTTTTGTCTTATAAAATCAGAAAAATCCTTTATTAAGACAAATGATATACATTAAACATCTGTAGTTTTTTGTATAAAATTATACCTCCATAAAGCTGATAAGGAGGGACCTGCAGGTGACATGGTAGTGGAGGCACTGGACTCCCACACAGCTGACCACAGTCCACGTCCCAGATCCAGGGTACCAAAAAATCACAACAAATAAACAGATAAATAAATAAATATTTTTAAAAACTGATCAGGAAAGAAGAAAAAAAAAAAAGAGTAAAAGAGTTGCACAGATGTGCCAACTGCTACTTCATTAAGAGAATCTTCCAACTCAGGGCTCGCCATGGCTCTCTTGGAACCAGACTCTGTTTTCCACCACAGGCTCTACCTCGAAAACTTTTTTCTGGTTAAACCCAAAATGACATCCTGAATATACCCCTTCCCTCCAAATTCTATCCTTATTTGAGATTTATTTCCCAAAGATGTTTCCAAGGAAAAAAGCAGCAGAAACAGCCTAACACATGTATACACAACATCCCACCCCCACATCCCCAACTCAAAATTAAGGAATGAGCTTGCTCAGGAACATCCAGATATTTACTAAGAGAAAATGATTCTGCATATCCAGAGGTAGGAGAAAATGCCTTGCAGAATCTGGTGGTGTTTGCTGCTGCGTTCACTGGCAAAAGCATCTCAGAACACAGTCTAGAAACGGGCAGTCCCACCCAGCCGCTGGTGCTTCTGCAGGAGGTGTAGTATTCTTTACTTGGCTCTCATTATTTCCCCAAAGATTTAGTACTGCATTTTAAAAAGAAACGAGGAGATAGACTTGATCAGGGAGCATTATAGAAAGCCACTGTGAACCTGGCCTGGAAGATAAATCTGCAGGCCTCTCAGAGCCTCCTGTGAGAACACCAGGACCCAGCTGCAGTGGCCTGAGCTGCGGAGACACCATGCCTCATGGGCTGGGTGTACATAAAAGGCTCAGTTCAATTCCCAGTCCAACCTCAAGGCTGTGCCCAGTGGTGTGCAGTTGTGATCCTAGTGACTTGGGAAGCAAAGACAGAAGGATCATGAGCTCAAGGCTGGCCTGGGCAACACACACTCCATCTAAGAAGAGGCGGGTGTGGGGGATGCCCACCTGTGGAGGCTGAAGCAGGAGGACTGTGACACAGTGAGACCCTATCTTAAATATATATATATATTTTTGAAAGATTTTTGCTATAGGGCACGTGCACTCGCCAGAAAGACAGAGAGAGACAGAGAGATAGAAAGTAAGAAATCACCCCCCGGGGGGATGGCCACACCGCAATCCCTTCTCCTCCATTCTCCTCTCGGGGTCTTGGGCACGCACACACATGCACCCGGTGTGAGTTTAAGCCACCAGGCCCAGGAATTGAACTGCAGTCAGCTACATGGGAGTTCAGCAACACAGCCATTAAGCTAACTGCTGGTCCCAAAAACATATATTTTTTTAAATTAAAAATCCACTTCCAATACAAAAAAAAAGCAATTTTCTGCCACGCACCCCCTCTCCCCCCCCAAAAAAATAAAAAAACATCCAGTTGTGACTTGAAAAACAAATGAGACCTCTGGGAGGAAGTTATCAAATGATCAATGTATGAATGTACTATAAATACAAAGGAGACAAGAAGGTGAAATGATCACTACATACTATGAGAAAAATAATTGATAAATATCGGTTTATGATAAAGATGATAATGCTTTAAAGATATTCCTTGATGGTTTGAATGACGAGAAAGCAAATAAAGACATCCTCAGAGAACAGATGGTTTAAATGCTAATCGAGATAGCAATTTTAATATGAAAATCACCAGGGCCAGTCAGTGGCATAGTGCTTAGGACAGCTGGATCCCACACGCTGCACAGTTTAAGTCCTGGCCCCTGCAGCTTGAAACAAATGTCAGGCATGTGTGTGTGCACACAAAATCCCCAAAGGAGAAGTGGGGTGGAGGAGAAGGGATGGTGACATGACCATGTCCCATTGGAGTACTTTCTCACTTTCTCTCTCTCTCTTTCTGGTGAGTTCATGCATCCTCTAGCAAATTAAAAATTAAAAAAATGAAAGAAAAGAGAAAAAAATCAATGTTGACAAGAAAGAAGAGACAGGACAGAGAAAGACAGAGGGAGAGAGAGGAAGTACCTCCCGATGGGGTCCAATCACACTGCAATCCCCTCTCCTCCATTTTTCTATTCTGTCGGGATCTGGGGAACACAAGGGCCCAGCATGCTCTTCAAGCCACTGAGGCCAAGATCTGAACTGTGGGCAGCCATGTGGCATCCAGCTGCGTTAAACACTAGGCCACGGGCCTGGCCCTGTACTTACCTCTGAATGAAGCTATCAACAAGTCTCAAGGTACTAGACCTATCTAGTGGAACAAGTAGGTCCCCTCTGTCCCAGCTGATAATTTGTGTGTCTGGCAGATTCTAAGACGATCCCCAGTGATTCCCCTCTTCCTGGTGCTCATGTCCTTGTATGTGCTCCTCACCCTTTAGTGTGGGCTGGGTCTAGGGATCTGCTTCTGACCAACAGAACGTAGCCAAAAGACAGAAGGTCACTCTGGAGACGAGGTCACAAGACTGACTTCCATCTCGCTCGTCCTCACTGATGAAACCAGCTGCCATGCCATGAGCTGCTCTCTAAAAAGGCCCACGTAGGGAGGAACTGAGGGGCCCCAGCCAACAGCCAGTGAGCAACTGAGGCCCACATGCCACCATCATAGGAACCAGCTCCTGCCAACAACCATGTAAGGGAGACTAAGTGCATCCCTCCCCCTTCCCCACACCCCACCTCCAGCCTGAGATCACAGCCTGGTGAGACCCTGAACCAGAGAACACAATGAAGCCATGCCCAGTTCGTAACCCTAGAAATCAGAAATAAAAATGTTGCTTGGTTAAGCTGCTAAATTTGGAGGTAACTTATGCAGTAATGAGACGTAAACTACTGTGGAAAAGGAATTAGCTTTTATTATTGAAATAGATGTGCTGGAACTTGGCTGTACTGTATACCTTAATGCCTGGTGTCAAAGGTGGGGCCTGGGGGAGATTAAACTGTTAGAGTGGGGCCCCTATGATCGACTCCTGGTGGGTTTATAAGGAGAGGGAATGAGACCAAGAGATACGCAGGTAGGCAGAGACACACTCCTGCTCTCTCACATGACGTTCTGCGTAGTCTCACCCTGCCTGCAGGAAAACCAGGTCACCAGACACAGTCCTGAACCTTAGACCTCCAGATCATGAGCTGAATGAGCCTCTGTTCTCTTAAATTCCCCAGACTCGGGTGTTTTCTGTTATGTGTGTGTGTGTGTGTGTGTGTGTGTATAAAAATTATGTATTTCATATACAATATAGCTATATATGTTATATATTTATTATATATTTTATAATATATTACATGTTTACTGTATGTAAATATATAAAATATATTATCTATAATATATTACATATTATATATATAATTATAATGCATTGGGTCATCAGGAATGTCATGACAGATTTTGCATCGCTAAACACAGAAAAATATGTTATGACTTTCCCAATGAGCTAATGTATTCTACATATTTTATAAACATACAATATATAAAATATAGATTTATTATATATACATGTATAAATTATACAAAACACTATATATAATATATAAATATATCTTTGTTTAACATTTTTGGCCATAGGGCACATGGGCTTGCCAGAGAGAGAGACTGGGGGGCAGAGAAGCACCCAGCACCCCCCAGTGGGGTGTAACCACACCACAATCCCTTCTCTATTTCTCCACCTTGTCAGGATCTGGGACAAGTACACACATGCATCAGGTATGATTTTTTTGGTCATAGGGTAGGTACCATCACACCTGCTGGTATGAATTTCAAGCCACTAGGGCCAAGATTTGGACCACACCACCAGCCATGTGGAATCTGGCTGCCTGAACCATAAGCTATAGAGCCAACCCAGTATATTCTGTGACAACACCAGCAATGGAACAGACCAGAAAGACTATCAAACCTAAATAACAAAGTACACAGCCATCGAGTGTTTCTGGAACATCAGCATTCCTAACACAGAGCATTAAACAGTATTTGAACAAGATTTACTAACACCAAAACCTAGATTATGGGTTACAAATGTTTCCCTATGGTACTTTTTCCTAGATTCATCTTTGTGGTCTTGATAATTCTTTCTTAAGAGTTATTTAATTTAATTTAATTTATTATTATTATTATTATTATTATTATTATTATTATTATTATTTAATTTGACCAGAGAGACACAGAGAGAGGGAAAGAGAGAAAGTAAGTTGTCAGGTCCGGGACTTGAACCATGGTCAACCATGTGGGAGTCCATTGCCCTAAACACCACACCACCTGCTGGTCACCTAGTCTTTATAATTCTTAAGAAATGTGCATGGAAATATAAAAAGAATTACTGAGTTTAAAGATGTGAGAATAAACATTAACTAGAAGCTTATCTGGCATATGCCTGGCTTCTGGTCTCCTTTCCTAGAGTTTATGAATTCCAACATACCACATGTTTGATCATCTTTTATTACACTTAAACATGTATGGAAGGTAGATTTGGTAAGCCATTTGTCAGCACAATTTATTCTAAACCCATGAATTTAAAAAGATGGAATGTATCTGCATTTTGAGTTTTTCTCTAAATCAGCATTTCTCTAGATATACTCTGTGGAAAACGAATTATTTAGGAGTTACATATTTTTAAAATGGTGGCGTGGTGGTTGAGGTGCTGGATTCTACACAGCCTGCTCCTTGGTTCAAGTCACAGAAACAGCAGCTTGAAAACACTCCACATACGTGTGCGTATACGACCAGAACCTAGAAAGGAGAATGGAAGAGAAGGGAGGTGATTTCTTACTTTACTTCTCTCTGTGTCTCTGTCTGTCTGTCTCTCTCCAATGGAGTGCACATGTCCTAAAGCAAAAACATAAAAAAAAGAGCTCCATTGTCAGATAAGTTTGAGAAAAGCTAAATAAAATTAAAATAAGCTTCTTTTTTGTCTGACATCTCTAAACTTACGCCATATAAACGAGCATTGTGAATCTCATATGCAATGTTTTTTAAGCTCATTTGGTTAAAGGACCAATGTTTCTCCATGTGCATTCCCTAGAATCAGGTTTGGCAAAATCATTGCAAATTAAGAGATTAGCTGAAAAGTAATACCTATATGTTGCTCCCTGCTCTCTCTGAGAAGATCACATTCTTCTAACGCTGTCAAAGCCTTTCTCTCCAAACTGCCCTTATGGGTTGAAAACGGTATGAGGTAAGAGGCCAGAGCTATGTATTCAAAAACAGGTATTTTTTCTCACCAGTGGTGGGCTTAGCTTCATTCACAATCACTACAGGCAACATTACCAACATCTTAGCTGCTTTTAAAATAGAGTTCATAAACTGTACTAGTCAGTCTACATAATATATCGGCTATGTGCAAGGCACTGTAATATGGTCTGTTCCTGTAGATGAAAATGTTGTCAGGCCAGGAAGGTTTAAAAACCCACTCTTTTGGGGCCCGCAGAAGGTGTAATGGTTACGTTGCTGGATTTCCACATGGCTGACCATGGTTCAAATCCTGGACATGGTGGCTTGAAAATCACACCTGGCACATGTGTGTGCATGTCCAAGACACCAGGAGGAGAATAGAGGAGAAAGGATTACAGCATGGCCATTCCCCCCACCACCACCACCACCTAGGGGCTGATTTCTCACTTTCCCTCTCACTATCTATGTCTGTCTGTCTGTCTGTCTGTCTCTCTCTCTCTCTCTCCCTCTCTCATGAGTGCAGGCACCCTAAAGCAAAGACCTCTAAAAAATTAATGATACATTTTTTTAAAAAGAAACTATTTTTTAAGAGTTACTTAATTCATTTATTATTATTTTTTTAAATTTCCTACAGGGCATGTGCACTCACTGGAGAGAGTCAGAGAAAGAGGGAAAGTGAGAAAGCAAGTCACGTTGGAGTCCAGCACACCAACTATCACGCCACCTACTGGTCCCCAAAAAGCCACTCTTTAAATACTGCCACCAATTGGGTCAGCAAGGTGGTGCCATGGCAATGCACAGCTCAGATGCTGGATCCTCAAAGAAGATCAAGGATTTGGTTCCTGGTCAACCTGTAGACACCAAGATCCTACCTGGCTGGAAAGGCTGGATGGGATCGTGGTGTGAGACACTGTTGAGGGTTCTTGTCTTTTTTTTTCTGTGTGTCTCTGTTTCTGCCACCAATACTGTGTACCATTTAGACATGGAATGAGATACTATTATAATACAGACATGGCCTGCATTGGTTCAGCAATTCAATACAATTAAATTATGAAGAAATGCACTCAAATTAATCTCATACTCTATTAAAATTCATCCTAATTCAATGCTGACTGTTTCCCTGTTGCTACTGTGTTGTAATAACAGAAATATATTGGCATAATATTCTCACGGCAAATTAACATTAATACAGGGACCAGCAGTTAGCGTAATGGCTATGTCGCTGGACTCCCACGTAGTCGACCGCGGTTCGAGTCTTGGACCCGGTGGCTTAAACTCACGCCGGGCGCGTGTGCGTGCGTGCCCAAGATCCCGAGAGGAGAATGGAGGAGAAGGGATTGCGGCGTGGCCATCCCCCCTGGGGGGTGATTTCTCGCTTTCTATCTCTCTGTCTCTCTCTGTCTGTCTGGCGAGCGCACGCGCCCTATAGCAAAAACCTCTCAAAAAAAAAAATTAACATTAATACATCAAGGGTGACATAATCAGTTCTGAGATGGACAAATGAAAATATCATTACCTTTCTCTTATCACCTTTTGAGCTACATTATCTACAAAATTTAGAATGTTATGTTTAAGCTTTACAATTTTAAAGTGAGGTTTTGTCTTCCAGGAGCTTCTATAAGTCTAATAAATATGCATTGAATGTGTGTGTAACAACAACCAGCAAGAATATTTCCAATTGCCTTTTGCTCTTGTTTGTGCCTGTAAATCCACTTTTTGTTGCACAACAAACATTAATGCATACAAGATTACGTGTCTTTTTACAATCAAGCATTAATCAATTTTTAAGAGGAAAAAGTCTTAACTTTAAAAAAGTATGGCCCATCAGGAAATTTTTCTAGCAATTACATTTTTAACTGACCACCATAGTAGATATTTTTTGTATTTGATGTCAGGAACAGATCAGATACTCATTGTTTAATCTAGAAGTCCAACTATATCTCTAAGTTAGTAACCTACCTTTAAACATATGTTTTAACCTTATGAATAGGCTGGGGAAGAAAAATAAACAAACAAACAAACAAAACCCTGATGATAGAATTCTTTTATAGAGAGGTAAAAACATTGTATGGAACCGCCTTTTGTCATTAAAGCACAGACGTAGTGAGAAGAGTTTGGCATTTGGAGTAGACAGATTTATGTTTAAATTCCACCTCTAGGGCCCAGCCTAGGTGACTTAGTCCATAGCATAGTGACAGCCGTGTGGAAGCCACATGGTCGGCTGTGGGTTCGTATCCCTGGGTTGGCCTAAAAATCATACTGGGTGCACATGTATGCGCCCAGGATCCTGATGAGCGAAAGAGATAAAGGAGGACCGCAGCAGGACAGCCTCACAGCAAGGAGGCCCACAGCATTGTCAAGGGTGCTTCTTTTTCTTTCTCTCTCTCATGCATATTCATGAGCTATCATTAAAAATAATATATGTGTGTGTGTGTATATTAATATATGTGTGTGTGTGTGTGTGTGTGTGTATAAACACACACACACACACACACACACATATATACATCTCCACTTTTAGCTGTTTTATGTTGGACTAGTCACTTCACCTCTCTGAGTTATCTCATTTATAAACTGACAGTGGGGGGAGTGACAAAAAGTACTGGAGATAATATGTAAGTGCCAAGCACGGGGTATGCACTCAATAAAGTCCTAGAAATACTATCATTACTCAATAAAAAGAGCAAGTGCCAAAACTCGTGTTTATCCTAAACTCTCAGTCTTACTAAAAAGAGAAGGAAGCCCCTGCTGGTGACTGATCTTGTATCTGGAACTCGTTTCCGACAAGCTAAACCTTAAGGGGCTTTTCCTCCCAGTTTAGGAAACTCCTTAGCCATTTAGGCAGTTCATCCTCAGAGCAGGCATCCAAGGGAGGAGGGGGAAAGAGTACCAGCAGATCTGGGGACAGGGCTGCACTAGGAAGGGAGAGGTGAAGAAAGGGCATTTGATTCACCACCTTGCCTTGGCTGTCTGTCTCCCAGCTAGCGCTAGAGCAACCTAAGAAGCTGGGGTGGTCGGGGGAAAAGAGTGAGAGCATTTAACAGAGAGCATTTAACAGAGACAAAGATGAAAAGTTACCTGTTGATGATAATGCATAATGTATAGTACATATTTTTTGACTTGATCAATCTGTACTGTATTTATGCTAGGAAAAACCTTTTGTATATTGTAAAGATGTACAGTGATTAAATGCAAATTAAAAAATATATATATACACATGCACATGTAAGTATACACATATATTTATATATACATACATTTATATGCATATACACATATGCATATATATGCATAGATACATATATTTGTACACATACAAATACATACACATAAATATATGTACATATTTATGTGTGTATAAATATATAAAAAATTATATATACATATATAAAATATACATATATAAGAAAAATCTAGGCTGTGTCTCATATCTTCTTCTGTTGCCCACAGTATACAGCACAGACTTTTTTTTTTTTTGCTCTATGGTGTATACACTCGGCAGAGAGCGAAAACACCTGCATCGGATCATGTTCATGCCACAATCCTTCTTCCTCCATTTCTTCATCTCAACAGGATTTGGGGCGCACGCACATGTGCTCAGCGTGTTTTTCGAGACGCTGGTGCCTGGACACAAACCACCTTCAGTCCTGGGGATCTGGCCCCCAGGTGCGGCCTAACCACTGCACCCTAGAGCCAGCCCCCAACACGGACTTTTAAACATGGTGCTCTGCAACATGGGGAGGAGATAATGAAGCGGTGAAGAAAAGGAGACAGAAAGGCAGGAGAGAGAAGTGGGCAGGTAGGAAAAGAAGATAAAGATGAGCGGTAAGGAGGGAGAAATAGGAGAACAAAGTCGTCACCGTGTCAGACAAGAACCAGAGATGTATACTCCATAAAGTTTGCTTATATGTATGAATTGAGGATCTTAAAAGCCTTTTGTTATTTTTTAAAAATTTCTCTTAATTAGTATAGGTTCTTTGGTTCGACGGACCCAAGACTCCGAAAACTGTGTGCAGGTGGATGTACAGTCCTGGTGATGGTGACAGTGGCTCAGCCAGCTCCAGAGCGGCTGGGACAGTGTGACGGAGGAGTCAGATGGCCATGCCATTAACTACACCCCTGCGATGGCTCTTCCTTGCTAACTCACACCAGAAGTCTAACACAGCCACCTCAGGTCCAGGGCACAACCAAATCTTAGCAGTTTCTCTGTGTAATCCTTCTGAAAGTCACTTCTGAGCTTCAGCCTTTTTTTTTTTCTTTTGCTATATCCATTGGCTTTTAAGATCCTCAATTCTCTCCTCTCGACTCCGTTTAATACAGAGCTGTGAAAACTTCTCCTGCCAAAACCTGCCCAACCTTCTTAACCTTCGTAAGTCTCCTGTCCTGGCTTCGCTACCTATCGCATAAAATTGAAGTTGGGTAAGTTAGTTCTGATCACAGTGCTACAGAGGCTAAGGCCAAAGGTTAAATATCAGGAAAGGCTTATAAATCCCCGGACTCACAAACATTATAGGATGAGGAGAACATCAATCATGACTTAATACAACCTGCTCCATTTGCAGATGAGATCAAGTTCACACAGAAACAAAAGCCTGTCCTAGCTGCAGCTTGGTATTGAATCCCAGGCAATCATTTTGAAAACTCTTGTTTGTATTTGGAGAAGTCAGGCAAGCAGGAGGGTTCCACCCCACAACCATCACCCTCCCAGAGGAGGTTGGGACACCTCAGAGCCCTTTCAGGGCTCTTCCTGATTGTCAGCACCATTGTCACTGAAGTATCTGTCCTAATCCTGAGCCCAACGTGCCTTTCTTTCATCAGCTAAATATTGAGGAGCAGAAAAGCTGTAGGACGGTCTCGGCATGCGGAGTGTAGCGTGAGACCCAAGAATCCTGGAGCCAGAGAGGGTTTGTTTCAGTTCCAGTTCCTAGCCTTTTCCTAACCCTCTTACTTTTTTTTTTTCAAGTTTGTTTATTAATTTCCTCCATAAAAAGAGGGAAATAGACAAACAGGCATCCTTGTCAAGGTCCTCCCACCGCACTCCTGCAGCCACCTGCGGCCAGCCCAGGATCACAGGCACGCACGCTCCTGGCATGCACAGGGAGACCTCAGGGTGCCAACCCGGCCCCTTCCCGTATGCTCGGGGCATGGTGTAACTGCTGTGCTTCACAGTCGGCCTCTAACCTTCTTATTTGAGGCAAGCTTCTTAACTCCTCTAAGTTTTATAACCGGGAAAACTGGCAATACTACTAGGTTCTACTTTGTAGTGTTTTGTTTGTTTGTTTGTATCTGCCAGAGGAAACATTTTCTTGTTAGAGAGACTGAGAGACAGAGAGAGAGAGGGAGAAAGCACTCCTCAATGGGGCATGGTGACACTGCAATCCCTTCTTCAATTCTCCATGTGTTGGGATTTGGGACACACACACACACACTGCCTCTTTTTCAACTCATTAGGGCTGGGATTTGAACTGCAGTCTGCCTTAGGGAATCTGGCTCCCACTAGGCTATGGGGCTGGGTTTTTGTGAGTTTTCGCGAAGACAACAGAAGCAATCCTGAACCAGCCTTCCTCTTCAACCAGGCACACGCTACAGCCTTGATCCTCCCATTTCTCACAGTGCATTTCACACTATCTGGGAGAAGTCTGGTGTCCTTTCCTGACCGAGGACTTCAGCTGGGACCACCTCTCCATCAGAAATGCTCTAACAGTATTAAGTCTCAACAGAGAAACAGCACAAGATGGTGGCACAGGAGTGGCCCAGGGGGACCCACTTGGGGCCTCCCTGAGCACGGTGAGTGCACACATGTGCCCAGGCTCCAGGCTGGCTAAAGCTGGGGTGGGTCACAGGGGGGGGCTGTGAAGGATCCCTATCTCTCTCTGTGATGAAATCAATAAATAAATAAACTTTAAAAAGGGAGAAGGGGAGATGAGGGTCTCGATCACAGTTATTGTTGTCAGTTCCTAGGCACCTTGTAGAACTATTTTTTCACACCAAACCCCAACCACATACACCAAAGGCAGCCTGGCCGAGGGAAAGCTTGCCCCATCACAGTAGTTCATCCATATTTCATGTAATTTCTTTTCTTTCTTTTTTTCTTTTTTCTTTTTTTGGAGAGGTTTTCGCTATAGGGCGCGTGCACTCGCCAGACAGACAGAGAGAGACAGAGAGACAGAAAGCGAGAAATCACCCCCCCATGGGGGATGGTCACGCTGCAATCCCTTCTCCTCCATTCTCCTCTCGGGATCTTGGGCATGCACGCACACGCGCCCGGCGTGAGTTTTAAGCCACCAGGTTCGGGACGCAAACCGCGGTCGACTACGTGGGAGTCCAGCGACATAGCCATCGCTATGTCTGGTTCCCTCATGTAATTTCTTCAACCTTATGCCATATTCTTCTTATAGCATGACTCGCAAAGATTTGACCCTAGTGTATATTCAATTGTGTATTATATTTATTAAGTATTTGCTAATAAAAGCAATTTCCATATTGCTACATAAACAGGCATGCCTGTTACTATACATTCATACATTCGTGTTTCTGAGAAGAGTCAAATGAATGCCTTTTCCCAGACACTGAAGGTCTGGTCCATGCTGAACCACACATTTTTTTTAATTGCCAAAGACCCTATGCACTTTCCAGAGAGAGAAAGACAGAGAGAGACAGGAAAAAAACAGCACGAATGGGGCCTGGTGATAGCACAATCCTTTCTCCTCCTCTTCTCCATCCCATCAGGGTTTTGGGGACACACACATTCTCCCAGCCTGTTTATCAAGGGTCAAGGGCCTGGATTAGAACCGTGGCCAACCATGTGGGATCCAGCTCCTTAACCACTGGGTTCTGGGGCCAGCCCAACCAGAACCACACTTTCAAACAGCAGCTATTCTTGATATAAATGTCCCAACTTTTCTTTTGGCAATCCTGCCAAAATGATAATAGTATCATTTTTTATGCTACGATTATGTACTAAGCATTTTTTGAAAGTGTTACTTGACTCAGTTCTCAGATAATGTTACCAGGTTAGCACTTTCACACCAGTTTTTCAGAGAAGGAGATGGAGGTGGGGGGTAACACGTTCTGTAAAACGTCACTCAGCTGGCAGACCACTGAGCCAGGATTTGAAAAGGGCCTGGAGGATTTTTGTAGCATTTGCCTCCATCATCATCGTTTGTTTTTTTTTTTTTTTTTTGAAGAGGTTTTTGCTATAGGGCGCGTGCACTCACCAGAGAGACAGAGAGAAACAGAGAGACAGAAAGCGAGAAATCACCCCCCAGGGGGGATGGCCACGATACAATCCCCTCTCCTCCATTCTCCCCCTGGGGTCTTGGGCACACACACATGGTGTGAGTTTAAGCCACTGGGTCCAGGACTCGAACCAGGGTCGACTACATGGGAGTCCAGTGACATAGTCATCACGCTAACTGCTGGTCCCACCTCCATCATCTTAATTGACAAAATTCTGCACCATGAAGTAAGTATAAGGCAATGGTTTAAAAGGAGGCTGTGGCAGAACGTTTCACATCTAAAACTGACCCTTGGTCACCGCTGAGTTGTCCCCTGAACATAGAATGGAAGGAAGTTCTGTGTAGTGGGCCACTCGCTGCGTTCAGCGCTGCAGGAGAAACCACTGCGTGGCCTCCTGCATTGTGATGGCCCTTACTTTGTTCTCCCATGGCCTAGTTAGCCCAGCACTGGGGAGAGCCACAAAGTGGCAGAGCCCACAAAACTCTCCATGAGGAGGCCGGAGGGCAATGCAGCAGTAAAGAGAAATGGCATTCGTCCACGTGGGAGAGTTCCCAAGTCATGTCCCAAGGCCTCCCTGAGTATGCCAGGCACGTGCATGCCCATGATCCAGGGTTGGGCATGTTTTAGACTGCTAAATCTAGTGACAAGCTGAAAAACATGTATAAATACAAAATATATCAAGGTGACCTCAACTCAGAGGCTGTTCCTATATGTAATAAGAAAATGCAAGTAGCATACATGTACCTGTGTACCTAATTATATGTGTGTGTGTGTGTGAGTGCGTGTGTGTGTATACACACATATATGCCCCCAAATTAAGAATCACCTGTACAGATCAGAGAAGCCTTCCCTGAAAGCTCTGAAATGACAAATGCTTTACCGACTTTGGGGCCAGCAGAGGGCATAGCAGTCACATCGCTGGACTCTCACATGGCCAACTGTGGTTGGAGTCCCAGACTCAATGACTTGAAAATCACACCGAGCATGGATATGTATGTGTCCTCAAGATCCTAGGAGGAGAATGGAGGAAAAGGGATTGTGGCATGACCATCTCCCCCTTGGGGATGATTTCTCACTCTCCCTCTCACTGTCTCTGTCTCTCTCTAGCAAGCACATGCATCCTAAGGCAAAAACCTCTAATAAATAAATAACAAATGCTTAACCAACTTTAGTAGTAGAAGCACTTGAACTCCATGCTGTTCATCTCTGCAGTTACAGCAGAGACCCCGGATGTCCATAAACTATTATTCCTGGGAGAAGGGCTTCCTCCATATGAGGAGACTCCTTGGTGTAGACCCAGATTCTGAGCAGGGGAAGCCTGAGGAGCGTGTTGGCTAAGGCACTTCTCGGAGAATCCATCTGGCATCTGGTCAGAAGCTCCTAAGCCCTCGGGGCACTCTGGGTTTTGCATGTCCTACACCCGGAGGGCGGAAGGTGAGGGATAATAACCTTGGTTAGGCAGGTGTATCAATAGATCAGGAACTAGCCTGGAGGACAAAGACTTTAAGGAGGGACTCTAGAACCATCTGTAGTATACCAAATAGTTCCCTGCAGCATGAGACCTACCAGCAACAAGAATGAGGAACAAACTGAAGACAGAAATGAACAGATCAAAGGAGGTCTAAGGGCACATGCTTTAGAATAAAGGAAGGATCTAAAACAGGATGACAGGGACCCAGGGAAGAAGTTGGGACCCTGGGAAGGAGTCCAGACTCTGCTTCCCGTGTCACTGGCCCTCACGTCAGCAGGCTGGATCTCTAGCTCCCTCAGCAAACCTTGTGTCCAGCTTGTCTCCTTGTCCTTCAATGTTTGGCTGCAAGGAGGACTCACAGATCACAAATTTCTCAACCTAACACTAACAGGCGGCCAGAGTTGCAAAAATAAAATTAAAGTAAATGGAATCATTCTTTAGAAACAAAAAAGAAAGAAAATATCCCCCAGAATCCTGCTGGACACTAGCCCTTTCATTGCCCTTCTTTGCAAAACCAGATTCCCTGGGCTTCCGCCCAGTGCGATTCCCCGACTCCTGTGTCTTGTCCTCGCTTTCTTTGATGAACTTAGTGCTCAAGGCTGACCAGCATTTGGTCCCATGAGCACTGACTATTTTTTCTTTTTTTAATGCTGAAAAAGGGTGAGTGCAATGGCTGGTAAGAGACAGAAAGAGAGGGAAAGTAAGAAAGCAACCCCCCCACGGGGGATGGCCACACCATAATCCCTTCTTCTCAACGTCTCCCTCCTTTTGGGATTTTAGGCACATGTTCACACATACCTAGCAC
Organism: Tupaia tana; assembly: GCA_026018925.1. Lineage (NCBI taxonomy): Eukaryota > Metazoa > Chordata > Mammalia > Scandentia > Tupaiidae > Tupaia > Tupaia tana. The sequence goes on from JAKSZU010000007.1 coordinate 109,742,945, forward strand.
ATTTTTCAACCACTGTCCAGGGCTCGGACCATGCTACCATTGGCCAAGCACCAACTCTTGCTTGGGAGCCAGCTCTATCCCTGGATCTTGCCCTGCCCTGACTTTGCCTCTGCTCCCAGCCCTACCTTGTCCTCTCCCAGCATCCCTCCTCCCCACCCGCCCACTTACCACCAACCACACATGTTGCACACCCCTCCCTCCCACAAGTCGTGGGTTTGGCTTGCTCACATCTGCTGTGAGCGCCTCGCTCCTGTCCAGGCGTGGCTGGCTCAGCTTCCCACCTGGCTGGAAGTCAGTCGGAGGGCAGCCAAACCTCCAGCCCCGACCCCGGCAGAGCTAAGGAGCCTTCCTCTTTCCAAAGTCTTCCTTCAAAAATGCGTAAGGAAGTCTCAACAGCCTCACCAGAGTCTAAGAGAATTTATATCTCAATTTAAAAGCTTTCAAACCCCTCTTCTTTATCCAACATTGTAGAGACCCTTAGAGAAAGGAAGTGCTTCCTTAGGAAACCAAGAGACCACTAATCCCTGGAGCATAACGTCTTCTGACTTTTTTTTTTTCTTTTTTTGGAGAGGTTTTTGCTATAGGGCGCGTGGGCTCGCCAGACAGACAGAGAGAGACAGAGAGATAGAAAGCGAGAAATCACCCCCCAGGGGAGATGGCCACGCCGCAATCCCTTCTCCTCCATTCTCCTCTCGGGATCTTGGGCACGCACGCACACGGGCCCGGCGTGAGTTTAAGCCGCCGGGTCTGGGACTCGAACCGCGGTCGACTACATGGGAGTCCAGCGACATAGCCATTACGCTAACTGCTGGTCGCATGTCTTCTAACTTTTAGTTGTACAGGTTCACAGTGAACAAAGAGGCTGTGAGAGTTAGATGTAAATGTTCCGGAAATGCGTCAAACTTCCTTTACTGGGAGCTACTGAATATTTGACAAATATTTAATTACAATTTGTTCCAGAAACTAAACAAAGTTGTAAAAATTAGTTCTACTGGAACTAAAGTTGAGAAGAAAAACATGGGGGGGAGCAGCCAGATGGCACGGTGGTTAAGGAGAGTAAATCCCACATGGTTGAATGTACAGTTCAAGTTCTGGACTTGGTGGCTTGGAAAATACGCTGAGTATGTGTGTACCCAAATCCCAAGAGAGGAATTGAGGAGAAGGGACTGTAGCATGGCCATCCCCTCTGAGAGGTGCTTTCTTACTTTCCCTCTCTCTCTGCCTCTCTCTAGCTAGTGCATGCACACTATAGCAAAAACTAAAAAAAAATAAGAATAAGAAATAAAAAAGGAAAGAGAGAAAAAGAGAAAAGAAAGAAGAAATAAAGGGAGGAAAAAGAAAGTGAGAGGGAAGATAGAATGAAGGAAAGAAAATGTATAACAGATCATATAGCAGCAAGGAATAGCAGGAAAGTTTGCAGATTCCCCCCCCCCCCCATTGTAAAATTAATACATGGAGATTAATAGAAATTTTGAGGAAAAAATACTAAAACAAATATTTTTCAATGTTCTACAACCACAATACATCTGTATTTTATTTACTTTCATTGTGCTATTTTTCTATATCTAATAACATAAATCATGAATATTCAATTTTACTATATATGCAAATGTGGATTTTTAAAATTTATTACAATATAAACATTTTTATAATGCTACATAATCTTGACAACCATTATTTGAATGTTTGTATAATATTCCTTAGATTCCACAGACTGACCAAACTGTTTTACCAAATAATAATAATAATAATTATTTACTTACTCTTTACTGTTTTAAAATAATACTGCTAGTAATATTGTTAGAGTCTTTCGACTTTTTTTTAAAAGAGATTTTTGCTATAGGGCGTGTGCGCTTCCCAAAGAGACAGAGACACACAGACAGACAAAAAGTGAGAAATCACCCCCCAGGGTGGACAGCCATGCTGCAATCCCCTCTCTTCCATTCTCCTCTCTGGATTTTGGGCACGCATGCACATGCACCCAGAGTGAGTTTCAAGCCACCAGATGTGAGACTCAAACTATGGTTGACCACGTGGAAGTCAGCACCTGAAAGATAATACAATCAGCTAGTCCCTACAGACTTTTTACTCTTTTTTTTTTTTTTTTTTTGCTATAGGGCACATGCGCTCGCCAGAAAGACAGAGAGAGACAGAGAGACAGAAAGTGAGAGACAGACAGAAAGCGAGAAATCACCCCCCAGGGGGATGGCCATGCCGCAATCCCTTCTTCTCCATTCTCCTCTCAGGATCTTGGGCACGCACGCACACATGCCTGGTGTGAGTTTAAGTCACCGGGTCTGGGACTCGAACCGCAGTCGACTACATGGGAGTCCAGCAACATAGCCATTGCGCTAACTGCTGGTCCCCTTTAAAAATATATTTTTAGCACTTAGAATATTGTCTTAGGCTAAGTTTCCAGAAGCAGGTTAATGATAAAGGACCTAATAAAGGGTTTGGATACTTTAATCACTCCTGATCTATATTGCTAAATTTCTTTCAAAATGAATTTTAACCAATTTACAAAAAAAAAGTTTGATTTTACTAGCTCCTTATCAAGATTGAACATTACTATTTTACACTTTTTTTAAGTTTATTTATTTCATGAAAGAGAGACAGAGACAAAGAGAAAAAGAGAGAAAGGGGCTCCCTCACAGGATTCTCATGCTGCAGCCCATCCCCATAGAAGCTAGTCCAGCCCATGGACATGCACATGTACCTGGAGACCTCAGGGAGGACCCAGTTCACAAACCCAGCACCTTTCACATGGAGTTCCAGCTGTGCCACCACTGCATCACCACTCGGCCTCTTCAAACTATTTTTTATTCAGTTAAATTATATATTCATTTATTTGGGTTTTTATCACAGAACACAAGAGCTCGCAGGAGAAAGACAGAAAGATACAGAGAGAGTGAAAGTGAGGTATCAACCCCAGGGGGATGGCCATACTCAAATCCCTTCCCCTCCGTTCTCCTCGGGATTTTGCCCATGCACACACATGCATCTGGCGTGATTTTTTTTTTTTTTTTTTGAGAGGTTTTCGCTATCGGGCGCGTGCACTCGCCAGACAGACAGAGACATAGAGACAGAAAGTGAGAAATCACCCCCCAGGGGGGATGGTCACGCCGCAATCCCTTTTCCTCCATTCTCCTCTCGGGATCTTGGGCACGCGTGCACACGCGCCCGGCGTGAGTTTTAAGCCACCGGGTCCGGAACACGAACCGCGGTCGACTACATGGGAGTCCAGCGACATAGACATTACGCTAACTGCTGGTTCCCTGGCGTGATTTTCAAGCTGTTTTATCTGGGACTTAAACCGTGGTTGGCCATGTGGGAATCTAGCACCTTTTAGCCATCACACCACCTGCTGGCCCCCAATAATTTATTTTTTACTTCAACTTTGCTTTCTTAGATTTGTATAGAAAATAGGGGGGCATATATTTATTTTGGGGGAAATAAGCCGAGCACTTTGCAAACTATCTTTTGGCTACTTGCATTCCTCATATAATATGGTGGAAAGAGAAGAGCATCTGGTGCCCGAAAAGCCTTCATCTAAACGCCTACTTTGCTACTTAATTTGTGACCTTGAGCAACTGGTCCTCTCTAAGTCTCAGTTTTCTTTATTATGAAATGAGAAAATCCGTTCTACCTTGTGGAAATTCAGGGCAAAGTGCCTGGCATATTCTAGGAACCTAATAAATATTCATTCTCTTCCCGCACATTATGAGGGATCTTGAGGCACTAAGACATTAAGACAGCAGTTAGAAAGGAGTCCCTATTAAAGTAACATTAATTCTGTTAAAATTGAAGCAAGAACAAACATCAATTTATGGTGAAGCTGGGTGGAAGAATGGCTTTACAAAAAGTTTATGGGACAGGGCACTGAAGACATCAGAAATTTACAAATGTTCAACTCATTTAAAAGCTAATGAGGAACCAGCAGTTAGCGTAATGGCTATGTCGCTGGACTCCCATGTAGTCGACCAGTTCAAGTCCCGGACCTGGTGGCTTAAACTCACGCCAGGCGCATGTGCGTGTGTGCCCAAGATCCTAAGAGGAGAATGGAGGAGAAGGGATTGCAGCATGGCCATCCCCCCCTGGGGGGTGATTTCTCGCTTTCTGTCTCCCTGTCTCTGTCTTTCTGGCAAGCGCATGCACCCTGTAGCAAAAACTTCTCCAAGAAAAAAAAAAAACCCAAATGAGATGATGGTGGACACGATGCTTGCAAAGAATAACCCTCACAGCAATTTGTGAGGGAAAAAAAAAAAAACTATCTTGTTTATGCCCTAACTGAAGAGGAGTGATGCTTAAAAGCAAAACAATAGCCAAAAACCATGGACATCTCAATTGGTTCCATTTGCACAATTCTTTTTTTTTTTTTTTTTTTTTTTTTTTTTTTTTTTTTTTTTTTGAGAGAGAGATTTTTGCTATAGGGCATGTGCGCTCCCCGAGACAGACAGAGACAGAAAGCAAGAAATCACCCCCTGGGGGGGATGGCCATGCCACAATCCCTTCTCCAATCTCTTCTTGGGATCATGCCCAGCATGGGTTTTAAGTAGGCAGGTCTGGGACTCAAACCATGGTTGACTACATGAGAGTCCAGTGACGTAACCATTATGCCATCTGCTGGTCTCCTTAATTTACATGATTCTTATGGAAAAATTAAAATTCAGCAAACTTTCTGCTCCACGGGTGCCAAAACTGTTGTGCTCAGGTCAGCCACAGACAAGAACAGTGCTTTCGATGGAAATTATACACAAGTAGGATCAAGATCTGAAACAGTTCTTGAGAAAATTGTAACAGGAGTGATGACACAGGGCTTTGCCAGTATGATCCAAAAGACAAAGCACAGTCAAAGCAATGGCTACCAAGAGGTAGAAGTGGTCCAGTCAAAACCAAAGTGGACCAGACAAGAGCAAAGGTCATGGCAATAGTTTTATAAGGGTGCTTTAGGCTTTTTGCTTGTTGGCTTTCTGGAGGGCCAAAGGATGATAACATTTATTTATTATGAGAGTGTTTTGAGAACATTAGCTGAATCTTTTGTCAATGAATAACAGAAAGCTTCACTAGAGAGTCTTTCTCCACCTTGACAGTACTGCTGCCCATTCTCTCATCAAAAAAAGGGCAAATTGGTGAGAGTTTTGATAGGAAATTATTAGACATCCACCTTACAGTGCTGATGTGACTTTTTCTGACTTCTTTATCTTTTCTTATATTGAAAAAAATGTTAAAGAGCACTTTCTTTTTTGTTAATAATATTAAAAAAGACTGCATTGACATAGTTGAATTCCCAGGACATAGTTGAATTCAGCTCTTCAGGGATGGAATAAAAGGCTGGTACCACCATTTACAAAAGTGTCTTGAACTTCATGGAGCTTATGTTGAGAAATAAAGTTTATATTTTGGGACCAGCAGATGGCATAATGGTTATGTTGATGGACTCCCATGTAGTAAACTTCAGTTCGAGTCCCGGACCCGGCCACTTAAAACTCACACTGGGTGTGTATTCATGCATGTCCAAAATCCTAAGAGGAGAATGGAGAAGGGACTACAATGTGGTCATCTGCCCAAGGGATGATTTATTGCTTTCTGTCTGTTTCTCTCTGTCTATTCGGCAAGCACACGCACATACCCTATATCAAAAATTTCTCTTAAAAAATAATAAATAGGGTCCAACAGATGGTGTAAAGGTTACATTACTGGACTCCCACATAGTTGACCACAGTTCAAGTCCCAGACCCAGAAGCTTGAAACTCATGCTGAGTGTGCGTGCCCTAAATCCATGAGAATAGAGAAGGGATTGCAGCATGGTCATCCCCCAGGGGGGTGATTTCTCACTTTCTGTCCTCCTGTCTCTCTCTGTCTCTCCCACGAGCGAGCATGCCCTATAACAAAATGTCTTTCTAAAATAAATAAATAAATAAATAAATAAATAAAATGAAAATAAAGTTTGTATTTTTTTCATTTTTCTTTTATTTATTTATTTTTAGATTTTTGAGGTCACATGCACTCACCAGAGAGAGAGAGAAGGAGAAATCATCCCCAGTGAGGATGGCCACTCCACAATCCCTTCTCTTCCATTCTCCTCCTGGGATCTTGGACATGCATGCTCAGTGTTTCTCAAGCTGCTGGGTCCAGGATTCAAAACACAGAGTCAACCAGGTGGGGATCCAGCACCTTAACCACCACACCACTTGTTGGTCCTGTATTTTTAATCTTTTTTTTTTTTTTCTTTTCTTTCCATTTTTTTTAGTTTGGCAAGAAGGCGCATACACTCACCAGAAAGAGACTCACAGAAAGAGAGAGAGAAATAAGGAAGTACCCTCCCATGGAGGGCAGTCAAACTGTATCTCTCTCCATTTCTTCCTCCTCTTGGGATTTGGGGAATGCAGGCACATGCACCCAGTGTTTCTCAAGCTGTTGAGTTCAGGTGTTAAACAACACAGCCATGTGGGACCTGGACATCTATCTTTCTTTCTTTCTTTCTTTCTTTCTTTCTTTCTTTCTTTCTTTCTTTCTTTCTTTATTTTTTGGAGAGGCTTTTTTGCTATAGGGCGCATGCACTCGCCAGACAGACAGAGACAGAGAGACAGCAAAAAGTCCCCCCCCAGGGGGGATGGCCACGCCGCAATCCCTTCTTCTCCATTCTCCTCTCGGAATCTTGGGCATGCATGCACACGCGCCTGGTGTGAGTTTAAGCCACCGGATCCAGGACTCGAACAGCAGTCGACTATGTGGGAGTCCAGAGACATAGCCATTACGCTAACTGCTGATCCCAAGGGACCTGGACATCTTAACCAACATGCCCCAGGCTGGCCCTTATTTTTATCTTTTAATTCCATTTTCTACAAACCTTGTGAAGTCCCTGCATATATATAAAGATCCCATACCTTTTATCAAATAAGCTCATATGTTTTTCCTACTTAAAAACAAGGTACTGAGTAGTACTCCATAGTATATATGTGCCACACTTTTTCCATCCATTTCTCTGTTCATGGACATTTGGGTTGGCCATAAAAAAACAGGGACCCTGGCATTTGATAGAGAGTGGATGAATATGGAAGATTTACTATTAAGCAAAACAAGACAGATTATGAAAGAGAAACATTGTATGTCCCCACTCAATATATACTGAATGTCTACACTCTAAGGCATAAACTGAAATATTGAGTCGTATAAAGGCATGGAGAGCAACTGTGGATACCAGGGACAACGTGGGAGGACGATGAGAAATGGCAGAAAGTGAGAGAAAAGGAATCAAGGAGAAAAGGAAAGAAGTAAAACATTTAAGAAACACAAAGTGGAAAATTGTCTATTGATGGTAATATCTTTGATTTAGCCAATATACAGTGGGAAAATTCATTTTGTATGCTGTAATGATATACAGTGATTGACTGTAAAATTAAAAAATAAAATACCAAAGACAGTGTGGGAGGAGGGTGGGTAATGGCAGAGGGTGAGTAATGGGGGGGAATATGTATGTGAAACAAAAACTGGAAAATTATTTGTTGATGATAACATGTATGATTAAGCCACTATACAGTGTATTCTGTATGAGAAATCACATATTGAAGATTTACAATGTGGAATAAAAAGTCACCACCATGATTAACTTCAGAGTTCTCATGTGTGATCCATAAAACAGATTCTGGAAGTGATTTTAAAGAAGAAACTAGATACCATCAGATGACATAATGGCTATGTCGTTAGACTTCCATATAGTAGAACGCTGTTCAAATCCTGGACGTGGCAGCTTAAAATTCAAGCTAGGTGCATATGTATGCATGCGCAAAATCCTGAGAGGAGAATAGAAGAGAAGGGATTGCAGCATGGTCATCTCCCCCACTTGGGGGGGGGGGGCGTGATTTCTCACTTTCTGTCTCTCTGTCTCTGTCTCTCTGGCAAGTACATACACCCTATAGCAAAAATCTCTCTAAAAAGAAAGAAGAAAAAGAAACTAGATAGCTTTTCTGAGAGATTACAGACTAATTTACTGCAAATGTAACAATCCAATAGAACTCTGAAGACCCACATCAGCTACGAGATATTTGCTATCAAAAACCAGGTTGTGTTTTTACATTATATTTAGTAGTACCTTGTATGTCCAGAAGCAATAAATCGAGTGGCAAGGAGTACCTTTTAAAGAACTCAAGAAAAAGAAGACCTCTCCTCTTGGCATTGATTTTTTCTTTTAATATGTCAATAAAACATGTCCAAAGTATTGATTAAGTACTTACTATATGGTCTAGGGCATGCTCCAAGATACAGGGTATTTTTGTATATTCTTCACAAAGTGAAGTATGTCAGTTAATCGTTAGACAAAGAACTAATCAGTAGACATACTATAACAAAATTAATGACACAGAAGTCATTGATAGGAGACATAATCACATACTTGCATTGAAGGAGCCACCCCTATAGGTATACAATAAAGATGGCAGCACTGGTATCTGTAAAAACATACCAAGCTGGGGACAGAGAAACAGCAAAGAATTTTAATTGACAAAATGCCTTGAATGTAATAACAGTATAGTCACCAAAAGCAATGTAAGATGCACCTAGAATCAAGGAGTTAACAACCATATTGGTCTAGCTCATCAGAACCAGGACTACAGCATTCAGCTCTGCACAGAGTTCTTTGAAAAGAAATATTAATATAAACAATGGGATTGTGCTCAGAGGCATGCAAGCAAGAAAGTACAAGGACTCCAAAGTGTGCCATTCTCAGCCAACGCAAGAGGAAGACTTGACTTTGTTCCCTATGGCTCCAAGAGGCTAAATAGGAGTAATGGTTTGAAACTATCAGAGTTAGATTTCATAGTAATAGGAGTCAAAACTTTCCAAAGACACCTGGACTGCTTTATAGGTTAAAGATCTTGATCAAGAGGTGTTAAAACATGGACAGCAGGAGTTCAAACTTTGAGATCACTTGCTAGCTAGCTTCTCTCTCCACCAGCTAACATAGGTTTAATCAGTGATTCCCAAACTGGGGTGTACACTGGAATCTGCAGGAGAGCTTGTTAAAGCACATTTCTGAAGTCCAGGGCCACAGTTTCTGACTCAGTAGTTCTAGACTCACCTTAAGTCTCTAAAATCTGAATACAGAAACACCGATTTAACTCTACTTGAATTTTCATAAACCCTTAAAGTAACAGCTTGAAAGGGAAATCAAGTTGTTAGAAAAATAGAGGGACCAGCTATGTCTCTGGACTCCCATGTAGTCGACTACAGTTTGAGTCCCAGACCCAGTGGCTTAAACTCACGCTGGGCACATGTGTGTGCGTGCCCAAGATCCTGAGGGGAAAACGGAGGAGAAGAGATAGCAGTATGGCCATCCCCGGGGGGGGGGGTGATTTCTCGCTTTCTGTCTCTCTGTCTCTCTCTGTCTTTCTGGCAAGCATATGTAACCTAAAGCAAAAACCTCTCCAAAAACAAGAAAAATAGAATCACATTAACCACACCTAATGTCTGTCTTGATACGTAAGGTCAGGATTTGATTCCTGGGTCAAGCTGAACATGCCCAGAGCTAACTGGGAAGGCTGGGGAGATGACTGCAAAGTGAGAACCTGTTGGGATGCTGTCTTTCTCTCTCTCAAGAATCTGGTTGGGCAACAGCAGATGACATAATGGAGTGATTCCCACTTTCGGTTTCTCTGTCTTTTTATCTCCAGCCAGTGCATGTGACCTATAGCAAAAATCGCTCTAAAATAAAATAAAATAAAATAAAAAATAAATAAATAAATAAATAAATAAATAAATAAATAATCTGGTTGATCTTGAAAGTCACAGTTTATTTTTTTGTAACAGAGTAAGAAAAAATACAAACAGATTGGATGGATCACTTTTGCAAATTTATAACAGGCTTGTTTTCTTTATTTTTTAAGAGAGAGATTTTGCTATAAGGCGTGCGCTTTTACCAGAGAGACAGAAAGCAAGAAATCACTCCTCGGGTGGATGGCTGCACCACAATCTCTTCTCCATTTCCTCAGGATTTGGGGCCATGCACCCACACCAACCTGGTGTGAGTTTTAAGCTACCAGGTCCAGGACTTGAACTGCAGTTGACTCCATGGGAGTCTAGCAATGTACCCATTATGCCATTTGCTGGTCTCATAGCAGGCTTCTTTTATAGGATATTGAGTGAGCTGACTTTCACCTCATTACTAATATAACTAATATCCACTTGGAAATTTTCATTTCATCTTACCTCTTGCCTCCCTTTCCATGTATGAAACATTTATTTCTTTGGTTTCCTAAAAGGGAGTTTAAAAAGTGTTCTGAGACTAGGCATTTTCTGCCTGAAGTCACTCACTTGGCAATCATAAAGAGCAGGAGATAAGGAAGGAGAGGGTGAGAGAAAGGACTGGAAGGACAGAGGCTTAACAAGAGTTAAACACAATTTTTAGGATAGATAGGAGTTGAGAGAATTCATCTCCAAACTTTGGGCTTACATTGTAAACTTCATAAAGAACACAAAACATTTACACGAAGGCCTGGACATTATCGGCAGTGCACTAAGAGGAGACCCAGAAGAACAGGAGGAGCTGCAAAGCCAGCGCCAGGCTCAGACAAACAGTAGCCACCCACGTTTCGGAAATAAATTGCAAGTCAAAAAAGAATCTTGACCAGATACCATGAGCCAAGTAAAGTTCAAACTGTACTCAATATCCTAAACCTCTTGTGTACCTCTGATGAGGACAGAGCTTAGTGCTTTTCCCGAAATGCTCTTCAGATTCACAGGAGCAACACATACAACCTCCTGTCAACAAGTAGAGCCGTGAAAATAGCACTGGCCTTTGTGTCCACTGGGACATGGCCTCGAAGAAGTCAACGTGGAACTGAAAGCAAACAAGTACTATGCCAAAAGAATTAAGTAATAGGCTTTGACATATCTTCTCTATTTTACATGTTTTTAAGAGAGAAATGTATGTTTGTTCATAAAGGACTATTCATTGTTCTCCAACAATAAAATATAAATTCTTAAAAATATGGTACATTCATTGAATATCTGGAATGTCTACAATCTTTAAAATATGCAATGGAATGAAAAGATATTTGATATACTGTCAAGTGAAAAAAGGACTGCTTTAACCCAGTAAAAACTGCTGAATTATATTTTTGAAGGGGTAAAACCATAAGCATCATACAGTAATAAAAGAAAAACATATCAAAATATTGATTAGCCTCATTATTAGTAACTAAATGAAGAAAATAAACAGCTGTAAAAACCAATTCAAAGGAGAAAAATTTAAAACCACAAATTCACAAGGAGCAAACAAATGCTGAAATAAATTTACAAATGGGGCCAGCCTGTGACCTGGTGGTTAAGGTGATTGGATTCCACATGGCCAACTGAATGGTTTGAGTTCCAAATGAGACTAGGCATTTGTTGGCCGTTTGAAAAACACACCAGGTGCATGTGTATGCATGCCTGGAATCCCAAAGGGAAGGAGAGATGGAAGAGAGGGGACTGTGGCATTACCATTTCTTATGGGAAGGGAGGCTCTTTTCTCATTTTCTCTCTTCCTCTCTCTCTCTCTGGATAGCACATGAATCCTCAGACGGAATGTTTTTTAAAACTTACAAATGGACACAAAACTGACTTTTTCCTAGGGATGGGAAGGAAGAGTTATCTCTCAATGAACAGAAGTCATTCCTGAATCTGGATTCAAGAATTATTCGCATTTACAGTAATTCATCAGTTGTCTACAGGGTTGAAAAATAAATGAATCCAAGTCAAATGTCCATATCTTTATAGCAGCGTTTTTCACATTTTTTCATTATTGCCTCCCTGGGGAGACTTTTCATCGTTTTTACCTAATCCTACCACTTGACCTCAAGACTGACTACTACAGAATAAGATGCCGTTGAGTAGAGCTGAACTTTAAAATAGCTAATACTTTTTTCTTCCCTTCAACATCCAGTTTTGTCCCCTTTGAGATAACTGAGAATCCAGGTCTTAAAAGAAAATACCCAGAGACACATAGTCTATTGAAAGGTTCTCTAATTATCTCTGTAGCCTATTTTAAATTCATGTACCTTTTAAATTATTGTACCCTGTATAATACCATGCAAGGATACTGTTTGTAAAAAACACTCCATAGGGACCAGCAGTTAGCGTAATGGCTATGTCACTGGACTCCTACATAGTCGACCGCGGTTTGAGTCCTGGACCCGGTGGCTTAAAACTCATGCCAGGCGTGTGTGCATGCGTGCCCAAGATCCCGAGATGAGAATGAAGGAGAAGGGATTGCGGTGTGGCCATCCCCCCTGGGGGGTGATTTCTCGCTTTCTGTCTCTCTGTCTCTGTCTGTCTGGTGAGTGCACGCGCCCTATAGTAAAAACCTCTTAAAAAAAACCACTCCATAGGCACATGTGTGTATCTTATACTTTACAGTGGCAGTTAGTAAGCTACAGGCTGCCTCGCCTGCCTGCTTCTGCATGGGTTTTGTTGGAACAGAGCAAGAGCCATGCAGGTTGTTCACAGACTGCCTGCTGTAGTCTACGGTTGCTTCCACGCCGCAACAAACAGAGCTGGCTGCAGCAGAGACCACAGGACCTGTGTAGCTTCTAATATTTACTCTTGATCCATTTACAAACAAGTTTGCCAACATCTGGTCTACACTAAACTATTGACAGAAACTAGCTCTGGTTAATAAGATTAATACCTTTGTTTTCTTTTAAAAATAACATCTATATTCCCTATAGATGTTTACTTCCAGATGGGAAAAATCTTTTTAAAATTACTCATTATATATTAATTATATACAAATTGTGTATGAGGGATGGAAGTACACACATGGTTCCTGCTGTTTGTTTGTTTATTTAGGTTTTAGCCATAGGACATGTACGCTTGCCAGAGAGAGGAAGAGTGAGAAATTACCCCTCGGGGGGGATGGCCACACTGCAATCCCTTCTCCTCCATTCTCCTCTTGAGATTTTGGCAAGCACACTCATGTGCCCGGTGTGATTTTCAAGCCACTGTGTCCAGGATTTAAACCATGGTTAGCCAAGTGGGAGTCCAGTGCCTTAACCACCACACCACCTGCTGGCACCAGTTCCTGCCTTTTGAAAAGCTTCTAATCTAGTGTTGCTGAGATAAAGTGGCATGTTTGTGATAGCAGAGTTGTTGCATTCTTTTACTGAGGTAAGCTAAAAATAGGGGAAGAATACAGAGATCACTAGAAGGGGGAAAAGTTGGTATTCCTAAAAATAACCTGAGTCAAATTCATTTCTATACTGAAGTGCAGCCTTCTGGGCCTTAAATATTGAAGGACAGTAGTATTAAATTGTTTATCATGACTTACGGATTTGCCTCCAATTATTATCAAAATAAGTTTTTAAAAGAACATGCTTGTTCGTAGCTTCTATTCAGTTTTTGTTTGCTCCTGTTTTTGTTTCCCGTGATAGAGAAAGCATGTGCATATACACAGGGTCTCGTCACACCACAATCCCTTTTCCCAGCCCTCCAGCTCTGCAGGGTCCTCAGCCCCCTTGCTCACCTGCCGTGTTCCTGGGGACCTGAACCTGAGGTTGCCACATGGCTTCCTGCCTTGCAGCGCACCTGTGTAACTGCTGCAGCACAGCGGCTGGGCCTCCATTCAGCTTTTAGACTCGCTGAGGTCCTGAGAGTCAAAGTTATCCTAAAATGCCACTATGAGAAGATGTCTTCTAGATATGTAATATTTTACGACTTAAGAGGCCCTGATTCATGTAAATCTCTAAACCATTAAAAATGTCTATTCAAGTTTCAAGATATTGTCACTTAATAGAGCAACTCAAGGTAACAGGAGGCATTCCCAGCCAGCAGGTGTGTGGAGGTTTAAGGTGCTGGATCCCACAGGACCAACTGCATGGTTCAAGTCCAGGAACCTGTGGCTTGAAAAATACGCAGGCACGTGTGGGTATGTGCAAAATACCAAGACAGGAAGGGATTGGGCCATCCCCTTAGGAGGATTTCTCACCTACTTCTTTCTTTCTGTCTCTCTCTGGTGAGCACACATGCCCTATAGCAACTAAAAAAAAAAATCAACAGCAAAGAGAAGGAGGCAATTCTGTTCAGTTCATTCCCTCCAGTCCTAGAGAACTTTCCCAGGAACTTTTTCCTTAAAGGGTCTCTTTAATACCTGAAGATAACATCTCTGTTCCCTTAGAAGCTATTTATTCTTCGTAATATAAAACTCTTGGCTATCTGAAACCATCAAAGTCCAGACAAGTGATTTTTCTGTCCCATAATTCCAGATATTTGAGAAAAGAAGTACTCTAATGCAGGATGTTTACAGAATAACTTTCCTTATTTGTAAGATATATAGGCAGATACATAAATGAAAGAGTCTTTAGGGGCTAACATTTTCCAGGGAGTAATGATAAGACACTAACCTTACCCACAGTCATTCGAGGACCAAACACATCAGCCTTTCCCAGCTATAGTGTCATGAAACATTAATATGTTCTAATCAGTCATGAAGTGTGTCTTCCTTAATCCTTCACTAATAAAGGGTAAAATACTGAAGTTTGCGAGTTATTTACTTTTCTCAGAAATTAAAAGTGGTTGAAGATGATTCCTATAATAGCTGCTCTCATTTCTTTTCTTCTAATGAAGTTGCTCAAAGAGCAAGCAATGTGGTCTTTCCCAGGACAGGTGTCTGGCATGTGCACGATATCCATCTTCTGAACCAGGGTATAAAAATAAGGCTCAAGCTTATAGCCAAAAGGCAAGAATCAAGGGGAGAGTGAAAAAAGGAAGAGAAGGAGGGAAAGACAGGAGGAGGGAGCTAGAGAAGCAGCAGGACAACAATTCAGGGAGTAGGAAAGAAGAGAGGCCAACAGAAACAAAAAAAGAACGATCAGGGACCGGCAGTTAGCGTAATGGCTATGTCGCCAGACTCCCACGTAGTCGACCGTGGTTCGAGTCCCGGACCCAGTGGCTTAAACTCACTCCGGGCGCGTGTGTGTGCGTGCCCAAGATCTTGAGAGGAGAATGTAGGAGAACGGATTGCGGCGTGGCCATCCCCTCTGGGGGGTGATTTCTCGCTTTCTATCTCTCTGTCTTTCTCTGTCTGTCTGGCGAGCGCATGCGCCCTATAGCAAAAACCTCTCCAAAAAAAAAAAAAGAACGATCAGAAACTCAGAGAGGGTGGCATCACAGAAACCCGGGAGCAAAGTCTCGAAAAAGAGGGTGTGGTGGGTCATGTTAATTGCTGCTGAGAAATTAAGTAACATTACTGAGATGAGGCAATCAGACAGCCCTCGGCTGGCATGAAAGAAAGTTAAAGGAGAGGACAGAGAAAGATTCCTCCTTGCTGAAGTCTGTCCTTGGAAGAGAAAGAGAGAGGATGGTGGTTGGAGAGGAGGGAATTTTTAAGGAAGAGAGAGACAGGAGCATGTGTACAGGCTCACAACTAGTGAACAACCAAATGATAGAGAGGCATGTCAGATAGAGAGGAGATAATCAACGAATCAAGATTGTATTCCCAGAAAGGACAAAAGGCGATAGGATCATGAATAAAAATTGGTCTTGAACAGGAAAAGGCGCCGCTCTTCCTCATAAACTGGAGAGTGCATTCAGAGGTCAATCTTGGGTAGACAGAGAGCCAAGGGCTTCACATCCAATAGTCCTATAGGAGGGGTAAAGTCACCACTCAGAGAGAAGGGGGCAGGGGTGGGACGTGGATGGGCGCTGTAGAATGTGGGAGAAGAATGAACAGAAACAAGTAAATTATTGCCCTAGCGTATCACTCTTCACCCCCGTATCCATTTTCCAGAAGAAAAGAATGAGAAACCAGCAGATTTTTGAGAGAGAATGGCCATGGGTATGGGGAAGAAAGTGCATTGCTATGGAAGCCATGGTGAAGGACACTTAAAAGAAAGAGTAACTAAAATGGAGAGCTAATCAACAGAATCCACAGCCACAAAGAACTTCAGAATAAAAATATAGAAAGGGGCCAGAGAGTGGCCCAGAAGCAATACACTGTACTCTGCAGTACTGTTGGGGTGCTGTCTGCCTCTGCCTGTCTTTCTCAGAAGAAAGAAAGAAAGAAAGAAAGAAAGAAAGAAAGAAAGAAAGAAAGAAAGAAAGAAAGAAAGAGAGAGATGGAGGAAGGGAGGGAGGGAGGGAGGGAGAGAGGAAATAAATGAACTTTAAAGAAAAAATACAGAAAAAATTCCACTAGATGTGACAACAAGGAAGTCAATAACCAAAAGAGCTTTTCTATAATGGTAAAGATTAAATTAGATTTCATGGAGTGGGAGTAAGGAGTTGGAGACCATTAAGTGACCACTTTACCTTTGCAAGAATTTCTGAAGCCAGCAAAGTGTGAGATAGTGGGAACAACAGGAGGTGATGGGGTGTTTTTCTATGAGGGAAAACTGAACATGTGTGTGTAAGTGTGTGTGTGCATGTTTTGAGGGCCACTATAATTCAATCATTCAGCAGTCTTACAGGCTCATTGTAAGGATTAAATGAAAGCTGTTTTATGAACTGAAAAGTACCACACCAACATTATTCTTCTTTCATTATACACAAATTCTCCTTTGTTGCATGTACAAAATATTATTTTCCCTGCCATTCATATTTCTATTTAGTGTTTTGTATGAATGCAATCATAAATCAAGAAGTTTTATGTTCAAGGTTCTTGCCTCATAGCCAGTAAAATTCTTGACAGTTTTGAAAGATGAAGTCTCCACATAAATTGAAACCAGCAGTTGCCACCTCAGAACTTGAGCAGAAAAAAAAAAAGAAAAATTACACTAGGCTGATTTTTGTGGTCCTCGTATACCTGCACATTACGAGGACAAATACAGACTTGGGAGATTAGCTTGCTTTCTCCTTCTTGCTTTGGAATCTGTTGTTAGTTTTAGAGAAGCACATATTTCGGCTTGACCAGACCCAGGTAAGACTTAGGTCAAGTTTTAAAACCAAGCATTTTATCACACTCTGACAGCTGGGAAACCTCATTTGGAAAATGCCATTATCAGGAAAAAACAGTGTGTTTTACTTTGGGCCCTTTGACTTGAGATATTCTTCACATTTTTAAAAACCATTAAGGAGCTGGGAAGTTGGTATCTAAAAGCTAGTAAAGTAATTAAATTGTGTATCAGCCAAAATAAATAGAATGTATTAATTAGTGGGACTGCAGCACATTCTAGGACTTTGTACAAACTTTCTTTGCAAGTGTAGATTCTCAAACTATCAACTCTTTTTATAAAATCAGTAGGCCTTTTGGAACAGAACAATTTTCCTATTTTGCTGCTGTTTAGTGTATTTGGGAGAAAATAATTTAACCTGTCTAATATTAATCTCTTCATATAAAGCAGAGATAAAAAGAATTATCTTGTAAAGACAATCATTCTTACCCTCGTTGGCCACTATGCATTGAACATGTCATTCTTGTCTTCACAGCACTGTAGATATTCAAAAGGCAGTATTACTAAAATAGCATTTCCATCTCCTAAACATTGCAACACTTTTGCACTCAGAAATTAGCTATGAGCTTAGAAAGAGAGAAACTTAGAGAAATTTGAAATTACAATGTACGCCATCAAAAGGTGAGATGGGGCAGGGATTTTGTTTATTTCTGTTTTATTGTTTGGTTTGTTTTTGCCAGAGGGTATGTGTGCTAGCTTGGCAGGGAGAGGCAAAAAGAGAGAAAGTGACAAAGCGCCCCCCATGCCGAATGGTCATGCCACAATCCCTTCCCCTCTAACTCTTCTTCCTTTTGGGATTTGGGGCACATATGCCTGGCATGTTTTTTTTTTTAATTATTATTTATTTAATTTTATTTATTCATTCATTTATTTTAATTTGACCAGAGAGAGACACACACAGAGAGAGAGAGAGAGAGAAAGGGAAAAAAGAAACAGCTAGGTCTAGGACTCGAACCGTGGTCGGTCATGTGGGAGTGTCCAGCACCTTAACCACCATGACACTTGCTGGTCCCCTCTGGCATGTTTTTCAAGCCCCCAGGTCCAGGACACAAACCATACATCAGTCATGTGGGATCCAGCCACCTCAACCACCATTTCACAGGCTGGCCCCACCATAGGCTCTTAAAGTAGGTCTCTTTTGGAGAAGGTAAGGACAAGATGGAATTTGTAAGCTGAAAGTTTTGAATGCTCCATTAATTCATTTGTCACCACCCTGAAAATGCATTAAGTTTTGTAAATTTTGAAAGTTTTTATGAATATTTTTAAATAAATTTAAATAATCCATCTCTCTCCACTCCTTTTAGTACAAACCAATATGTAGTTTGTTAAAGTTATATTTTAGTAGCCACAAATAAATAAAACTTCATTTAAGTGCATATTAGTTTAAGTGAAGCTGCTTCAAATTGGAAGTCTTGAATAAAACTATTAAATGTAATACTTGGCCATCACATATTTTCCATGGTGGGTAAATTTTCTGGGCTGTCACCAAAAAAAAATCTAGTTTGAGAAGATGCTTAGTAAGGAAGCAGCAAAATCCTCTATGCCAGTCTTACATAAGAATCCCACTGGCAGCAAGTCTTCCAAGCCACCCTTGTCATATTCTCCTGTCTGCTAAAGACATGAACACAGCTCCGACTCCGAGAGAAGGAATGAGTCACAGGCAATACCTGCCACACGCATTATCCTCCAGGTAAATGCATGTCATGAGACAAGGCCACAGAGTCCCCAAATAGCCTGAACCTGTCACTTATTACCCAAAATAATTACTCAAGAAATAGTTCTTTCTAAAAGGACAAATTACCCCATCAGCATAAAATGACACTGTCATGAGATTGTTGAATAATGTCTTTTTTTTTTTTTTGGTAACAGTTTCTTAGTTATCACCCTGACATAAAAATTATAAATTAAAATTACATCAGCTAAAAGGAATTAAGAATCGCTTTCTAAAATCTCTTCTCAGTTCTACTCTAGGTCTGAACCAACGCCCTCAGTAGGACCACAGAGGGAGCTAGTCGCGAACCCACGGGACTCAACTGCCAGTAAACTGAGAAGCGAGCGCCTCAGAAAGAGCAGAAGGGCTGAGGGCTTCCCATAGGCAGAAGCCAGGAGCAGCAGCCCCACAGGTCAGGTCTCCATGCACATGCCTGCTGGGGAGAAACTTGCCATGACAGAGCACAAGAGAGTGAGGACTGGACTCACAACTTTCAACATAGGCCAGGAGGAATTAAACTGGGGGACCAAAGATTCCTAGAGCTCCGTTAACAAATGACCACAGCTGGATGGCTTAAAATGGCAGAAATGTATTGCCTTGAAGTTCTGGAAGCTACAAGTCCAAAATCGCGGTGTCAGCCAGGTGGCACCTTCTGAAGGTCCTGAGAGAGAGCCTGCTCCAGGCCCTTTTTCATAGCTTCTGACCATCGCTGGCGAGTCGTGATGTCCCTTGGCTTGTGAGTGCCTCACTCTGATCTCTGCCTCTATCGTCTAGTGGTGTTTTCTCCCTGTCTGTGTCTATTCCAACTCCCCTCTTATAAAGTCACCAGTCATGAAAGTCCACCTGACTTCAGTATGAACCTCATCTTAACCTGATTACACCTGAAAACACTCTTTCTTTCTTTTTCTTTTTTTTCAGAGAGACACTTTTGCTATAGGGTATGTGAGCTCACCAGAGACAGAGAGAGACAGAGAGAAAAATAGCAAGAAATCACCTCCTACTGGGGATGGCCACACCGCAATCCCTTCTCCTCCTTTCTCCTCTTGGGATCCTGGGCACACACGCACATGCACCTGGTGTGAGTTTTAAGCCACCAGGTCTAGGACTCAAACCACTGTCAACTATGTGGAAGTCCAGTGACATAACCAATATGCCATCCAATGGTCCCCCAAAACACTATTTCTAAATAAGAAGACATCCACAGGTTCAGGGTAAGGTTTTGAACAAATATTTAGGGACATGAATGCTTTCAGAAGTGACCCAGACATCATTACTGGCATCATCTGGAACCTTGTGACACAATGCGAGCAAAACAGAAAGTTAAAACTGAATGTGACCTTAGAAATCAACAAACCTCTCTTACTTTATAAACAATTAATGGATCTTTCAAAAAAAAACAATTGCAACCCACCACAATAATAAGGCCTAAGGCCCGATAACTTACGAGAGACAAGCCTAATAAACTGCTTTTTGGAAAAAAAAAAAAAAAAAAAAAGTAATGTCCCAGCTGAGGCAGCACACACTAGTAGGCATTGCTACTTGACAGGCCAAGGCCACAGGGGAGGCTGAGGCTTGGTTGCTGGGCCACCCTAGTAAAATCTTGGCAAGGTGCTATATACCTGAAGTCCCAGCTACAAAAGGGGTTCGGGCAGGAGTATCTCAACATTGTGAGACCCTGTCTTTAAAAAAAATGAAAGCAGGACTAAGCAGTAAGGATGATTCACTTTCCTTATATACAAGGATGGATTAAAGGCTATATCCAGAGCTAGAGGTGCTAACAATGGTCTGTCACCACAATCCATCATGCCTCTGCTTCCAAGGAAGTGCGCCAAGCCCAAGAATGCCATCCGGATGGATATTCCAGCTCAAAAGGGTTGAAACCCTCCATACTACTTCGGCAGGCAAAGAGTGTGTGATACACCCACGCACCTCCTAGTTTTTAGACACACACAGAATTGCAGCGGAGGCTTTCAAGGGGCAGTTTTAATTCCTACCCTTTTAGTTGTATGCATATGTGTATAGGCTATAGCTGTGTGTGTGTGAAAGAGAGAGAGAGAGAGAGAGAGAGAGAGAGAGAGAGAGAGAGAGAGAGAGAGGAAGAGGGAGGGAGGGAGGGAGGGAAGGAGGGAGGGGGAGAGAGAGAGAGAGAGAGAGAGAGAGAGAGAGAGAGGGAGGGAGGGAGGGGACCAGTGAGGTGGTGATACAGGAATCCTCTTTCCTCCAATTCTCCGTCCCATCAGGGTCCTGGCCACACACGCACAAGCCCAGCATGTTTTTCAAGCCACCAGGGCCAGGACTCATTGGCCACGAGGCATCTGCATAGCACCTGGCAGCTGCACCTTGAGTATGGATGTCTTTATTTACTATTTTACCTGTTTGAGGTATAGAATCCTCGAGCTTGCTCTAAACAGTAGAGGAATGGGGGCAGTGACAGAAAGGAGGATTTGAGAGGAGTATACAAAGGACAGAGCAAAACACAACCTCAAACAGGAGGCTCAGTCAGGGTTGCAAATGACATCAAGAAAAATATGTAAGAGACAGAATTGAAGGAAAATCTAATGCTCCTTTTTTTTTTTTCTTTTTCAATTTTTGTGATAGGGTATGGGTATTCACCAGAGAGACAAAGAGAGGGAAAGTGAGAAATCACCCCCTGAGGGAATGGCCATGTTGTAATCCCTTCTTCCCCATTTTTCTCTAGGGATTTTGGGCAAGCACACACTTTTGCCTGGTGTGATTTTTCAGGCCGTCAGGTCAGGGACTTGAACCACACAGTAAGCCATGTGAGACCCAGTGCCTTAACTACCAATGTTCTATTGAAGACATAACCCAGACACAAAATTATTATCCTCAGACCTCTACCCTACAGTAGGATGAAAGAGACATTTAAGTTATAAAGAGAGGAGAGGCAATGAGAAAAACACAAGCTTGACTCAGAAACCTACTGCATATCAGGATGTATGCTAGACCTGGGAAAAATATGTCATCTTTGCAATCCCCATGTTACAGATGAGAAAACTGAGTATGAAGTCTCTGAGTATTTCATCCACTGTCACACCACTAGTCCTTGATGGAGGTGCCATGAAACCAGGGGCTCTGACTCAAGACAACTCTTTCTTTAAAAAAAAAATTTTAGAGAAATTTTTGCTACAGGGTACATGGGCTTGCCAGAGACACAGAGAGATACAGAGAGACAGAAAGTGAGAACTCACCCCCCCAGTGGGGATGGCCACATCGCAATCCTTTCTCCTCCATTCTCTTCTCAGGATTTTGGGCAGGCACATACATGCACCTGGCATGAGTTTTAAGTCACCGTGTCCAGGACTTGAACCACAGTCAACCATGTAGGAGTCCAGTGATGTAACCATGATGCCATCTGCTGGTCCCCAAGACAGCTTTTGTCAAGAAGGAAAACAGAGGGAACCAGCAGTTAGCGTAATGGCTATGTCGCTGGACTCCCACGTAGTCAACCGCGGTTCGCGTCTCGGACCCGGTGGCTTACAACTCACGCCGGGCGCGTGTGCGTGCGTGCCCAAGATCCCGAGAGGAGAATGGAGGAAAAGGGATTGCGGCGTGACCATCCCCCCTGGGGGGTGATTTCTCGCTTTCTGTCTCTATGTCTCTCTCTGTCTGTCTGGCGAGCGCACGCGCCCTATAGCGAAAAAACCTCTCCAAAAAAAAAAAAAAAAAGGAAAACAGAAAGGATGAAGGTCAGAATCCTGTTTTACATTGTTTCTTAGAAACAGAGAACTCATGTATATCAGATGAAAAGGTTTTGTTAAGAGAATAAAAATACAGGAGAGATGGAAAAATAAGATTTTGGTGCTATTTTTGATTAACATCTTGAAGCTCAGAATGAGGACAGCAGTATAACAAAATGAAGAAAACTATGGGTTAGTGTAATGGGAAGTGGGAGGCTGAAAAACCATGCCGGGCGTCACTGACATTTTATTTTATTAATGAATTCATTATTATTATTTGTTACAATTTGACCAGAAAGAGACAGAGAAAGAAAGGGGAAGTGAGAAAGCAAGCCACCAGATCTGAGACTCAAACCACTGTTGGCCATATGGGATTCCAGTGCCTTAACCGCCATGCTACCGACCAGTCCCCAAGGCTAAAAATTTGAAAGAAATAAAACATAATCAAGTAAGAGACACACTATTTTCACATTTCATTTTATCTGTTTTAAGAACAATACTATAGAGCCATGGTCCCAGCTGCAAGCAGGGCCCAGGCTTTTAGCAGGCCAGGGCCATAATATATATAATATTCTATATCCACTAGCACATGTGAGTGCTTTTCCAGATCCAAACTACAGGGGCCACAGTATTATCCCCAAATGAGGGAGGGTGTCTTGGAGAATCACTAAAGATTCAACGTCTACAAAACAGTTGCAACCAAGTACAACTGCAAATAGAAAAGAAAAACTAGCCTATCGGTGCCAGCAGGTAGCATAGCGGTTAAAGTACTGGGATCCTACATGGTCAACTATGGTTAGAGTCCTGGACCTGGTGGTTTGAAACAAGCCGGGTGCATATGCATGCATGCCCAAAGTCCCAAGAGGAGAATGGAGAAGGGATTGTGATTTTCTTGCTTTCTGTCTCTCTGGCAAGCCTACACACCTTATAGTAAAATTTCTCAAAAAAACAAAACAAAAAAAACAACCAAACAAACAAACAAAACAACAAGCAGACAGACAACTGGCCTACCTGTTACACTTGTCTTAGTGAGGGCCACCTTATCAGATATGCTTTCTAATAGCTTTATGGGTGGAATCCCTGCTTATTGATTATGATGAAATCTTCCTAAATAGAGTCATTTCTTCAGTTGTCACAGTCATCATAAAGACCTTCTTATTTAGAGAATCTTTTCAAGATTTGTGTCCCTCACACAGAGTAGCTTGCTAAGCACATTCTGAACATTATTACTTCACATCGTATATCCTAACTGATGACTGGTGCTTATGGTTGCCTTAAGTTTATTTTTAAAAGACCTAAGATTGTCCAGTAGGTAGTGTGCTGGTTAAGATGCTGAACTCCCACATAGCCAACGGTAGTTCGAGTCCTACACCTGGTGGCTTGAAAATTACACTGTATATGTGTGCCTACATGCCCAAAATCCCAAGACGAGAATGGAGAAAAAAGGATTGTGGTATGGCCATGCCCCCAGATGGTGATTTCACACTTTCCCTCTCACTGACTCTCTGTCTTTCTCCAGCAAACACATGTGCCCTATGGCAAAATCAAAACAAAATTTAAAAAACCAATATTATGAATCTAATCAATAACACTTTATCCCATGTGACTACAGTAAGTTCACTTGTAGAGAACTATCTAACACCTTCTGAGGTCTGTGTACCAGTATGGTCTAGAATTTCCTTGCCTTCCCTGTCATAAAGTTATTTCCATGCCTTCCCTCTCACCACAATTCATCCAAAGTGACAAGTCATCCTCAACTCTTTTTCAGTCAGTCTCCAGCGCTAGGCCCACTTCCATTCTACAGTCACCTATGCATTCATCCCTCCATTCCAGATTTTTAAATGCCCAGTGGCCATCTCTACGGGACGGTCCCACAGGTATTTCACAGCCAGTACAGCAGGATGATAGGAGTCCACTCTTCAGCATACGTTAGATCTGGGCTCAAGTCCCAGCTCTGCCTCTGCTTGTTAAGAGAATATGGTTGTTGAGCTCAGTGCCTTGGGTAAAATGTTCTGTGTGAATCTATAGAATGGGACCAATAAGGCCCATTCACTCCATAAGTGATTGTGAAAATTAACACAGAATACTCACAGAGCACCAAGCATGCAGTGTGGTGAATACAGTATTATAAAACATAAAACTGAACCCATTATCTCCACCTGTAAACCTGCGCTTCTCATTCTAAATGCATTCCTTCCCATCCACAGTATAGTCGATGGGTCACTACATGCTGTTTATCCCTAACTCTTCCATTTTCTCATTTTTTTGTTTTTGATTTGTCTGGGGTGGGGGGGACACGTGTGCTCACCACTAGCTAAGGAGGGACAGAGAGGGAGAAGGAAATTGAGAAAGCATCCCCCATAGAAGACAGTCACACTGGAATCCTTTCTGCATTTCTCCTTTTGGGATTTGAGGTACATACACAGGTTCCTGGCATGTTTGTTTTGTTTTGTTTTGTTTTGTTTTTTTTTGAGAGATTTTCGCTATAGGGCGCGTGCGCTCGCCAGACAGACAGAGACAGACAGAGAGACAGAAAGCGAGAAATCACCCCCCGGGGGGGATGGTCATGCCGCAATCCCTTCTCCTCCATTCTCCTCTCGTTATCTTGGGCACGCACGCACACGCGCCCGGCGTGAGTTTTAAGTCACCGGGTCCAGGACATGAATCGCGGTTGACTACGTGGGAGTCCAGCGACATAGCCATTACACCAACTGCTGGTTCCCCCTGGCATGTTTTTCAAGCCACCAAGTCCAAGACTTATATCTCATAGTTGGCCATGTAGGATCCAGCTGCCTTAATCAGCATGCCACCAGCTGGCCCCATTTTCTCATTTTTTAAAAGATTCCTTCTTTCTTCCTTCTGTGTGAGAGAAAGAGAAAGAGAGACAACACCCACAAGCTTCATGCTGTGATCCATCTCCAGCTCACCCAGCCCAGACCACAGGCAGGCTCAGGGAAGTCTTAGGATGCAAACCCAGGACATTTCCCATACGAGTCTGGTTGCATTACTGCTGCAACGCTGCCTGGCCTCTATTTTATCACTTCTTTTTTTAGCATACAGAATAATAATAATTATATGAAATTACAAACTTTTTTTCCAAAATAGATTCTAATTAACTGAATGAGATAAAGGAAAGACTTTTTTGAAATAGGAATTGCTGTAGTAGAAAACAAGAGGTATTGTCCAAAGACTTTGTTGCTTAATTTGTAAAACATTTTATTTCATTTCTTTTTAAAAATTTTTCTTAATTTTGCTTAATACCTTGAGAAATATTTTCCTTGATATCTTAGGTACCGGTGCTGAGCTGTAAAATGTATCACATGGCCTTAAAAGGGTTATTTGGGTAAAATATTCTGTATAAATAATAGCACTAAACAACAAAACAAAACAGATAAAAAACTTACTATACAAAATTGTTAGAATTATCTATTGGAGGACCAGTTCCACTTCTGCCTCTTTAAGGCTCTGTAACCTTGAGCAAAGCACTTTAATGCTCTGTCTCAGTTTCATTGTGTGTAAAATGAGGATAATAGGGGCCAGCTGGTGGCATGGTGGTTGGGGCACTGGACTCCCACATGGCCGACCACAGTTCAAGTCCCTGGAGGCTTGCTTTCTCACTTTCTCCACACACCCCCCCCCCACATAAGTGCACATATCCTATAGCAAAATTTTTTTTTAAATAATAAATTGGGGCCAGCGGGTGAAATAGTGGTTAAGGTATTGGCCTTCCACATGTCTGACCATGGTTTGAGTCCCAGACCAGTAACTTGAAACTCACATCAGCACATGTGTGTACATGCCCAAAATCCAGAGACAAGAATGAAGAAAGAACTGTGTCACGGCTATCACTCCTGGGGGATAATTTCTTACTTTCTGTCTGTCTCCCAGGCAATCACACACATCCTATAGCAAAACTCTCTAAAAAATTAATTAATTAATTAATTAATTAAATAATTATTTAAAAATGAGGATAATAATAATAAGTAGATTTGTCTTGAGGATAAAGTTAATAAATATAAAGCATGTGGAAGAACTCCTGGCACAGAGTACATTCCTAGTAAATACTATTTTTAAGGTGTTGTTAGTGAAGATCAAATAATGCATTTGTAATCTGCAAAAGCTATAAAAACAGAGAATATGATGTCTTCTTCAAATCAGATTATTTTGCACTTGAAAAAGATTTATGGGGCTTAGAAATGGACTGTTGTCTGTTGATGATAATGTGTATAATGTCCTCAGCTGAACTGGTATGAGATGTATTTGTGTTGGGTAAATTCACTTTACATACCAAGTGATACACAGTGACTGAAAGTATAAAATAAATAAAAATAATGATTAGAAAGGATTTATGGGGGCTCTTTTGACATATTTGCTTGAATTTAAACTCAGCTATAAATATAAACACTGCTCTTTAAAATTCACGTAATAGCACTAGTAAAAATGTTTTAAATCATTTAACGCCTGGTAGCAAATGTATATATATGGAGACCCATTATTTTGGAATCTTGGAGTCTTTCTTAACGCTCTCCAAATTCACCAAATTTAAGTAAAAATCACACTAGAGTAGTAACAAGAGTCCAGGATTCAAAATCCAGACCATACACAAGGTGAATGTTTTTAGGCAAGTTGTTTAGTCTCTCAAGTTGAGTCTCATGTAAAAATTACCAGGTAGAAGAAGATAATCATAAGATCTCATCCAATTATAAAATTCCATGAATGGCAGTTAGGATAAACATCATCTTCATTTTCTTTGGGATAGATTTTAAAGGAGTGGCCTTAAGTCATATATTTGGAACTTCAAACTAAAAACAAACCAACAACACCATTGTCCTGGCTCCTAGACTGGAACTTTTAAGTCAGTGAATCTCCAGCTTTTCAAATTGAGACGCCCTAAAATCCCCCTGCCATGTAAAAACACTGCAAATAAAGAAATCTTTAGAAAAATAAACTCCATAAGTCTAATACCACATGAAAACTTCTTTCAGTTTTAATCTCCCTTAGGCAAAAGGATATGCCAGCTGGGATCAGCAGTTGGCATAATGGCTATGTCGCTGAACTCCCATGTAGTCGACCACGAGTCAAGTCCCGGACCCGGTAACTTAAACTCATGCCAGGCGAGTGTGCGCATGTGTGCCCAAGATCCCAAGAAGAGAATGGAGGAGAAGGGATTGCAGTGTGGCCATCCCCCCGGGGGTTGATTTTTTGCTTTCTGTCTCTCTGTCTTTCTGGCGAGCATATGCGCCCTATAGCAAAAACCTCTCCAAAAAAAAAAAAAAAAAAAATGATATGCCAGCAGTAGCCTATACATATTGTGTTTACTGCATTTCTTGATTGGATCATTTTCTCTTGTGCTTGATTTAATTCATGTTGTTTTGTTCATCATGGCCTTTCTAGTGGGACAGGAAATAGAAAGGAAAAATAATATTTAATATTGATTGTCCTGACCCTGTTTAGGACTGGGTTAATGTGTATGTGTCTTTTTTTTTTTTTTTTTTTGAGGATTTACAATATCATACCCCTTTATTAGCAAGAAAGTTATATTTTTTTTGTTTTTTTTTCTTTTATTTATTTATTTTTACATTTAACCACAAACATTTACTTTAAATAGCAAAAAGTTTTAGCTCATACTCCATAATTCTTGACAGTTTACAAACAACTTTCAAAATTTCAAAATACTGAATTTTAAAGATAATGTTCAAAATATGTCTTACAATTTTGTATAATTTTATAACTCTAACAACAGAAGAAGTATGGTTTCAAATATATATATATATAATATATATATATATTATATATATATATATATAATACATATATACACACATTTTAGAGTGCAGACAGTCGATATATATTAAGTGGGGACATACAATGCCTCTCCTTCATAGCATGGCTTGCTACACTCAGTCGTAAGTCTTCCATATTCATCCACTTCCTTTCAAAAGCCAGGGATTTGTTGTTTTTTATGGATGAATAGTATTCCATTGAGTATATGTGCCACAGTTTTTCTAACCATTCATCAGTTCGTGGGCATTTAGGTTGTTTCCATGACTTAGCAATCGTGAAAAGTGCCACAATAAACATCGATGTGCAAGCACTTTTTCGATTAAGTATTCTTCTGCCCTTCGGGTAGATACCAAGGAGTGGGACTGCTGGATCATATGGTAGTTCTATTTGTAGATTTTGGAAGAATCTCCAAATTGTTCTCCACAGTGGTTGGACCAATTTACAATCCCACCAGCAGTGTAAGAGAGTTCCCTTTTCACCACACCCCCTCCAGCACTTATCATTTTTTGTTTTTTTAGTCTTAGACATTCTGACTGGGGTTAGGTGATATTGTTGTTTTGATCTGCATTTCTCTTACAATGAGGGATGGTGAGCATTTTTTCATATGCCTTTTAGCTATTTGTATGTCATCTTTAGAGAGTGGTTTTTTCAACTCATTCTCCCATCTTTTAATAGGATTGATTGTCTTTTTCCGGAACAGCTGCTTGAGTTCCTTGTGAATTCTGGTTATCAGTCCCTTGTCTGATGCATAGTTTACAAAAATATTTTCCCATTCTGAGGGCTGTCTGTTCACACTAATCACTGTGTCTTTTACCATGCAGAAACTTCTTAGTCTGATGTAATCCCACTTGTCTATTTTAGGGATCATAGACTGTGCGTTGGGAGTCTTATTTAAGATGTTTTTCCCTACCCCAATGTCTCCCAGATTTTCCCCGGTGTTTTCCAGGGGCAGTTTTATAGTTTGAGGTCTTAGATTTAGATCTTTGATCCACCTTGACTTTATTTTTGTCAGAGGTGAGAGGTATGGGTTCAGGTTCATCTTTCTGCAAGTGGAGATCCAGTTTTGCCAGCACCATTTGCTGAAGAGGTTTTCCTTTTCCCACTGAATTGACTGGTACCCCTTGTCAAAAATCAGTTGGCTGTATGTGTGAGCATTCATTTCTGGGGACTCTATTCTATTGGTCCACCTGTCTGTTCCTGTGCCAGTACCGTACTGTTTTGATTACCACAGCTTTGTAGTATATTTTTGGGTCAGGGAGTGAGATGCCGCCCACTCCACTCTTCTTGTGCAGAACTGCTTTGGCAATACGGGGTCTTTTATGATTCCAGACAAACTTTATGATTGTCTTTCCTAGATCTGTGAAGACTGTGTCTGGTACTTTGATTGGCATTGCATTAAATAGGTAGATTAATTTGGGTAAAATTGCCATTTTGATTATATTAATTCTTCCAATCCAGGAACATGGGATGTCCTTCCACTTTTTTGTGTCATTTTCAATTTTTTTTTTTATCTTCTCATAGTTTTCCTTGTGGAGATCTTTAACTTCTTTGGTTAGATTTATCCCTAAGTATCTTATACTTTTTTTTTTAATAATTATTTATTTTATTTATTCATTCATTTATTATTATTTTTTTAAATTTTGAACAGAGAGAGACAGAGGGTGAGAGTGAGAGAAAGAGGAAGTGAGAAAGCAAGCCACCAGATTCAGGACTTGAACCCTGGTCAGCCATGTGGGAGTGTCCAGAGCCTTAACCACCACGCCACCTGCTGGTCCCCCAGTATCTTATACTTTTTGTGGCTATGGTAAATGGAACAACTGTTTTCAGTTCTATCTCAGTCTGCCTGTTGTTCATATACAGAAATGCTATAGATTTCTGGATATTAATTTTGTAACCTGCAACGTTATTGTATTCATGTATTACTTCCAGAAAATTTTTTATGGAAACCATTGGGTCTTCTATGTATACAATCATGTCATCTGCAAATAGAGAGAGTTTCACCTCTTCTTTTCCTATCTGAATGCCTTTTATTTTTTCCTCTTTTCTGATGGCAATGGCCAGGACTTCCAGTACTATATTGAAGAGGAGTGGAGAAAGTGGACATCCTTGTCTTGTACCCATTTTTGGTGGAAAAGCTTTCATCTTTTCTCCATTGAGGATGATGTTCAATATGGGTTTTTCATAGATAGCTTTTATTGTGTTGAGAAATGACCCTTCTATGCCAATTTTGCTAAGAGTCTTGATCATGAAGGAATGTTGTATCTTATCAAATGCTTTTTCTGCATCAATCGATATGACCATATGGTTTTTGTCTTTCTTCCTATTAATATGGTGGATTACATTTATGGTTTGACAGGGCCATGCAGACAACACAAGTTGGTAAAGAGGCTGTCTCCCATGGCCTGGCCTGGGAAGAAACAGCAAGACAAGGCCGGTGATTTACTAACCCTCATCGTGTCATTTTACTGGCCTGTAGTTAATTTCTCTGCCATGAGCTTTACTGACGGTACCCCATAAGGGCAAAATAACACCCCCAGTTCTGTGAGGCATGATGTTAGGTGATCCATTTGCCTTCTTTCCATGTTCCTCTTATGTGCACTAATTGCTATGAACTTCCCTCTTATGACTGCTTTAGCAGTGTCCCAAAGATTATGGAAACTCATGTCCTCATTGTCATTGGCTTCCATGAACCTTTCGATTTCAGTCTTTATTTCTTCAGTAGTTGTGGAGTCATTCATGAGTAGGTTATTAAGTTTCCATGTATTTGAGTATTTTTGAGGATTTCTCTTGAACAGTTTTTGTTTTACAGCCAATTTTGTCAGAGATTAGTATTACAACTCCAGCTCTTTTTTGGTTCCCATTTGCATGGAAAATCTTTTTCCAACCTTTCACTTTCAGTCTATGTATATCTTTATCCATGAAATGGGTTTCCTGTAGGCAACAGATAGAGGGTTTTTGTTTTTTAACCCATTCAGCCAGTCTGTGTCTCTTGATTGGAAAATTTAATCCATTAACATTCAATGTTATTATCGATGTTAATGGATCTGTCCCGACGTTTAAGTTGGCCATTGTCTTAGTTGCCTTTTACTCTTTTGTTTCTGGCTGCTACTTCTTTAGTTTTCCTGGAAGAATACTTTCTTCAGGGTTTCATGGAGAGCTGGCCTGGTGCTGGCAAATTCTTTCAGGTTTTGTTTGTCTGAGTAGATTTTAATCTTTTTTCCCATATGAAGGATAATCTTGCAGGATACAATAATCTTGGTTGAAATTGTTTCTCTCTTAACACTTTCAATACATCTTCCCATTCTTTCCTTGTTTGCATTGTTTCCGTTGAGAAGTCCGGTGTTAGCCTGATGGGGTGACCTTTGTAAGTCACTTGTCGTTTCTCTCTTGCCAGTTTTAGTATCTTATCTTTATCTGTGGTCTTAGTCAGTCTGGCTATGATATGCCTTGGGGAAGATCTTCTTGGGTTGATCCTATTTGGTGTCCTTTGTATTTCTTGGGTCTGGATGTTTGAGTGCCTCTCTATGCTTGGGAAATTTTCTTCCAAGATTTCATGGAATAGGTTTTCCATGCTCATATTAGTTTCTTCACCTTCTGGGATACCAATTATTCGGATGTTAGGAGGTCTAATGGAATCTAGTAATTCTCGTATGTTATCTTCATGTTTTTTTGTTATTTTCTCCTTTTGGTGGTTTTCTCTAGGTCAGAAGTTTTATCAGAGATTCGACCTTCAGCATGGTCTAATCGACTTTTAATACGTTCAAGAGAGTTTTTCGTTTCCTGTATTTCAGACTTCACCTCTAATAGTTCTGTCTTATTCTTCCTTAGCATTTCCTCCTTCATATCGTTGAAGGACTTTCTCATCTCCTGTAGTTCATTGTCTCTTTTCTGTTTCAGCTCATAGTACGTGTTCAACATGAATGTTCTAAACTCTATCTCAGACATTTTGGTAACGTCCTCTATTTTTTCAAGAAAAGGAATGGAGTTACTGTGTTCCTTTGATGGAGACATATTTCTTGCTTTATTCAGGCCTGAGGTTCTTCTACTTCTAACCATTGGGAGATGTGTTCCCTTTGAAAAACCTTTTACAAGAACGCTTCTTTGAATAGGAGCAAGTGTGTTTCCTTTCTGATGTGGAATGGAGACAGCCAAATTCTCTCTTCAATTGTGTTTAGTAATGGAATCCAAGAAAAAGTATTCTCTTCATGTGTGCAAAAAAAAAATGTATCTCCTTCCCAGGTGGTTCAGTGAAATGGAGGATTCTAGAGAGTCTTTAAAATGCTAGAATGTTTCAGAATTGTAATTCTAGACCTATCTAGACAGCCAGGGATGGTGAAGATAAAGGAAGTGAGGACTGAATAAGTGGGAAGAAAATAATACATAGAATAAAGAAAAAGTCGCGTGCTGCGTATGAGGCGCGCGATTTCACCAGGGGTTGAAAGCTGGGAGTATGGTGTGGTGGAACTGAGGGCGTTCCTATGTGTTAATCAGAAGAGAGAAATTTACAAATGAAAGACGTGGGTAAGGGGACAGAAAAAGAAAGGGGAGGGGAAAAGAAAGTGTACCTGGCTGAAAGAGGGGTGTCTGGCTTGGGGGTCCCGAGGCTGAAGCTACTGGGGGCAGTCCTCCCTCAAAGATCCTGGCCCAGGGGTCGAAAGATGGGAGTGTCTGTCTTTGTTTTTTACAAAAAAAAAAAAAGTTTAAAAAGGAAACAAAAAGTTAAACAGAAGAAAGCTTATAGAATAAAGATATAGAAAAAGAAATTTTTGTTAAGTTTATGTATTCATTTATTCCAAGACAGGGAGAGAAAAAGGGAAGAGAACCACTGGCAGGGACTTCATGCTACAGTCAACCCTCAAACTCAGGCAGTCCTACTCATGGGCACGCACACACACCCAGCATGCACAGCAAGGTCACAGGACATGAACCTAAGACCTTTCCCATGTGTGTCCAGTTGCAATACCATTGCACCATTGCCTTTTCCTAGAAATATTTCTGTACAGCTGTACGACGTGCTTGTATTTTAAGCTAAGTGTTATCACAAGAGTAAAAAGTTTAAATTAATTTAGAGGTTTATAAACTAAGAAAGTTAAAATCATTTAAGATTAATCTATTATTAAAGAAAGAAAAAACTTTTCTGTAAATTTAATGCTGCCTAAGTATACAAAGCCTTTAGGTCTACAGTAGTGCACAGTAACACCTTAGACTTTCACATTCTACTCACTGCTCATTCACTGACTTGCCCAGAGAAACTTCCAGTCCTGAAAGAACCATTCATGATAAATGCCCTACACAGATGTACCATTTATAATCTTTTCTATCATATTTTTACTGTACCTTTTCTATATTTAGATATGTTTAGATATACAAATACTTACCATTGTTATAATTGCTTGCAATATTCAGTGCAGTAACATACTGTATGAGCTTGTAGACTAGGAACCATAGGCTACTGCTATGTCCCATATGCCTAAATAAATGCGTGCTCTGAGAGGGGGTAGCCATGGATTTGAAGATAAACATAGAAATAAACACACAAAGACATACAAGTAGAGAAAAGCATGGATTGGGTGGTACTGACTTCTCTGATGGAGGCGGCCATGACCCCGAACTGTTCCCAGGTTTATTCTTTTAAAGGGAAGAAAATAGGGGAAGGGGAAGTGGAATGCAAAGCCGGTTGTTTTCAGATGCTTATCAGCTGAAGATGCAAAGACACCTAGTGCCATGTAGTTCTATGTAAGTTTTCTCTAATCTTCTCGGGCCAATTCTGATTAACACATGTGGTTTAACCCAATATTGCTTTGCAATTTCAGAACGTAGAGGCAGCTAACATATTCACATGTTAATGGTATTCACTGCCCTTGCATATGACTGCCCATGAAGCCACATTTCTGCATATGTCTAAAGGTCACCATATTTGCTCAGATTTAGGATGTTCCCTACAGACTATACCATATGGACTAGGTGTGTAATAGGTTACATAACCTAGGTTCGTGTATGTACACTCTGTGATGTCCACACAACAATGATACATCCTAATGACACATTTCTAAAGAACATATTCATATTGTTAGGCAACACATGACTATAATGTTGATATTACCCTGAATTAGTCTCAATGGTGCCCAATATTAAGAAGTGTGTACTGACTATATATACCTGATACCATCTGACACAGCTGGCACCACTTGGCAAAGGGCAGCAGGAGGCATAGTATGTTGGCAGCTGAGAAAAATAGTCAGCATTCTGAATTCAATCATTTTCTTAGTAGTTCTAACAGACAAAATAGACTTTAAGACAAAGAATACTACTAGAGATAAAGAGGAACATTTCATAATGATAAACAGGTCAATTGACCAAGGCCAATCTTAAATGCATATTTTTCAAAATATTATAAGTAAAAAATCAGAGAAGTAAATAAAAAAAAGAGACTACACCATCAAGTTAGAGTTTATTTTGTGTTTTATTTTGTTTTTAATTTTTGCCAGAAGGCATGTACACCTACCTACCAGAGAGAGGGAGAAGGAGAAAACAACCCCCAGTGGGGTGTAATCACACTTTGATCCCTTCTCCTCCATTTTCCATCCTGTTGGGATTTGGGGCATGCATGCATACATATTCAGCATATTTTTCAAGCCACTAGGTTCATAACTCAAATTGTGCAGTCAGTTATGTGGGGTCTGGCTCCCTCAACCACCAGGCCATGAAAAGAGATTCTAACATTCTTTCACATATTGATATAACAAATAGGGAAAATCAATAAGGATATTGGAGATTTGACTAATATTGTCAATCAACTTGATCTATTAGGTATTTATATAACACACCAACCAATATTTGCATAAAATATTCTTTTTTCCTGATTGTACATGGGACAATTATCAAAAGGACCTTATCATAGTACATAAATCAAATATCAAAATACTCAAAGAATTTAATTATACAGAACCTTTCTCTGAACAAAGGAATTAAATTAGAAATCAATTACTGAAAAATACATAGAAAGCCCCAGAATTTGGAAATTAAGAAATTACTTCTGAATAATCTATAAGCAATCTAAATGTAAATTATAAAATATTTCAAGTGAAATGTTAACAATATAAAAATTTGGGGGTTGAAGCTAAAATTGCACTTGGAAGGAAATTCTAGTTTTTGAATGTATGTATTAGGAAAAAAGAAAGATTTTAAATTAATAACCTAAGTTTCTTCATAAGGGATCTGGGAAAAGAAGAGCTAATACAATTCAAATTAATTAGAAAAGAGGGGACATTAGAAAATGTAAAACAATGAAATGGCACATAAGGAATAGAAAAAATCAAAATGCCAAAAGCTGGATCTTTGAAAATATTTTTTTTATAAGTTTATTTCTTCAGTGAAAGAAAGAGATAGACAAAGAAACAGGAAACCCCAACAGGGCCTGTACAACATGATCCAGCCCAAATTGTGGGGATGCACCTGTGCACTCAGCCTGTACAAAGAGGTCCAAGGACATAAAACTAGGATCTCCTCATGTGGTTCTAGCAATACAGAGTGCTGCATTTCTTCTGAACCAATGTCTGGCCCCCCGAACAATTTTTTTTTTCACTTGATAAACTCTGTTAAGATTGGTCAAGGAAAGAAAAAGAGAGAAACTCCACAAATTACCAATATCAAAATTAAATAGGGACATCACTACTGACACTATAGACCATAAGAGAATATTATGAAAAATTGCACACCAACATATTTTCCAACATAGATAACATGGGAAAAATCCATCAAAAACATAAATTATGAAAAACCCAAGAAAGGAGAAAAAATTTGAATAGTCCTACAACTATTAAAGATATTGAACATGTCAGGGCTAGTGGGTGGTGTGGTAGTTAAGGCGCCCTGGACTCACACATGACTGACCATGGTCCCAGTCTCAGACTTAGTGCCTTGAAAATCACACTAGGCACATGTGCACGTGTGCCCAAAATCCCAGGAAGAGAAAAGAGGGGAAGGAATTGTGGCATAGCCATCCCCCTGGGGGGTGGTTCCTCGCTTTTCCTCTCACTGTTTCTATCTTTATCTAGGAAGCATATAAGTTAAATACCTTCTATTTTTATTTTATTTTATTTTTTTTTGCATATAGACAGCCATGTGGGACCCAGCAGCCTTAAACACTATGCTACTGACTAATCCACTGCTGTTCTTTCTACTTCTATAGCAAAAAAAGTAAAATAAAATAAAAAATAAAAGATATTTAACTTGTCATTTAAATTTTCTCAAATGCAGCCTTAAGAAGATGGCTTCATTCATGATTTCTATCAAATATTTAAGAAAAAATGAATAACAATTACAATAACAAAATGAATACAAACTCAGGAAATGAAGGAGGACAATTTCAAATGTATTCTATGAGGTGAGGGTAAACCTGATACTGAAACCTGACAGGTACACTACAAGAAAAGAAGAGTAGGTATCAATAACTTTCTTAAATAGAAATATAAAAATTCTTAACAAAGTACTATCAAATCAAATATAGCTATACAGAGAGTATAACATGAGGAGCCTTCTAAAAGTTCTTGGAAAATGAGTATTATGACAAAACTATGCATGGATTTAAAAATTTTTGCACTGAAATAAACTCATACTTCAACTCCATCTTCCACAAACTTTCTGAAGTAGTCTCGTATATCACAACCAGTACACTCTTTCCTATGAGCACAAGATTCGTTTACCAATCCAAAGTCAATCAACGCAGGTCACATCCATGGACTGGTGGTTAAGGCAACCAGATCTCACTGGCTGACCCCATGTGTCAAGTCCCAGACTTCCATGAGATTATGGAAACTCTCATGTATCTCTGGTGGGAGAGAAAAATGCAGCAACCATTTTAAAATGCCATTTTTTGGGTTCTTTAAAAATTAATGCATATCCCTATTACCATATAATTTCACTCCTAGGAATTTACCTAGAACAAAAGAAAACACAGATTGTTATAAGTAAGAGCTTCATTCATAACTGCCAACAACTGGCAAAATGGCCATGGATAGGAAAATGGTTACACCAACTGTCATATAAGTATACAATGAGATACTGCACAGCAATAAAAAAGAATGGACTGATACCCATAACAATATGAAAGAGTCTCAAAATTCTTAAAAATCATTTTGTTAAGCAACAGAACACAGACATAGAGAGTATTCTGTTTAGAGAAAGTTCAAGAATAGAATGAAGTGAACTACAGCAGTAGAAAGAACAGCAGTGGATTAGCCAGTAGCATAGTGGTTAAGGCTGCTGGGTCCCACGTGGCTGTCTGTGTGGTTTGAATTCCAGACCTAGTGACTTGAAAAATATGCCACATGCATGTGAATGCATACTCAAAATCCCAAGAGGAGAATGGAGGAGAAGGGACTGTGATGTGGCCATCCTCCCTGGACAGGTGCTTTCTCACTTTCCCACCTTCCCTCTCTTTCTGTCTCTCTCAGATGTCTGTACATGCCCCATAGCAAAACTGGAAAATGAACAAACAAAAAGGCTGTTGGGCACCTAAGAAAACAACTTGCAAAAATACCTAAGAAAACTTTACAAGTTAACGGAAATGTTCTTCATCTTTATTGGCATGCTGATCACCATACATTTATCTAAATCTATCAAACTGTTCCGTCAAGATCTGTGCACTTCATGTGCTAATATAAAAATGGTACCAGACAACATAGAGTAATTAAACTTGACGCTCTGCATATGAGGTAATCTCATGTGGAAATATTCCTAGTTCAAATCCAGAGACCTTAAGTACACTGGGCATACCTGCCCATGATCCAAAGTAGGCTAAAGGCTAGGGGTGCATTGCGGCATCAAGACCCTGTCGGAGGAGGTGCTGTCTGCCTCTCTCTCTCTCTGTTTATCTCATGCATGAAATAAATAAACTTTTAGATAGACAGAATCTAGCATTTTTTAAATGCCAGAAAACATGTGTGTACACCAAAGAGATAGAGAGATACAGAGACACAGAGAGACCTCCAATGGGGTCAGGTCATGTCACAATCACCTTTCTTCCATTCCTTCTTCCCATCAGGATCCTGAGCACATGCACACACATGCCATGCACTAGGCATGTTTTTCAAGTTGCTGGAGCTGGGATCAGCCATGTAGGATCTGGCTCCCTCCACATGGCTGGGCTGTGAGGCCAGCCCTAAAATATAGCATTTTTATATACCTTGTCTTACATAAAATCTCAAGTAGGTATGTCCTGTTTTAAGAAAGAAACGATAAAATAGCTAAATTGGGTTATGATCAAGATGATTTTTGCTCAGAATATTTGCTCGGGTGTTCCTCCAAATAACAAGATCCCTTAGCACACTGAAAATGTGATTAGATTTACAAACACCTAGTTTACAACAACTTTTTAGGAACATATGTTCTGCATAAGGAATCAGCTCCAAAACTGGAGAACATCTCAGTCATTCTGGTTCTGAAGAATCTCTCAGGCATTTGACTGAGTTCCAGAGAAGTGGATAACTTAGGATCATTTTCTGAAGAAACAACCCTCATAATAGACAATGCAACAGATATGTCACAACTGGAAAGCTACCTATGGGAGGTTTCTTCCTCATAGCAAAATAATGTGTTTCAACAGGTTCAAAGAGCTATAAGAGGAAGCATTTGCATTTACAAACCAATCTGGTTATATTGTCTATGGCATTTTCCTGCATGGACAAGCATCTTTTCAGTTTTCTCTTGACATATCTATTGCTATCTTTCTAAAAGCTGCTTTTGCACATGAAAACTTGCCATTTCACACACAGTAAAACACTTAAATTCTTCCTCACACATACCAAAAAATCATAGGATCTTTGGGAAATTTATTATATTTTTATCTTTACAGAGAACTGGTAAAATTAAGTTGCATAAGCTTATAGACCCATACATATTATCCTATTAACTAAAGCTATGGTAAATAAAATCTATACAATATACAGCGTAAAACCAAGGAGCTTCTAATTACTTGCTTTATCCTTTAAAAAAAAAACTTTGTTTTTTATTTTATTTTATTTTTATTTTTACTTCTTCCAGTAAAAAAAAAAAAAAAAAAAAGATTCCGGACTAGCAGGTGACATGATGACTAAGGTCCTAGATTCCTACACAAACTACCAATAGTTCAAGTCCTGGATCCAGTGACTTGAAAATCAAACTTGGCATATGTGCATGCATGCCCAAAATCTCAAGAGGATACTGGAGGAGAAGGGAATGTGGCATGGCTGTTCCCCCTTGGGGGGGGGGGGCACAATTTCTCACTTTTCCTCTCTCTGTCTCATTCCAGTAAGTGTACACACACACCCTATAGCAAAAATAAATAAATTAATTAAAAATAAATTAACTGATTTCTCTATGACCTTATAACTGACTATTTAAAGTCTAATTATACCATGATTTACATACAAGTAGAAAACAGAGGGTCAAAAAGAGATAGTTGGGACTCTGCTATATGGAACAATGCCTTTTTTTCTTTAAGACACCAATTCTACGGATCAGTGAGCTCAGGGCACTTCCCTTTGGATTCATATAACTCATCGCTGCCATTGACTCTGACTCTGCTGCTATGGCCAGTATCAGAGCTCATGGCAGAGGTGGGCAAGGAGGAGAAGGAAATCACGGGAGATCCATGAACCTACAACAGTGCTCGCCTGGGACTGCTCGGCCAAAAGGATGTGCGGTGCTCCCTCCAGCACCATAACCGTCCACTGCCTCCTTAGTTATCAGGCTGCAGGGTAAGGAAGCAGTTGAACCTCACTGACCTGGGACACCACAGATAAAATGTATTATTCGTCAGCAGGTAAAACATGTGTACTTGTTCATCTTAAGCTACATCTACCAAAGAACCTGGGTGCTTTATGGAAAATTGCACTATTAAGAGCAATTACTGGGTCCAGCAGATGGTGTAATGGTTACGTTGCTGGACTCCCATGTAATCGATCATGGTTTGAGTCCTAGACCCGGGGGCTAAAAACTCACACTGGGTGCATATGTGTGCATACCCAAATCCCGAAAGGAGAATGGAGGAGAAAGGACTGTGGTGTGGCCATCCTCCTTGTTTTCTGTCTCTGTCTCTCTCTCACTCTGTCAAGTGAATGCACGTGTCCTACTGGAAAAAAATCTCTCTTAAAAAAAAAAAAAGAAAAAGAGAGGGACCAGCAGTTAGCTATGTCGCTGGACTCCCATGTAGTTGACCGCGGTTCACATCCCAGAGCCAGTGGCTTAAAACTCAAGCCGGGCGTGTGTGCGTGTGTGCCCAAGATTCCAAGAGGAGAATGGAGGCGAAGGGATTGCGGCGTGGCCATCCCCCCCGGGGGGGGTGATTTCTCGCTTTCTGTCTCTCTGTTTCTCTCTGTCTGTCTGGCAAGCGCATGCGCCGTAAGGCAAAAACCTCTCCAAAAAAAAGAAAAAAGAAAAAGTAATTACCTGTTTGGACTAAACTCCAAAAACGGAGTTATGGAACACCAAATTACCATCTCTGTGCCAACCACAGCAGTGCAGCAGTAACACAGTGCTCTGTGATGTTGACCCTACATGAGAAGCTCCTAGGTCAGCATCCAGCAGTCTCCCTCTATGTACTGGACAGGGGCATGCCTGGGATCTGGGCTGGCTGAGTCTGGGAAGTAGTGAAGACCCTGTAAGGATTGCCTGTCTCTTTCTCTCTCTCAAAAGAGATAAATTAGTTTTTAAATATATATATATGTATGTATGTCTTTAGTAATGAGTGAATGAATGGAAGGCTGAATGAATGGTGTAGGAATCTACTATATTGTTAAGCACCTATACTTCTTATGCATAAATTTATGCATACTATATTGATTTCATTTGAATAAGTATATTAGTGTATTTACATGAAATAATAATACCAGCTACATAGCTGGTAGAATGGAAATAATATTTTTAAAATATTAAACCTATAAGCACGGCTTGCTACTCTCCACCTAGTAAAATCATGAGCAGTCAACATTTTCAGGGGACAGATAAAAAACAAAGAAGTTATTGTTCAATTTTAACTTAAAATATTATATTTCTTATCTTACTTTTTGGTTTTGATAACCAGATTTTGAGGAAACAGATGGAAATTTCTAAACTCTAAAGGCTTTCCTTGAAATATTAAGAACCAGAGCCTGAAAAACAAATTCAAGGAAAGAAAACCAGAAATAAAAACACACTATAGGATAAAATTCCCAACTCAGAGAAAGGAGAAAAAACCCTTGGGAACTGGGAAAACGGGGAATGAGAAGAGAAAATGAGATAAAAGGGGAGCTTAGATTCTAGCATCCTGGCTGTGATCACAGGGTCAAAACCCTGGGTGGGATGCAAGTGGAATGGAAACACACAAATACCTCTGGAGGAATCCAAGTGTAGAAGGACTTATTCCTCATTTCTCAAGAGAATAGTCTAGAATAATGCAAACTCCTTAAAGAAGACTTGCAAATGGCATGACATTTTCAACCTGGCCCAGCACTAACAGTGTAGGAATGGCTGAGGACGGCCCCTCACGCTGGATTATACAGGGAAAAAACAGATGGAAGCCATGCATCCCAGGGAGGTAGTTGCTCAGCGACCAGATTCAGGATGAAGAGCCACAATGAACAGGGATTTTGTGTCTCCAGGTTCTGGCAACATCCCAAGTTTTCAGGGGAAAATACCAGTTTGATGTCAAAAGCCAGCAGGATCAGCCATACCCCAGAGACCACCAGCAAGATGTCCAGGGCCAAGAGCTAACCAGTCACACCAACTGGAGACCTGAGAAGACCCAGCATATAGCCCGAGCCCCGTCCTAGCACCATAATGATTTGCAGTTTGTCCCGCATCCAGCTCACATCAGGGGAGGAAGTGGGAGGAGGGGCTGTGAGACTCCGTGAAAGAGGGCACACTTCATAAGAAGTTTGAATTTTAAACTAATGGAATTCGTGTCTAAAAGAAGCCATTTAAATTACCTTTTACTAGCAATTTTCAGTCCCCCTCTTACAACCCACACCTTCACCACCATTAGCAGAAATGAGTTTGAACACTAAATTAGATAAGTTATATAAAAATAATTTCCAATTCCTTTCTTCATGTGTCTGAGTTATATTAAAATAATAATAACTAATGATGGCTATTATTATCTACAAGACACTGCCCCAAATGCATTAGCTTTAGCTCATGTATTTTTAAAAATATATTCATTTCTTTCTTCCATGAGAGAAACAGAAAGAGGGAGGGAGACACAGAAGAAAACCTACAAAGTCCCTGCAGCGAGATCGACCCCAGCCTCAGCCTGGGTCATGCACACGCATGCATACATACACAGGGTGCAGAGGGAGTTCCCAGGATGCAAACTGAGGACCTTCCCGTATGGGTCCAGCCATGCTACCACTGCATCACTATCTGGTCCAGTAAAGCATTATTCTTATACCCATTTTACCAACAGGGAAATTAAAACAAAAATCCCACAGTAAGTGACAGAACCTAGACACACACCAGGAAATCTGGCATCGGGATGAAAATGTGACAGTTCTGAAGGTTCTATTTGATTTCTTTAAATAAGTTACTCTAGTCCTGATATACAAAAGGGCTGGTTTGAGCCACACTAATCCTCATCCAGTTCTCTGATCTACAGCATTTCACAGACCTGGAAGGAAAGAAAAGGCCCCTTTGAGGAAAGCACCTGTAATAACATGAAAGCAATGACTACACATCCTTCTGCTAGCGTTTTCTGTGGAAACGATGGCTGTTTGCCAAGATAAATATGCAAGAGAGAAAGGGAAATATAGTATGCAGTCTTTTGAATCTTTATTGACATTGTTTTGTTTTATTATTTTAAATGTTTGCTATAGGCAGCATGCACTTGCCTGAGAGACAGAGAGTGTGAGAGAAGGAGGTGAGGTGAGAAAGCACCCTCCAGAAGGGCTGGCCATCCTGCGATCTCTTCTCCTCCATTCTCCCTTTGAAATGTAGGCATGTATACACACACACCTGGCATGTTTTTCAACTGGGTCTTTGCCTCAAACCATGTAGACGGTCACAACATTGACTCTTAACCATGATGATTCCTACCCACCCAGTGGTATACAATGTACCAGAGAGCTTCAAAAAGTTCGTGGAAAAGGCATATTATGAACTATGCATGGGATTTGAAAACTTTTTTGGCATCAAAATAAACTCTTACTTTAATTCCATTTTTCCATTAACTTACGATCCTGGTATAGTTGAGGATGTTAATTAGATAAATTCAACTACTCATATGCCTAGGGTGACCCTAAACTTACTCTGATTATATCACCAGGTCTGAAGGTATAGTTGGACTATATTTGGCATCATCTTTTCATGTTAACTCCCTGAACTGTATGGTACTATGACAGGGACAAATAAAAACTGTTTGAATTTCCACTGCTAATAAAAACACTAGTTTCACCATCAAAGACTTAAAAGATACAAGGGTGCCGCATCTTTCATCCCCCTTCACCTTACCTCTTTGATCAGTGTTGCATGTGAATAGGTCTTATGAGATGGCAAGAAAGTATCAGGAGCTTAATTTAATGGCATCTCCAGTTGTATTTGCTAGTCTAATGTAGCCATTTTATTTGAGCAAACCAACATGGTCTCCAGTGTTTGATACATGGCTATTAATCTGAAAAATTCTTTCTTCTTTTTCTTTTTAAGAGAGATTTTTACCGGAGGGTGCATATGCTCACCGGAAAGAAAGAGAGAGGCAGAGAGAGACAGAGAAATAGAAAGCAAGAAATCACCACCCAGGAGGGACAATCCCTTCTCCATTCTCCTATTGGGACTCTGAGCACAAATGTACACGTCCCCAGCATGAGTTTTAAGCCATCAAGTCCAGGACTCAAACCTCAGTTGACTACATATGAGAGTCCAGTGACGTAACTATTACGCCATCTGCTAGTCCCTGGCTTTTTTCTTTTTATCAGAATGCAGACATCAAAAGTCCTGCTTCTTCCCTCCAGCAATATTAATACATCT
The DNA here is from genome assembly GCA_026018925.1 of Tupaia tana. Lineage (NCBI taxonomy): Eukaryota > Metazoa > Chordata > Mammalia > Scandentia > Tupaiidae > Tupaia > Tupaia tana. The sequence goes on from JAKSZU010000007.1 coordinate 109,787,035, forward strand.
GCAACATCTTTCTCAGACATGTCAATCTCCTGGCTCTGGGCTAAAATTTAGTTCATGGTGCCCTTGATAATATCATTCCATATCTTACTGCCCCCTTGGATGAAAAAAAGGAATATACTATTCTAGATGCCTAAAATTTAATTCACGGTGCTCTTGATAACACCCGTTCCTATCACTGATCTCCTGGATGACGAAAAGGAGTATGTTGTTCTAGATGCTTTGATAAGATAATATATATAAGAAGAAGGAAAGAATTCCAAGATAATATCATAAAATGCAACTTGAGTTTCAACAGCCCAGTGATCTGGGACATGTTAATGTGGCACCATAAAAAAGGGGAGGTAAAGTTGCTATCCTTCCATCTTCTCTCACTGAAAAGAAAGCCAAACATGTTTGAACTATCTGGAGTAAGGAGGAACACTCCCATATGTGTGCTTGCTGCTCAGCCCAATTACTAGATGACTTAAAAGGCTGCTCATTTTTGTAGGGCCTCCCTAATCCGTAGAGGGCTTTCTACCTGTTATGAACTGCAGCTCACACAGCTCTACTCCTTGGCACTTACAACCCATCAGGTTAAACAGTGCTTAATATATCAAATGACACAAAGTGCTAAATAGAGCCCCTGGCAAGTCAGAAGGTAAGAATCATGTGGAGGCCCCCAGGGTCTTGGATAAAAGCCATGCCCTTTTCAGCAAGTAATTATTCACCTTGTGAGAAACACCTTGCTGCTGGACTGAGAAAAACCAATTGTCACGTCATGGGACACCAGGATTTGACACAGATCACCAGGGGTCATGATCTTATCTGCCTCTCCACTATGTGGGTACTCCCGGTAGCACATTATTATCCAACGCAAGTTTGTTTCCACAGGCCCAAGCACAAACACATTCAGAGAGCATGTGCTTTATTAATAAGTGGTTGATACTTACGCATGCCTGCTTCTGACCTAATGCCACCCCTCCTCAGCCCACACGTAGGACTTTGGGAGTGTGGTCCATGAATGACTGACCTCAAAGGAAAATCTCGAATGGTTTAAAGGCTCTGGCACCACCTGAAATTTTGCTCAATGTTTCACTCTCATTAGGGGTGTCCCTGATAAACAACAAAGAAGGAAACCACCCAGGGGGTAGAAATTGGTGATCTTTTTGTCTAATTTGGTTATAAATTACAATGGCTTGAGGTAAGAACTATACATATTCATTGGAATATGCTATTGGACTGGTTAGATATTCTGACATTTGGAAGGAATGAGAGTGGAAGATTGGAGGTAAGATTTGGAAGAAGGCTTGTAACTCTTAAGTGGACCCAGATTGTGAGATTATCTGTGGTCCATGGGAGTGCTCATTGAAAGACCCACTAAGAAAGTAGAGGCTTCCCATCCCCCACTGCCACCCTAATATCCACTGTGTAAGTTCATGAGCAATACAGCAATATTGGCAGAAATAAGAATTATGCGTGGACTCAACAACATCAAATTATACTAACCACGGTTACCTGGCAACTGTCCAAACCAGTGCCTAATACTGGAAGCAGGAACCAATTCTTAGACCAAAGGACACCAGACATTTTGGAGGACCAGATAGATATCTGGGAGCAGTTTGATTATCTCAGTTATCTTCTGCCATAGAGCGGGCACCACTACACCCCCCTCAGTTATCTTCTCTCACAAAGGCATTGAATTACGTATTCATGGTCTTTATTTTCTTTCCCTACCTATCATGGTTCTGTACATTTGTAGTATAGCCTAATGTTTTGTACCATTTTAAACCCCTTACACATTACTTCTAATCAGGAACTCACAGCAAAACAAATAAACAAACAAACAAAAAACCACACACACATTCAGTGATGAGCTCAGCAAATACACTGCAAATTTGGAATTCTGTCCCAGAGGATTTTCATATGTGGAATCTTCAATAATTTCATAGAAAATTGGTATTATGAAAAAACTATGCATGGATTTCATTTTTTGGTACCTAATTTAACTGGTTCTTTAATTCCATTTTTTCCACAAACTTTTTTTTGTCTTAGTGTTAAGTAACTTTTATTTTCTTTATTGCCAGAGGGCACATGTGCTCACCAAAGGGAGAGAGAACTGTCAATGGGGTGTGGTCTCATCACAATTCTTTTTCCTCCATTCTACCTTCTCATCAGGATTTTGGACAAGCAGATACATGCACCCAGCATGTTTTTCAACAAGCCAACAGTGCCAGGATTTGAACTGCAGCTATTCCATGAATTTTCCCCTTTCTGCTATAGGGCCAGCCTTCTACAAACTCTTTGAAGTCCCCTCACAGGTTGAAATATGATTACTTATTTGATATAATTTCTCCTATAGCTAGAATGCATGTGCCCAGGACCTAAGTAGTGAAATGAAAGTTGCACCTATTCAGATCACATTTAAAGACCCCTTGCAAAGTTCTTGCTGTCCACCTCCACAGCTGTGGGCTTTTCTGGTTTAGTGAACTTGATATAAGGACTGAAAGCTTCCACTAGTTCAACAACCATTCCACTGACTGGGAGCTGAAAAATGACATTCTGACATCTCAGGCTGCTAAACTAATGGGTTGATAGCACCAGTAACAAAAAAAGGATGGAAATTGTGTTGGTTAGTGTAATTCATCCTGACATCTGCCACAGAGGGAATCCTAGGAAATTGCCTAAGGTGCCACCTAATTGTGATGGCCAGATATCTTGAACTTAGAATGGGGTGCCATATTTCTGAAACTGTAGGATGACCACTGGTGAAAAGTAGAAGAGAGTGTTTCAAGTTGTATGAAGATTCTTTGCATGATTATTGGGTAAGAATGGCTGTTCTCTGATATGCAGAGAAACTGGGGAATAGGATATGTTGATGGTGGCTAGTCAAAAAGAAGACTGTAGTGGAAATATGCCATTCTTTTTTGGCTGCCAAAGACCTGAGTTCTTCAGATGTGTGCTGTCCCTTACCTTAGAGACAGGTCACCTCCTTTATAGGTCACATCCATTGTTTTCCATCTGATACAGGTACCATGACACTCTGAAACTCCTCTATGTTCTGAGGCTGAAAATACCTAGTACTTGTTTTTCTGCCTCCTTTGCAGTCCTAACAGCTAAGCTCTGACACCCAGACATGTTCACCGTAGACTTTTGGAAGCAGGTGCTGCATATAATAGGGGCAACACAGAGCCTGTTCTATCAAAGGTGATGGGAGTACCAGCATGACATCTATTGCCAAAGGCAGATGTGTGAGCATTCCAAACAACAGCACTCAATGCTCACTGCAGGTGGTAGTAAGGACTCTGGCATTTGGGCTCTGAGATTTTGGGTATGGCTTCTGTCTCTTTGTTAAAATTTTATTTATTTATTTATTTATTTATTTATTTAGCAAGAGAAACAGAGATAGAGAGACAGCAGCTCCAACAAGGCATTGATGTTGTGATCCCAGAAAGCATTAGCATTAACATTAAGAGGTACCATCTTGGAAGTTCCTTGGAGTCAAAATGATTTGGCAGGGTCCAGCCATGGTGTCAGATAATACAATAACACAATAATCTGCAATGCTGAACCCACATAAAAAGAACCATATTTTTTCAGGACTCTAGTGACACATGTGCAGGATTAGCTTATATAGGCTCAAAGAGCATCTCTGATGCTCTATTCCATTTTAATTTTGTCATATGTTTGCTTCATTTTAGATAGCTTCTGTTGCTGGGTCTTCAAGTAGCCTGATCTCTTCTTCAACAGTGTCTAATCAGCTGCTGGTCTCATCCAGTGTATTTGTTACTTCTGATATATCTTATCTCCAAAAGTGTCATTCAGGTTTTTTTTTTTTCTATCTTTAGTTTCTCTCATCATCATGCTCACATTTTCCTCTACGTTTTTTGGACATATCAAACTAATTTATATTAAATATTTGAATATCCTCTTAGGTTAGTTCCAGCATCTCTGTCATTCTGAGTTTTATGGAATACACACTGTAAAGATACTTTGACTATTGACTGACTTTTCCCTATGTCTGAGTCATATATTCCTACTTCTTTCCATGCCTGCTAATTTTTAAATAGCTGCCAGAGTGAATTTTACATCATTGGTTGGATTTTGTTAAATTCTTTTAAACAACACTGGATTTGTTTTAGTGTGAATGACTGGTAATCAGTTGGGTCCTTTTGAGTTTTAGTTTTAATCTTCATTAGGACTGGTCCAGAGCAGCCTTTAGTTTAAAATCAACATATCTCTATTAATAATAATGATAACTTTCTAAGAATTCTACTTCATGAAAATTTTCTATTCTGGTCAGTGAAAATAATATTCCCCAATCCTATGTGTTCCTTCTAAGTTATTTCCTTAGCCTCAGATACCTTCCTCTGGCATGTGCACAGATTAGGATTCAGTCAAAACCTCAAGGAAATTTCTCTAAAGATCTCTGAAGTTCTTTCTTGGAGGACTCCTTCTTTGGTACTGAACTCTAAAAATTTTAGCTACCTTGCCTTCCCAAAATTCCTATCTCTATCTCTTCAATTTAGCAAGATGACCAGAGACCACTCTCCCTACATCCATCAAACCTCCTTCATACAGTAATCTGGTGCAATCTTAACACTTGATTTATTTATTTTCATTCTCCCAGAGATCACAGTCCCAATTTGTTTGCTGCCCAATACCAGAAATTATTATATTATATCATTTCTCTGATATTCTGTTGTTTAAGCAGTATGGTAAATCCAAACTCTGTTATTCTGTCTTGGTTAAAAGCAGAAGTCTGTAGCATCTTTGTTAATGGCTGCCTAGAATTCCACTAAGTGGAGGCACCATGCTGGGCTACAGGTATTTATTTGGCAGGAGAAACCATCTCTTGGTCACCAGCATACCTAGACTTTGAGGTATAATGGAGGCTGGCATGCAGCAAAAATAATTATTGACTCACACCCAGTCACAGTGGTGTAAGTAGGAGCCACTGTGCAAAGGCTGGGGCCACATGGGAAGGCTGGGTTTGGTTTTCAGCTCAACCTAAACTAGCCAAATGCAGTGGCATGCATCTGTGAGTCTAGTTGACAGGGGACTAGAGTATAAAGGATCACAAAGTGGTAAGATCCTGTCAAAAATAGCTATTTCTCTCTCTCTCTCGCTCTCGCTCTCGCTCTCGCTCTCGCTCTCGCTCTCCCCTCAAGCTCTGTCTTACTAACTCTCCTGCTTTCAATCTCTTGCTCTCTCTCATAAAAATAAATAAATAAATATTAACTGAATAAATTAATATTGAGGCTATTCTATTTATTTCTTAGTATAAGATGTGAACAGGGCCAGTCCTATGGTTCACTGGTTATAAAAGTCATACCCCACATGGCTAACCATGGTTTGAATCTCAGCCTTGGCATCTTGAAAAATATACCAGGCATGTGTGTATGCATGCCCAAAAAATCCTGACAGGACAGAGAAATGGAAGAGACGAGACTGTGGCATGACCACGCTCCACCAGGGGTTGCTTTTTCCCTCCTCCCACGCTCTAGTGAGGACACATGCCCCTGGCAATTATTCAAAAATGCTGAATGTGGACCAGCAGGTAGCATGGTGGTTAAGGGTGCTGGATTCCCACATGGCCAACCGTGGCTCGAGTCCTGGACCTGGCAGCTTGATTTCTCACTTTCTTTCTCTCTCTCCCTCTCTGGTCAAATTAAAAATAAATAAATAAATAAATAAATAAATAAATAAATAAATCTCCTGAATGAATATTTATGTAACTAATCTTTACCAGAATTTTGTAAGAATAATTGTTTATTTAGAATACACTTTACTGAGCATAAATACTGGCTCAAAGATAAGGCATATTTTAAGGAATTAATATTTATTTTCAAATTGATCAAATGGAATCAATTTACATCTTTATTGGTTTTTTAACTAATGTTTATTTCTCTATATTTTTGAAAAAAATAGATATTGCATTTTAAAAGTTTATTAAAAGGGCTATTTTGTTTTATTTTTATTTTAATTTCTTTGGTTACTATTTAGGTTGTGGGGGTTTTTTTCTTTTTTTTAATTTCATTTTCTTCCATACATTCAATCACATTATTATTTGTCTTACAAAATGGATATTCAAACAGGTGAACATTTCTTCCTAGTACTGTTGATAAAACTATGAAATATCTTCAACAGATAATACCACACCTCTTTGTGCCATTAATGCTTTGCCTCCCTGTCCCTCCCCCAAATGTCCTTCCTCAGACCCTTCTCTTTCACATACATTATATCTGGTATTTACATCTATATACTGCATTTCTATGACTTTTAGACAATTAGTTTCAGTCATAGAGTGCAGACACTCGGTATATATTAAGTGGGGACATACAATGCCTCTCCTTCATAGCATGGCTTGCTTCACTCAGCAGTAAGTCTTCCATATTCATCCACTTCTTTTCAAAAGTCAGGGTTTTGTTGTTTTTTATGGATGAATAGTATTCCATTGAGTATATGTGCCACAGTTTTTCTAACCATTCATCAGTTCGTGGGCATCTGGGTTGTTTCCATGACTTAGCAATCGTGAAAAGTGCCACAATAAACATCGATGTGCAATCACTTTTCGAATTAAGTATTCTTCTGTCCTTCGGCTAGATACCAAGGAGTGGGACTGCTGGATCATATGGTAGTTCTATTTATAGATTTTTGAGGAATCTCCAAATTGTCCTCCACAGTGGTTGGACCAATTTACATTCCCACCAGCAGTGTATGAGAGTTCCCTTTTCACCACACCCCCGCCAGCACTTATCATTTTTTGTTTTCTTAATCTTAGACATTCTGACTGGGGTTAGGTGATATCTCATTGTTGGTTTTTTTTTTTTTTTTTTTTTTTTTTGAGAGGTTTTTCGCTATAGGGCGCGTGCGCTCGCCAGACAGACAGAGAGAGACAGAGAGACAGAAAGCGAGAAATCACCCCCCGGGGGGATGGTCACGCCGCAATCCCTTCTCCTCCATTCTCCTCTCGGGATCTTGGGCACGCACGCACACGCGCCTGGCGTGAGTTGTAAGCCACCAGGTCTGAGACGCGAACCACGGTCGACTACGTGGGAGTCCAGCGACATAGCCATTACGCTAACTGCTGGTTCCCTCATTGTTGTTTTGATCTGCATTTCTCTTACAATGAGGGATGTTGAGCATTTTTTCATATGCCTTTTAGTTATTCATATTTCATCTTTAGAGAGTGGTTTTTCAACTCATTCTCCCATCTTTTAATAGGATTGATTGTCTCTTTCCGGAACAGCTGCTTGAGTACCTTGTGAATTCTGGTTATCAGTCCCTTGTCTGACGCATAGTTACAAAAATATTTTCCCATTCTGAGGGCTGTCTATTCACACTAATCACTGTGTCTTTTGCCATGCAGAAACTTCTTAGTCTGATGTAATCCCACTTGTCTATTTTGGGGATTATTGACTGTGTGTTGGGAGTCTTATTTAAGAAGTCTTTCCCTACCTCAATGTCTCCCAGATTTTCCCTGGTGTTTCCCAGGAGCAGTTTTATAGTTTGAGGTCTTAGATTTAGATCTTTGATCCACCTTGACTTTATTTTTGTCAGAGGTGAGAGGTAGGGGTTCAGATTCATCTTTCTGCAGGTGGGAATCCAGTTTTGTCAGCACCATTTGCTGAAGAGGTTTTCCTTTTCCCACTGGATTGACTGGTACCCCTTGTCAAAAATCAGTTGGCTGTATGTGTGAGCATTCATTTCTGGGGACTCTATTCTGTTCCATTGGTCTACCTGTCTGTTCCTGTGCCAGTACCATGCTGTTTTGATTACCACAGCTTTGTAGTATATTTTTGGGTCAGGGAGTGAGATGCCGCCCACTCCACTTTTCTTGTGCAGAACTGCTTTGGCAATAAGGGGTCTCTTATGATTCCAGACAAACTTTATGATTGTCTTTCCTAGATCTATGAAGAATGTGTCTGGTACTTTGATTGGCATTGCATTAAAAAGGTACATTAATTTGGGTAGAATTGCCATTTTGATTATATTAATTCTTCCAATCCAGGAACATGGGATGTCCTTCCACTTTTTTGTGTCATTTTCAATTTTATTTTTAATCTTCTCATAGTTTTCCTTGTGGAGGTCTTTAACTTCTTTGGTTAGATTTATCCCTAAGAATCTTATACTTTTTGTGGCTATGGTAAATGAAACAACTTTTTTCAGTTCTATCTCAGTCTGCCTGTTGTTCGTATACAGAAATGCTATAGATTTCTGGATATTAATTTTGTAACCTGCAACGTTACTGTATTCATGTATTACTTCCAGAAAATTTTTTATGGAAACCATTGGGTCTTCTATGTATACAATCATGTCATCTGCAAATAGAGAGAGTTTCACCTCTTCTTTTCCTATCTGAATGCCTTTTATTTTTTCCTCTTTTCTGATGGCAATGGCCCGGACTTCCAGTACTATACCGAAGAGGAGTGGAGAAAGTGGACATCCTTGTCTTGTACCCATTTTTAGTGGAAAAGCTTTCAACTTTTCTCCATTGAGGATGATGTTCGCTATGGGTTTTTCACAGATAGCTTTTATTGTGTTGAGAAATGACCCTTCTATGCCAATTTTGCTAAGAGTCTTGATCATGAAGGAATGTTGTATCTTATCAAATGCTTTTTCTGCATCAATCAATATGACCATATGGTTTTTGTCTTTCTTCCTATTAATATGGTGGATTACATTTATGGTTTGACTGGGCCATGCAGACAACACAAGTTGGTAAAGAGGCTGTCTCCCATGGCCTGGCCTGGGAAGAAACGGCAAGACAAGGCCGGTGGTTTACTAACCCTCCTTGTGTCGTTTTACTGGCCTGTAGTTAATTTCTCTGCCATGAGCTTTACTGACAGTACCCCATAAGGGCAAAATAACACCCCCAGCCTTACTATAATTTTTACAATAATCCTGAAGGAATGCGGATCCCTAACGTTAGCAAATGGGAATTATCTCCTGAAGTCCCCCGCCCCACCTGCCTGGAAAATGTCAATAAAGAGTGCTGCAGTCACCTCTCCAACTGGGGATTACATTGATAACATTAGAAAGGTTTGGGTTAATAGAAAGCTTCTAAACTGGTGAAATGACCTCAGTAGCTGGGGGAGGCTTAGGGACTCATCAGTGAGGCACTGATACCCCAAACAAAGACCATGAGCCACCTCTGATCTCAGGACAAGGGAACATCGCTGTTCCCCAAGCCACAGCCATTGTATAGAACAGCAAGTAGAGGGTCCCAAGTACACAATAACCTTTAGGTAAGTCATTAAGCTGCTAGCAAGACCACATTCCTTTCCCATATAGTCAATAGGCTCACCCCCTTAGCTGTAAATTACCCCAAAAGCAATATAGATATTTCACTTTAGTATATATTAACCGTGTCTTTACTTAACAAGATTTCTATCTAGGTCTTTGCTACCAGCAATGCTACCGCCCTGGTCTGGGACTGAGATTACCAAGCTTCCTCCAAGCCCCCTCTCCAAAAGGCCCTGTCCAGTGGTAATCAAGACTGAAGAAGAAAATGCACCAGACAAATAGACTCCTTCGTTCTGAGAACTGTGTTTGGCTTCACCTGTTCAAACAAGACAGACATCATGTTTTATGATCATTGTTCCTGTGCTTTGAATTCTCTGTTTCATAGAGTAAATCTTTTATTTCCCCCTCACCCCACCTATTCCTGTAAGATTCCTCAATAAATACGTGTGTTTGGTAGCCACTGGCTCAGCAGACTGGAGTTGGCTCTGGCTGTGGCCGGCTGAGAACATGCAAAAGGGCAATGAGGTCTCAGTCTAATTTTTGTTTCTGTTCACCTGCGCCACCTCCGTCGAGTCAACCCACCCCCACCGAGGCTAGACCCCAGGCTAGACCCCGGCAATGGTTTTGTGTATGTTGAACCAACCTTGCATTCCTGGGATAAAGCCTACCTGATCATGATGTATAATCTTTTTTATAAGTTGTTGTATACAATTTGCTAATATCTTGTTGAGAATCTTCGCATCTATATTCATCAAGGATATTGGTCTATAGTTTTCCTTCCTTGTCCTGTCCTTATCGGTTTTAAGGATAAGGGTGATAGAGGCTTCATAGAATGAATTAGGGAGAGATTCACTTTTTGGATCTTTAAAAATAACTTGAGCAGAATGGGGGTTAACTCTTCTTTGAAAGTTTTGTAGACTTCAGAGGTGAATCCATCAGGGCCGGGGCTTTTCTTTGTTGGGAGGTTATTTATAACTGATTCAATCTCCTGGCATGTTATGGACCTATTCAGACTTTCTGTATCCTCCTGGCTCAATCTAGGTAGATTATACATGTCCAGGAATTTGTCCATCTCATCCAGATTATCTTGTTTCTTGGCATACAGATGTTCATAGTATCCTCTAATAATGTTTTTTATTTCTACTATGTCTGTTGTTATTTTGCCTGCTTCATTGCCGATCTGATTCACCTGGTTCTTTTCTCTCTTCCTAATAAGTCTCACAAGTGGTGCATCAATTTTGTTTATCTTTTCAAAGAACCAGCTTTTACTTTCATTTATTTTCTGCATAGTTTGTTTATTTTTCTATTTCATTTATTTCTGCTCGGATCTTTATTATTTCCTTTCTCCTGGAGTTTTTTGAATCTCTTTGCTGTTGCTTTTCCAATTCTGTGAGGCATGATGTTAGGTGACCCATTTGCCTTCTTTCCATGCTCCTCTTATGTGCACTAATTGCTATGAATTTCCCTCTTATGACTGCTTTAGCAGTATCCCAAAGATTATGGAAACTCGTGTCCTCATTGTCATAGGCTTCCATGAACCTTTTGATTTCAGTCTTTATTTCTTCAGCTGTTGTGGAGTCATTCAGGAATAAGTTATTAAGTTTCCATGTATTTGAGTATTTTTGAGGATTTCTCTTGAAATTAAACTCAAGTTTAATTCCATCATGGTCAGTGAAGATGCTCGGTATAGATGCTATGCTTTTGAATCTGTAGAGGCTTGCTTTGTGCCCTATGATGTGGTCAATCTTTGAGAATGTTCCATGTGGCGGCGAGAAAAAAGTGTATCTTGAGGTTTTGGGATGGAACATTCTATAGATATCTGTTAAGTCCACTTGATTTATGATATCATTTAGATCTTTTATCTCTTTACCTATTTTTTGTCTAGATGATCTAGCCAGAGGGGATAGTGTAGTGTTGAGGTCTCCAACAATTAGTGTGTTGCAGTCTATCTCCCTTTTTAGATCTAGCAATCTTTCTTCACATATTTGGGTGCTCCTGTGTTAGGCGCATAGATATTAATAAGCGTTATACCTTCTTGATCGATTGACCCTTTTACTACAATATAGTGCCCTTCTTTGTCTTTTCGAACAGTTTTTGTTTTAAAGCCTATTTTGTCAGAGATTAGTATTGTGACTCCAGCTCTTTTTTGGTTCCCATTTGCATGGAAAATCTTTTTCCAACCTTTCACTTTCAGTCTATGTATATCTTTATCCATGAAGTGGGTTTCCTGTAGGCAACAGATAGAGGGTTTATGTTTTTTAATCCATTCAGCCAGTCTTTGTCTCCTGATTGGAGAATTTAATCCATTAACATTCAGCCAGTCTTTGTCTCCTGATTGGAGAATTTAATCCATTAACATTCAATGTTATTATCGATGTTAATGGATCTGACCCGACATTTAAGTTGGCCATTGTTTTAGTTGCCTTTTACTACTTTGTTCCTGGCTGTTACTTCTTTAGTTTTCCTGGAACAGTACTTTCTTCAGGGTTTCTTGGAGAGCTGGCCTGGTGCTGGCAAATTCTTTCAGATTTTGTTTGAGAAGATTTTAATCTTTTTTTTCCATATGAAGGATAATCTTGCAGGATACAATAGTCTTGGTTGAAATTGTTTCTCTCTTAACACTTTCAATACATCTTCCCATTCTTTTCTTGCTTGCATTGTTTCCATTGAGAAGTCTGGTGTTAGCCTGATGGGGTGACCTTTGTAAGTCACTTGTCGTTTCTCTCTTGCCAGTTTTAGTATCTTATCTTTATCTGTGGTCTTAGCCAGTCTGGCTATGATATGCCTTGGGGAAGATCTTCTTGGGTTAATTCTATTTGGTATCCTTTGTATTTCTTGGGTCTGGATGCTTGAGTGCCGCTCTATACTTGGGAAATTTTCTTCCAAGATTTCATGGAATAGGTTTTCCATGCCCTTATTAGTTCCTTCATCTTCTGGGATGCCAATTATTCGGATGTTAGGACGTCTAATGGAATCTAGTATTTCTCATATATTATCTTCATGGGGTTTTTTTGTTATTTTCTCTATCTTTTTGGTGGTTTTCTCTAGGTCAGAAGTCTATCTTCTACATCAGAGATTCGACCTTCAGCATGGTCTAATCGACTTTTAATACTTTCGAGAGAGTTTTTGATTTCCTGTATTTCAGACTTCACCTCTAATAGTTCCATCTTATTCTTTCTTAGCGTGTGCATTTCTTCCTTCATACCGTGGAAGGTCTTTCTCATCTCCTGTAGTTCATTGTCTCTTTTCTGTTTCAGCTCATAGTATTTGTTCAACATGAATGTTCTAAATTCTATCTCGGACATTTTGGTAATGGCCTCTATTTTTTCAAGAAAAAGAAGGGAGTTATTGTGTTCTTTGATGGAGACATATTTCCTGCTTTATTCAGACCTGAGGTTTTTCTTCTATTTCTAACCTTTGGGAAATGTGTTCCCTTTGAAAAACCTTTTAAGAGAACGTTTCCTCGAATAGGAGCAACAGTGTTTCCTTTTTTCTGTGGAATGAAGACAGCCAAAGTCTCTTGTATTGTGTTTAGCAATGCGATCCAAGAAAAAGTATTCCCTTCAGATGTACAAAGAAAAGTGTCTCCTTCGCAGGTGGTTCAGTGAAAAGGAGGATCCCAGAGAGTCTTAAAAATACTAGAATATTTCAGAACTGTAATTCTAGACCTATCTAAACCGCCAGGAATGGTGTAGATAAAAGGAAGTGAGGACCAAATAAGTGGGAAGAAAATAATAAGTAGAATAAAGAAAAAGTGTGCGGTGCATGATTTCGCCAGGGGTCGAAAATGAGAGTGGGGTTTCTGTAGGACTGAGGGCATTCCTATGTGGTAATGAGAAGAGAGAAATTTACAAATGAAAGAAGAGAAGGAGGGAAAAAGGAAGGAAAAAAAAAGTGTACCTGACAGAGGGGTCTCTGGCTTGGGGATCCTGGGGCTGTAGCTACGGGGGGGAGGGGGGGGGCAGTCCTCCCTCGAAGTTCCTGGCCCAGGGGTCAAAAGATGGGAGTGGGGTTTCTGTAGGACTGAGTGCGTTCCTGGCTGACAGAGGGGTCTCTGGCTTGGGGATCCTGGGGCTGAAGCTACCGGGGGGCAGTCCTCCCTCAAAGTTCCTGGCCCAGGGGTCTAAAGATAGGAGTCTTTTCAATGTGTAATCCTGAGCAATTGTCTTCTACTCAATGATTTCTGTGATTTGCCTATTAATCAAATAGACTATGAGGAAAAATAGAGAGGCAAAGTATTTATGGGACAAAGAAATGGATTATTATCTATCAAAGCTAACTTTATAGTATTATCAACTGGACTGGTGAGAAATGTACACATATTGTAATATTCATTTTCTAAGCTAAGTAACATATGAATGAATGTATAAAAGAAATTAAATTAAATATTAAAAATTAAAAAAAATAGACTATGGAGACTATAGCCCCTACAACATTCATTCTAAATTCAGTGCATCATCAAAACCTTAGAGGGATATTTGTTTTTCATCATTGTTTTACTAGTCTCATGTTTAAATCAGCTCCAAGTTAGAGAGCTCATTTACTACCCCAAAGAATGGAGATTATGTTCAAAGGATCCAGTAGTCTGGTAGAATCAAACTAGCAGAGATGAAGAAAAGACCTTTAATTAAAAGCACTTTTCACAGGTCAGAAGTGTAAGCTCATTAATGTTTTACTAAGCAGATGGCACTAATGAACAGCCAAAGATGCATGCTCGTTATTACTGTCCCCATCATTATTCCTTTGATATAAATGGCTCAATAGATGTGAGGTGCTTACCCATATTATGAGACTCAATAATTAACATGACACCTAGTACCACTTCTTACAAAAAGATGTGATGAGGTCAATAAAGGAAAAATGAATAAGATTAGAGTAAGAAACATTTTTATCACATAAAAGACATAGTTTATTTCAGTAGTATGTATAATAGCAAAAACATTGGGAATTTCCAATAATATAGTGTATGATTAACTAAATTGAGGGGCTATCTCTAACTAAAAAAAAACTCTGCCATTAAAATCAGATTTTTCTGGGCCAGCTAGTGGTGTGGTAGTTAAGGGACTAGATCCCACACGGCTGACTACACGGTTTGAGTCCCAGACCCTGGCTTGAAAAGCATGCCAGGCCCATGTGCATGCCTAAAATTCTCAAAGGGGAATAGAGGAAAAGGGTTTGTAGTGTGAATACCGCCCCCCCCCCCCCAAGAGGGTGCTTTCTCACTCTGCTCCTTTCTTTCTCTCTCCCTCTGTCTCGTTTTGGTGAGCACACATGCTCTATAGCAAATTTTTTAAAATAATAAGATTTTTCCAAACAATAGTTAACAACAACATAGAAAAATGTTCATAATATAATGTTAAACATTTTATAAGACAGAGAATGGCATATGCTCTAAAATCTCAAATATATAAAATACGTATGGCTATAAAAATATGCATAGATAAATGATTAGAAAATACACTAAAATAACTTTATCACTGTGTATAAGTGAGGTTTATTTTATTCTTATAATTGCCACATATTACTTTTTTAACCATATAAAAAACACCACCAGAGGCTACTTTTGTAAAAAAAAAAAAAAAATCTCAGAGGGTACATGCGCTTGCCAGAGAGAGAGAGAGCACACTCCAATGGGTGTGGTCATATCACAATCCTTTTTTTCCACTTTCTTCATCCTATCAGGATTCTATGCACACATGCACATGTGCCTGGCATATGTTTTAAACCACTGGGGGCCAGAATTCAAACCACACTCAGCCATGTGGGATCTGGTTCCCTTAATCACTAGGCTACAGGGGCAGTCTGCTACTTTTCAAAGGAGAAAAATACATACCAAATTGATAATAGTGGTTTCCTCCACCAAGGGCAGTGAGACTGCAGTGAGTAAATGGGGACTTGCTTTGTCCATACTGCCAGAATTATTTAAAAGAAAACTATACTTGTCTAGTCCTTGGATAACAGGAGGAAGAATGGTGGAATCTATTTAGGATATTTTCCTTATTTAGTGACTGCATTTTACATTCAAGTGTAAGCTTTCATTTCAATATTGCAGTTTAATATAGCAAACAGCAGTAGCCTTAATATTAGAGAACAACCTGGATTTCTGGCCCAGATTTACTGGTTCCTAACTATAAGTCCATGGGCTACTCATTAAACCTCTCTGGACCCCCAAAATCATCATACACAAATATTAAATTGATATTCCCCTTCCCATCAACATTATATAATTTATAAGAAAGTACTTGGGAGCCATTAAAACTCTATTGCAAGGTATCATTGAGCAGTAACAGAAGTCCACTGCTACGGAACATTCAGGACATTTTCTTAAGAATTTAGAGGCCAGATGGTATCACTGTGGTAACACAACTGGACTCACATAGGAAGGTCCTGGCTTTTCATGTCAGGCCTCCCTGTACATTCTGAGCACAAGCTGTGCCATGTGTGCTTGTCCATGATCTCAGCCAGAGGCTGTGAGTTATGGCATAAATACCCTGTCGAGGGTGCTCTCTCTCTTTATCTTTCCATTTCTCTTTCATGATATAAATAAATAAATAATTTAACTTTGCCTTCTAGACAAGGGACATTCTAAAAGTAAGGGAGGGGCAATTTAAAGAAGCAGAGAGCTGGCCCTGTGGCCTGATGGTTAAGGATGCCAGATCCCACATGGCCGACCATGTAGTTCAGATCTCAGCCCCAGTAGCTTGAAAAACACACCAGGCTATGTGTGTCTATGCCCCAAATCTCAATTAGATGGAGAAGTGAAAGAGAAGGGATTATAGCATGACCACACTCCACTGAAGGGTGCTTTCTTCCTCTCCCTCTTTGTCTGTCTCTAGCAAGCATACACATCCTCCGGTAAATGAAGAAGAAGGAGAAGAAGAAGAGTTGTATGTGTGTGCATGCCCAAAATTCCTAGAGGAGAATGGAAAAGAAGGGACTGCCATTTGGTTATCCTCCCTGGCCAGTGACCTCTCACTTTCCCTCTCTTATCTCTCTTTCTGGAGAGCATATATGACCTATAACAAAGTCTAAACAACAATTAAAAAAAATATTTAGGTTTGCTGTCTTCAGTCTCACTCCTCCCATCCTCTCTTTAAATCTTTTCACTTTAGGCTTTTGCCCTCATTACGCTTCAATGACTTCCATGTTGCTAAATCCAATGATCAATTCTAAGTCCCGGTGTGACTTGATCTATCAGAAGTACTCAGGATCTTCAAAAAGTCCATGTAAAATGTGTATTATGAAAAACCTACACATGAATTGCAAAAATTTTGTGCTTGAATAAACTAGTTCTTTAGTTCTATTTTCCACAAACTTTTGGAAGTCCCCCAACATGTGACATAGATGATTACTCCCTTCTCATTTATAAGTACTTTTGGTATTCTTGCAAAACACATTGGTTTGGTTCTTCTCCTATCACTCTGGCTGCTCCTTCTTGATACCTTTTTTGCTTCCTTCCTTGTCTTTTACCTGACTTTTGAACCAGACTGTCTAGAACTCAGTCCTTGGCCCTCTCCTTCACTCTCTCTACCATCACTCTCTTGGTGGTGTCATCCAGGGTTATATCTCTCATCTAATAACTTCCAAATAAATATGAAGGGTCTTTTAAAAGTTCACGGAGAGGGGGAAACAGCAGGTGGCATGGTGGTTAAGGCGCTGAACACTCCAACATGGCTGACCACAGTTTGAGTCCTAGACCTGGTGGCTTGCTTTCTCACTTCTCCTCTTTCTCTCTCTCTTTGTGTGTGTCTCTCTCTCAAATTAAAAATAAATGAATGAATAAATAAAATTTAATAAATAATTATTTTTTAAAAATTCATGGAGAAGCCATTTATATGTGAGGTATGCTCTGCCATGTTCAGGGACCAAGGTGACTGAAGAATCTCTACTCTAATCCTCATCTTCCAGACCCCAAAACTCAGTCAGTAGAGCAATCTCTGTCTTCTTTCTGCCTCTGTCTTTCTCTCTCATAAAAAATTTATTTTTTAATTTTTAAAAGAGTTCTTCTCACCTCTAACCACTCCTTTCTCTTGCTAATTTCATAAACCATTTATATCTGAGGTGGACCCTGCGTATTCATGTGGCATGCAGGTGAACCACGTTGTTTTCATTTTTTGCTTTTTAAAAAATATTTTTTTTCCTTTTTTGGTTGTTTTTGTCATTTTTTTCCCTTTGTCTTCTTTTCCTTTTCCTTTTTTTTTTAATCTCACTTTCTCACTCTGCTGCTCAGCCTCCACACACTGACTGTCTAGACAGGCCTAGGCACACAGTAGCCAAGCATTTGAATACTTTTAGGGTCACAGAAATCCTCAACCCTTACTGAACCTGTTGCCCAAAGGGAGAAACTCCTCTTTATAAATCTGAACTCAAAATCTCTTTCTGTGAATACCACATTGCAAAACACAGTAGAGGAGAGAAATTGTCACATAAGTACCTTACAGTAAAGGGAAGCACACGATCTTACAGTCACAGAAACCTTCTCCAAACAATTAGCCAAAAGTGACTATACTACCAAATGACTAAAATTAAGAGAAGAGAGACTGTAAAGTGAACAGCAGAGATAACGGAGTTGTAGAAAGAGTGTGGCTCATCTCCTCCCACATGCCTCTGAACTCTCAGTTGAAACCCTGAAGCTCAGACCAGGTGCACCTGTTCCCTAGAAACTGTGAGGCCTTTGTAATATCCAGTTCCAAAGTCAAAAGCACCAGGTTGCTTAGTGAGCATCAGGGAAATGGAACTGCATAGAAATAGCAGACCACCTCCTCCCACACACTTCTGAATGCTCAGAATTAACTCCAAGAAAATAGGAAGAAATGTATAATCCATCAGATGACCAGGAACCACTGCAGAGGTACAAGAAATATGAGAAACCAAAAAGAGATCTCTCCCCCAAGAGAAAAGAACAATCCTTCATCATCCACAGACAGGGTAATAGAACTTATGGATATGTCTGATAAAGAATTCAGAATATTCATATTGACAAAACTAAATGAGATGCAAGAGATGAAAGACAATGAACTCCAGAAGGTGCAAGAGAAAAGAGACAATGAGTTCCAGGAGATGAAGAAGTTCTTCCATGATTTGAAAGAAGAAATACACACCATAAAAAAGAATCAAATGGAGCTATTAGAGATGAAAGCTGTAATACAGGAAATCAAAACCTCCCTTGAAAGTATTAAAAGCAGATTAGATCATGAAGAAGATAGAATCTTGGATGTTGAAGACAAAACCTCTGACCTAGAAAAAAATCACCAGAAAGACTGAGAAAATAGCCCTCCAAAAATGAGCATAATATACAAGAAATATTAAATACCATTAAGCACCCAAACATCCAAATAATCGGTATCCCAGAAGGTGAAGAAACTAATAAGGGCATTGACAATCTATTCCATGAAATCCTGGAAGAAAACTTTCCAAACCTAGAGAAGCATTCAAATATCCAAACCCAAGAAATATGAAGGACCCTTAATAGAATCATCCCAAGAAGATCTTCTCCAAGGCACATCATCATAGCCAGATTGGCCAAAACCAGACAAAGACAATATATTAAAATTGGCAAGAGATAAACATCAGGTTACTTACAAAGGTTATCCCATCAGGCTAACACCAGACCTCTCACTGGAAACAATGCAAGCAAGGAAAGAATGGGAAAATATATTCAAAGTGTTAAATGAAAAGCCATTTCAATCAAGAACACTATACCCAGCAAGATTATCCTTCATATGATAAGAAAAGATAAAAACATTCTCAGATAAACAAAACCTGAAAGAATTTATCAACACCAGGCCAGCTCTTCAAGAAGTTCTGAAGGATTATACCAGGAAAACTAAAGACAGGCAGACAGAAATAAGAGAACAAAAGGCAACCAAGAAAATGGCCAACTTAACGGTAGAGACATGTCTGGAAATATTACTAATAATACTAAATGTTAACTTCCAGGATTTAAATGGAAAGATTGGACCACAGTAACACTACAAATTCAACAGAAGAGAAATAAATTACATGAAATTGAACTGGTGAAATAGAATCATATGACTTTTGCCTAAAACATTAGTGATTTTCTTCTATGCTTTGTTTTCCAGATTTAAGGATTTTGCTTTATTTTGAGCTGTTGATAGGTTCAGCAATTTGTTAAAATGTTGTTGTTGTTGTTGTTTTTGTTTTTTTAATTGAAACAAACTTTTCTCCCTTCCTAGCCCCACTGGAATTGGAAAATATTTGTGAGTGTTCTTATTTTGTGTCAGAATGGTTATTTGCATAAGTTCAATAATATCTGCTGCCTTGCATCAGAAATTAGAATACTCATTATTGCCAGGGCTTTGACTGGAATGTCCTATCTGAAGATATGGCCAGAAAGCTACGGAACTAAGAAAGATCTCAAGAAAGCCAACAGAAGTTCTCGGAAAGATGGCCTGGCACTATAAACAGTTATGCCTGGTAGAGAGAATTAGAGAAGCCATAAGAAAGAATTTGTACCATAAAATAACCTGGATTTTTCCAGTCCAGTATTGTAATCAGTAGAGATTGCAAAAGAGCAACCATAACCAGAGGACTACCTTAAGGAAGACTTTGAAGGGAGAAAGAGAGACCAATCTTTGCTAGCAGATGGTAAACCACAGAATACTTGGTAGGCAAAGCTGAGTTGGGAAGGTTCATATGTGAATTGCGTGCTGGGTATTTGCTTTTAACAGTTTGAGTAGTTGGCATGTAAATATTTTCTCAAAAATATTTAAAACCGGAACCAGCAGTTAGCGTAATGGCTATGTCGCTGGACTCCCACGTAGTCTGCCGCGGTTCGCGTCCCGAACCCGGTGGCTTAAACTCACGCTGGGCGCGTGTGTGTGCGTGCCCAAGATTCCGAGAGGAGAATGGAGGAGAAGGGATTGCGGCGTGGCCATTCCCCCCTGGGGGGTGATTTCTCGCTTTCTATCTCTCTGTCTCTCTGTCTGTCTGGCGAGCGCACACGCCCTATAGCAAAAATCTCTCCAAAAAAAAAATATTTAAAACCATACTGTATCTGTTATTGTAGAGACACAAATAAAACAAATAATAACAAATATTTTGAAAGTTTTTAAAATTAAGCTTTTTGAAAGTTGTTTATCTATTAACTGTCAAGAACTACAGAGTACGAGAAAAACTTTTTGATATGTAAAGTAAATGCTTG
Organism: Tupaia tana; assembly: GCA_026018925.1. Classification (NCBI taxonomy): domain Eukaryota; kingdom Metazoa; phylum Chordata; class Mammalia; order Scandentia; family Tupaiidae; genus Tupaia; species Tupaia tana. The sequence continues at coordinate 109,807,424 of JAKSZU010000007.1, forward strand.
TGGGAAAATGTAAAAAAAAAAAAATTTTTTTAATTAACCCAGCCAACTTATTTTACATTTTGCCACTCTTTAATACAGGTTGTGGTGTGTTCTTGTGTTAAGTCAACTTAGGTCATAGCTAATAAACTGATTTGCAGCCTAAAAAACTTTCATGGAAAATGCATATTATGAAAAAAACTATGCATGGATATAATAAGGAATTTATGCCAATATAAACTCACACTTTAATTTCCGTTTTCCATACCTCCTCATATCTCCAGTTCAAATTCTCTTCTAAACTACAGATTCCAATATCCTACTCACAACAGACATTACTAACAGACATCACAAACTTAACATTTATTTTTCAATTTTCACAGAGGCTGCATGAGCTCAACATGAAGAAAGAGAGAAAGTGAGAAAGCACCCTGTCGTGGGGAGTGGTCACCCTGTGATCCCTTCTCTTCCACTTCCTCCTTTCAGGATTTTGGGCACATGTATACATATGCCTGGTATGGTTTTCAAGTCACTAGGTCCAGGACTCAAACCATGAAGTTGGCCATGTGGGATACAAGCACCTTACCCATCACACCACTGGCTGGCCCACAATGGAACATTTTTAAAACTTAACTTCTGATCCTCCTCCAAAATCTGCTCCACCCACAGACTTCTCAACATCATGAGTAACTATTTTATCCTTTAAGTTATTAGGACCAAAAAACTTAAATCCAGCCATACTTTTTCTCTCACTAGAAAAATCTCCTTGGCACTATCTTCAAATTATATTCAGGAACTAACCATTTCTCGCAACTTTCATTACTAACACCCTCATACCAACAAAGATCATCTCTGACCTGGATTAGTACAATAGTTTTCCAACTGGTCTCCCTGCCTCACCCGGACATGCAGGGTATATCATTGAATAAAAAAAGATCAAATAATAAAAATAAAGCTTACTTCCTAAAAGAAGAAAACAAATGATAGAAAATACTAAATGTTTTACAGAAAATAAAGCAATTTATACAGATGTGGCCAGTCCAAAGGCCCCAAGGGAGTATTATTCCTGACAAGCACATGCAGCAGGAAGGAGGTTGGCATGGCTGAATGCGCGTGAACAAAAGGAGAGTGTAGCAGGAAGGAGGTCAGAGAGGAAATGAAGAGGGCAGATCATACAGGACCTTACAGACCACTGTAAGAAGCCTGGCTTTCACCCCGAGGGCCATGGGAAGCCATTGGAGAGTCTGATCAGAAAAGCAACATGATCTAGCAGGCATTCTGAAAAGATCCCTCAGGCTGCTGTGTTGCAAAGAACTGTACAGAAACAGTATATTATCTTAAATTTTACGGATGCAAAAACCAAGGCTTCGAGAGGTTGAGGGGTTTGTTTGGGGTCACATACCTAATAAAATGTGTTTACTTTTGTTTTTGTTTTGAGAGGGAGCACATGTATGCAGAGAGGAGAAAACATGGGGGATGGGGAGGGTGTACATCAGCAGGAGGGCTTTATGTACCCTCTGGAGTCTGGTTTGACTCATACCTCCTCCAAAGAATCTTTCTGATTCTTCCCACAGAGATGGATTTTCCCCCCCTCTGAATATCGCCCCCAGCCTCTCAGCTGTACCATTTGCTATGCACTCTTGCTGCCAGGTGCCGTTTTCTATTCTCAGGGCCTTATTTCAGATGTTTTAAAAATTTCCATCAAGTCTAATACAGAACTTGACACTAAATGTTCTCTCTGTTCGGTGGCTGAAATTAGATGATGTATGTACCAAGAGAGCTTCGGTGATAAAACTAGGATCAAAGTACAGGCCCCTGAGAAACCCCTTTTCAATCTTCCTTAGAAATGCTATAGACATGTTTACTAGGTGAGTCCTATACCCTAATACCATTTTACCGAGTTGCTCTGAGCAAAAAGATTCTCTTTAATCAATATGTCTGAACAAATCGTTTCAAAGCTGAAATATGTGATTCATTTGCCCGAGGCAGCACTGCCGGACTTTGATCTTCTTGAATATATTTTTCATACATATTCATTCTGGAAATATTGTTGGAATTTTCTATTTCTTCAAGAATGAATGGAAACAAGTGGACTGAAAGAAAGTAAATGCACAGCTTTGATGTTCCATATAGCTGTGAAGTATTATGTCATTAACTCCTTTATTTCTTTGAAAACAGTCATTCAGGAAGCATTTTGGAGAAGGCTCTGGCCACTGTATAAAAAGTATTTCAGTTTCCCTGCTGAATGCTTATCGCTGTCTAATACTTGTGTTCTTCAGGTATTTGTGTTTTACTTTTTCCATGTCTTGTTCCAATTAAAATGTGATCTTCTTAAGAGCAGGACATGGCCCATCTGCTTCTTAAGTCACAGGGCCTTGGATGGTGAAACCTCAGCAAATCATTTAGCTTCCCTGGGTCTTAATTTGCCCATGGGTGCATTTAAAACACTGAAGTAGATAATCATAAGTTTCTCTTAGATTCAAAAATTCTATTTAGGCAACATAATGAGAAACATAAAAGAGAAGGCTAATTTGGAATTTGTAGTGACTAAAAAAACTTCAATCAATTTAGGGCAGCAGCTCTAACTAATTCGATATATCTATGAAATCCTTGCTTTTCCTGCTTAAACCACAAAGAAATACGACCAGTAACTCTAGCCCTCTGACACAGTTTGGTTATTTATGCTACTGTTTTTAGACTTTTTAAGGCTAGACCAGATTCTCTTAATAACCCAGCCATTTAAAATTTGTCTACCTCTTCAAGCCTATGATGGTTTGAATAGTGGTCTATATTCCAAAATTTATGTTTTAGAATTTGGTCCTAACAAGCAATTATCAGACCATGGTGATTGGGTTGTGAAGATACTGGATTCATGAATAAATTAATGCTCTCTCGTGAGACTGAGTGAGTGAGTTCTAACTCCCATGAGAAGGGTTAGTTCTCAAAAGTTTGTGTCATTATAGAAGAGCAAGCTTCTTGCTGCTTGCTCTTTCTGCAAGTACCTGCCACCTTCTCTGATTCAGTCAGTCATGTTGTAACACAGCTGACCTCAGACTTTTAGACATATCCTTTTAGACTTTCCAGCTACCATGAGTCAAATAAACCTCTATTTTTAAAGTCATGAGCCAAATAAACCTCTATTTTTAAAATAAAGCACCCAGTTTGCAATAACAAACTAATACAAAGCCTATAGCAGTTCTAGTCAACAGACCAAGAAATTGTAGTCTATATTAGTTTGTAGTTTTCAGTTACCTTTTTAAAAATGTTTCCCACAATCTCTTTTCCATCATGCTACTCATTTACAAAAGTAAAACATTAGTGTAGTATACATGTAACTAGAAAAATCAGATAACTAGACATCTAAGTTTAAAGATAAATTAGTGAACAATTATTTGCACAGTAAAAGACTTCTTAATTTCCATTCTCAAAAAAATGCTTACATAATTGAATCAACTAACAATCTTTTATTTTATTTTATTTATTTATTTATTTTTTTATTTTTTGGTAAGAGCCCATGTGCTCACCAAAGAGAGAAAGAAAGAAAGAAATCATGCTCCTATAGGGGATGACTATACCACAGTTCCTTTTCTTCCATCCTCCTCTTGGGATTTTGGGCACATACACACACCTAGCATGTTTTTCAAGCCACTGGGTCCAGGACTTGAAACTCAAAGTTGGTCATGTGGGACCCAGTTGCCTTAACCACTATGTCTCTGGCTGGCCCCCCCAAAAATCTACCTTACAATGCTTAAGAAGAATTAAATTTATAAAAAAAGAAAAGCAATTTAATGACACCAATTGAATGAAAATAGAAGCCCAATCTAAACCATACTTATGTTGCACTTATAAGAAGTTGCAAATGTTCTACATTTACAAAAAGAAAGATATAGCATTAGGAAAAATGTTAGAACAGATTATCAAACAGATGATAAATTTTAAGCTTATAGAGAAGAATAAATGATAAATAGGATTCTAGAGTCACAAAGAACACCAACTTAAACTTTCTTCAGCTTTTGATAGAAGAACCAAACTTACAGGTCAGAAGAAAACCACAGACATGGAATGATCTGAATTTCAATATGTCTAGATACCTTTACTGAAAGCATAATGAAACGTGGGCTGATCATACAGTTAAGCTGATTCCATGACTGGCTGAATGGCCTATCTAGGGGTGGCAATCAATACATTGATGTCAACTTAGAAGAACTTTGTGCCATTATCTGTCCTTATCCCTGTATTGTGGAGACTTGAAGGATAAATAATATGAAATGGCATATTGTTAAAATAAGCAAGCAATAAGAAGCTGGATATAGCATATTTATGGGATAAAAAAGTTATGGTACTTAATAGTATATACAATACATTAAAATCTGTGGAGAACCAATCATCAGAAAAATGCAAATTGAAACTATAACACTGTAACATTGTATACCTTTTTTTTTTTTTTTTAGAGAGAGATTTTTGCTATAGGGCCCATGTGTTTACCAGAGAGATAGAAAGCAAGAACTCACCTTCCAAGGGGATGGCCCTGCTACAGGGCCATCAATTTTCCTCTATTTTCTTCTTAGGATCTTGAGTGCACACACATGCACCCAACCTGAGTTTCAAGTTGCCAGGTCCAGAACTCAAATCATGGTTGACTACGTGGGAGTCCAGCAACACAACTATTATACCATCTGCTGGTCCCTGTATTTTTTTTTCCTTTTCTTTAAATTTTTTTTACATTAATTCACTATACATCATTACAGCATACAAAGTGAATTTTCCATCCAGAATACACTATATATTGGCTCAATCAAGCACATCAACATACATGTTATCAACAAATAATTTTCCATTTCTTATGTCTTGTATATTTTGCTTTTTTTTTTTTCTTGGCCATCTTTGATTCCCTATCCCTCACCCTCTGCCCTGTCCCACCCTCCTCCCACATTGTCTCTGGTATCCATGGTTGCTTTCTATGCCTCCCCCCCCATTTAATTGATTTGCTAATGAACTTAATTAGTCTAAATATTTGCAATAGCAAGCACAGCTGATATATATATACACATGAACCCAATCTGACTTTAGGCATAAACCTCAGTGAGTAGAATGAACATACTATAAAGTAATACCTAGCTAGGGCTATATAGCTTACTGCAGTCATCACATACACAATTTTTTTTTAAATTTTGATAAGAACAGTTTTAGTGGGTTTTTTTCTCCTGAAACTTTTTTTTAATTAATTTACATTCATTCCCTGAGCATCATCACAACATACTAAATGTGGTTTCCCATCTATAATAAACTGCATAGTGACTTAATCATGCATGTTATCAATAATATTCCATTTCTAGTTTCATATATATGTGTGTGTGTGTATATATGTATGTGTGTGTATATATATATATATATATATATATATATATATATATATATGAAAACATATGTTTTTTACCCCATGTCTGACCCTCTGCCCTTTCCCACTCTCTTATTACACTATCTCTGCTGTCTACAGTTGTCTTCAATTCCTTTTCCCCCAACATTTTGTTGATCACACAATATCATAAGTAATCAAACTACTTTCAATAGCAAGTTCAGCTGGCAATATCAAGAAAAGCAATTTTGAGCTGGTAAGGATATTTCCTTGAAACTTAAAGCCTAGAAACAGGTTAGTATTCTGTTCAAATAGTAGGTACATGAACCTATTGACAGCTCAAGACAGGACAAAAATCCTTAAAACCGGACAACAAAGTGTAGAAGAAAAGCACCAATATTTTAGTCAAGTCACAGAATGCTGTTTCATCAGTTCAGTCTCATGTACTTAATCTTTCTTCTGTTGTGGTTCGACCTTCCAGATTGAATTCTGGGATATAATATTCAACTCCAAACTTTGTCCCTAAAATTATGTTGCCCATTTTCTTAGTTCTTGAACTCTTATTTCTGTGTGTCTGCATTTAATTTTACTGACATAGCACTCCCTTAAGAACTTCTTGGAGATCTGGTCTGGTGCTGGTAAATTCTTTCAGGTTTTGTTAATCTGGGAATGTTCGTGTCTTTCCTTCCCAAATGAATGATAATCTTGCTGGGTACAGTATTCTTGGTTGAAACTGCTTTTCCCTTAACACTTTGAATATATTTTCCCATTCTTTGCTTGCTCGCATTGTTTCCGATGAGAGGTCTGCTGTTAGTCTGATGGGATACCCTTTGTAGGTAACTTGCCGTTTTTCTCTTGTCAATCTTAGTATCTTGTCTTTGTCTGTGGTTTTGGTCATTCTGGCTATAAGGTATCTTGGAGAAGATCTTCTTGGGTTGATTCTATTTGGGGTCCTCTGTATTTCTTGGGACTGAATCTTTGAGTGCCTCTCTAGGTTTGGAAAGTTTTCTTGCAGGATCTCATGGAATAGATTATCAATGCCCTTATGACTCTCTTCACCTTCTGGGATGCCTATTATCCGGATGTTTGGATGTTTGATGGTATCTAGTATTTCTCGTATATTATTTTCAAATTTTTGAGCCATTTTCTCAGTCTTCGTCATGGATTTTTCTAGGCCAGCAATTTTCTCTTCTACATCTGAGATTCTATTTTCTGTATGATCTAGTCTGCCTTTAGTACTTTCAAGGGAGATTTTGACTTCCTGTATTATAGCCTTCATCTCTAACAGTTCCATCTGATTCTTTTATAAAGTGTGAAATTCCTCTTTTAGATCTTGCATGAATTTCCTGACCTCCTTGAACTCGTCAACTCCTTTCTCCTTCATCTTCAGCAGTTCATTGTCTCTCTTCTCTTCCATCTCTGTTAGCTTTGCCATTATGAATGTTCTGAATTCTTTATCAGACATTTCCATGGTTTCCATTGAACTATGTGTGGATAAAGAGGTGTTATCCTTTTTCCTTGGAGGAGAGGTATTTTCCTGCTTTCCCATATTTCTTGTGGTCCTGCAGCGATTTCTAGTCATCTGGTGGATGGTCAGTTTCTTCCCAAACTTGGAAGTTCAATCACACGAGTTTTGTGTGCTGGAGGTCGAATTATTAGTGGGAAATCTTCATTTTTCTGTTTCCCCAAAAATGGCTAGTTCACAGGAGCCATGAAGTTGTGTCTTCAAGAAGGCCTGTTCCCTTTTTTGCCTCTCTTGAAATGGGACTGGAAAGGGAAGTCTCAGCAGAAAATATTCATTTTTGGTCAAAGAAACCAATATGTCACAGCTGAAGTACGGAATCCATCTCAGTGTAGGCCTGACTTAGGTTGTGCCTTTCCCACTAGAAATGAGTCTGGAGGCGAAAGTCTCAACAGAAAATCTTGTTTTGTATACCATTTTTAAATGGCTAAAATTAATTAATTAATTAATTAATTAATTAATGACTTAAAACAGTTAGAGCTAAAGAAGCTACAGAAAACTGGAACTCCATACATTACTAGTGGGAATATAAATTGGTACAACCACTTTGGAAAATGGAGAGTGTGTCCTAAATAAAATATCTATTTATCCCAATACCCAGCAATTCTACTTCTTAGTGTCTGACCCACAGTATAAGTGCTTCTATCTTCCAAAATACATGTACTAGATAGTCATGGTAGCTTTATTCAAAAAGCCTTAATTGTAGAAGTGAAAACTGTGATAAAATTTACGCCATAGAATACTAAATGGCAATAAGGGAAAAAAAACAGTGAATTTGTCTCACTCAACAATATGAATGGCTGGGGGAGAGGGCAGATAGTGGAAAGAGGGAAAGTACAAAGGTCCAATTAAGAGGAGTAAGTTGGGGGACCAGCAGGTGGCATGGTGGTTGGAACGCTGGACACTCCCACATGGCCAACCGCCGTTCAAGTACCAGACCTGGTGGCTTGCTTTCCCACTTTCCCTCTCTCTCTGTGTGTACTCTCTCTGGTCAAATTAAAATAAAATGAATGAATAAATAAAATTAAATGAGTAATTTTTTTTTTTTGAGAGGTTTTTCACTATAGGGCACGTGCGCTCGCCAGACAGACAGAGACATAGAGACAGAAAGCGAGAAATCACCCCCCAGGGGGGATGGTCACGCCACAATCCCTTCTCCTCCATTCTCCTCTCGGGATCTTGGGCACACACGCACACGCGCCCGGCGTGAGTTGTAAGCCACCGGGTCCGAGACACGAACCGCGGTCGACTACGTGGGAGTCCAGCGACATAGCCATTACGCTAACTGCTGGTTCCCAGTAATTATTTTTAAAAAGAACACGTTTTAGTGTTTAGTATGGTGTCCATAGTTAACAATCATGTATTTTATATTTCATAACTGCTTACAGGAAGGATTTTAACTGTTCCTCACATCAGAAAATGTTAAGTAGATGAAGTCATGTCTTAGCTTGCTTAAGTCATTAATTAGCTTGCTTAATCTTTCTGTAGTATATACATATGTCAAAACTTCCATGAAACCCCAATTATTTTTGTCAATTAATTTTTTTTAAAAAAAGCAATACAATTGAATCAGACACAACTATGTGAATGGAATTGTATAATTCCATTAGTAGGAAGTTCAAAACAAGAAAAGTGAATCTACATTGATAGAGGTGAGAAGTTAATTTGAGGGGCGATTGAATAGTATGCTTCAGAGTAGTTCTTGTTACTATTCGTAAACTGTTCCTTGAGATTATATGTATGCACGTATGTATTATGTGTTTGTGTGTGTTTATACGTGTATGTATGTGTGTGTGTGTGTGTATATATATATATATATATATATATATATATATATATATAAACAGATTAAGAACTGTGCTTAGATTCAATAAGCAATTCTGCAGGATAAAGGGAAAAAAATGACAGCCACACAAATGAAAATACTGATGGGTCTTAGTTGGCTATACAAACAATATGGGTAAATGGCAAGAACAGAGGCTAATGAGGGCCCAGCCATGATGGGGTAGGTAGCATGAGCACTGTTGTGTGGTGCTCAGAGCCCAGTGAAAAACTCCAAGTTCACATCCCAGGTCTACTAGAACATGCAGTGTCCACCCAGGGCTACTCTGTGATCTTAGCTTGCTGCAGGGTTGCGGGAAGGATCATGGTATGAGGAGCCAGTCAAGAACGTCCCTTTTTCTCTCTCTTCAAGGAAATAAACAAATAAACTTTGAAAAAAAAATTAGAAAGAAAAGGCTAATAGGGGCCAGCTCCATGGTACAGCAGAAGTCACTGGTTAGGAGAAGCCAGATCCCACTTAGCCACTGTTCCAATGCCTGCCCTGTGGCTCCCAAATGCAATCAATGTGTGTGCGTCCCCAGAGGACGGGAGGAAAGGGATCATGGTATGGCTAGAATCTGTGGTGGGTGCTTCTCTCTCTCGCTCTCGCTCTCTCTCTCTCTCTCTCTCTCTCCCTCTCTCTCGTTCACACATGCTCTATCATGGATACAGAAAATATTTTTTTTAATAAAAGCTAATGTGACCTTTGTCATAAAAGTGTGCTGTCTAGAATGGACAGTCCTCCTCTGCAAGGCACTGTGGTCATTTTGCCTGAGGTGCCCTAACATCACAAAATGGCATGCTTCCAGAGAAAAATGACCCTGTGTTGAACATCTCAGGAAAGTCTGAAAGAGCTAAGGCTTTTCGGTCTAGGCATAAAACTAAAAAGACTAAGAGGAGAACCAGATTTATTCTGAATATATTTAAAAGGCTTAAGTGGAATTAAAAAGAAGTCACAAATAGGTTGATTTTGTAAGTAAGGAAAACTTTGTAGATAACAGAGCTTCCAAGAAGTTGCCCCAAGAGGTAATGAACTGATCAAACTACGTCATTGTATTTGGAGGAGGTACCTGTCCCAGGTAGTGAGGAAGATAAGATGTCTTTTGAGGTCCTCATGAATTCTGTGGTTCCATTATCTTTCCAATCAACATTAGTTGAGAATTTGGCAGGAATAAAGGAAATCCACAGGCAGCTTATTCTGTGCATAAAGGGACTGATTCCATCTTTCCACTCAAACAAGAGAGGCTTCTCTCCGACAGCTGTAGGGCTCAATCCCCATTCAAAGCCTCCATGATGCAAAGAGCTCTCAAAAGTGGATAAAACGCATTTCTGTGAATGATCAAATAGCAGGGGATTCTCCTGGTAATGATGTTCCTGATTACCAGTAATTTAAACTAGAACTATCTTTATATAAATTGCTTTCTTTTTTTGGATTTTTTCCTTGATCTATCCCATAAGGTGGGTGATAACTCAGAAGAAGGGCACAAAATCAGTGCTTATTGCTTTTATTATAACTGCACAGAAGTTACTCCAGGACTGCTGAGACAATTTGAATGTCACTAGCAACGTAAGAATATATCTACATCCTCATACCTCCCTTAGCATTTGGGTTTTATCATCATAACTCATTGGTTTTTGTCAATTTATTGAGTGTAGGGCTCAAAATTGTTTTCATTATTACATATTTAATCATTAATGAGACCAGACACTTAAAAGAGTTGAAAGACTGAAAGAATAATAAAAAAAAGAAAAAGAAAAAGAAAAAGGGAAAGATATGCACTAAGCAGTCCCACCGTTATCCCATTCTATTCAGTCATCATCCCCCATCTGTATCTGTTGAGGCTAAACCGTTTGCTGCCTGGTGGGGACTTCCTCTGTCCTTACAAGCCAAGTGGTTTCATGGGAAATGGGGAACGAGTGCCCTCTTCTTTAAGGTGTCTATTACACTGTGGATTTACTACTTTGTTATCCTGCTATATTTTGTTTTAGGAATAGTTTGTCTACCCATGGTTACATAACAGCAAAACGTATACGTACATCTGCAGTTGGCAGCACTTCTGTAATGAGATTATAGACCACCAGTGTGCCAAAGCATCCCAATGAGAACACTGATCACCTTCATGTGGTGGTGTGGGATAACTTTTGCTAATCTGTTTTTCTAATCTTTCAACAGTGAACATGGAGTACCTACATAACTTTCAAAATATACACACAGACACACACACACGCACATCCTGGTCCAGCTATGGTGGCACTACCATAACACAATGCTCTGCAATGCTGGAAGCCATGAGGAAGATTAGGCTTTGGTTCCTAGGCTTTGGTTCCTAGGGTGACATGTACACACCAGTCGTGTGCATGCATTCCTGGGATCCTGAGTAGATCATGGTATGAGACCTTACTGAAGGCACTTGACACCTCCTACAAGGAAGGAAGAGAAGGGGAAGGAAAAGAAGAAAAGGGAGATACTTAAAAAAAAAAAAAGAAAATCTTGATGGAAATAGTGATGGGTGGGAGGAATATGAATAGAAGGAAAAAAAATGCTTCTGTCTTTAAACTACATTCCCTTTGTTCTTAATTTAAAAAAAAAAAAGACTCCCTTAATAGGCTCTATTGATGCATAAACTGTTGCAAGCCATAGATCAAGGAGAAGCACAAAGCGCAGCCATGGAATTCCACAAAGGCAGGATTGTATCACTGTGAAGGCATTTGCTTCTCTAACAGGACACGTCCATAACCAGCCCACCTCAAAGCCAGTAAAATTTTAATTGTATGCTAACACTTTTCTCCTTGAGTCCTGAAAGGTTAGGAACATCTAGTTCATTATCCATTACCAGGAAATGCTAATAGTTAATCTGACAAAAGGCAGGTGGAGAAGGCACAGGCCTTTGACCTCATTATAACAATAGATTGCTTAATAATACTTTTATGCTTGCATTTTCATATATAACTAAGCGTCAAGAGAAGTTGTAAATAGAAGAAAATTGACAGTGCCCTCCCTGAATTCTGACAAGTCATTATTGCGCCAAAGCCTCACCCAGAGAGTCTGAGACAAATATTCCCCACCTTACACCAAGCCTATGTTAGTGAAAGACTTAAGGATCAGATCCTTCCCTGTTACCCTCACCTCCCCCTGCATTGGCAACCAAGCCAGAATTCAGGGCCATGGGGCCCTTCACTGACCCTGTGCTCTTTGACAGCAGAAATAGCAGATTTCACTGATGCCCTCAGGGACATAATTCTTACAATGTACAGCTTTTAAAAATCTGAGCTACAATTACTCTTAACTATAATTACTGACGTAAAAAAAAAAAAATGACATCTAAATTGAAGTTCAAAAGGTTCATGTAAAAATACTCCCAAGTGCTTTCCTTTTTCATTCCTTTTTTTTTTGGGGGGGGGGGAGAGGGAGAGGTTTTTGCTATAGGGTGCATGCACTCACCAGAGAGAGAGAGAGACAGAGAGACAGGAAGTGAAAAATCACCCCTGGAGGGATGGCCATGTTAGGATCCCTTCTCCTCCAGTCTCCTCTCGGGATTTTGGGCACACATGCACACATACCTGGTGTGAGTTTTTAAGCCGCCAGGTCTGGGACTTGAACTATGATCAACTATGTGGGAATCCAGTGACATAACCATTACACTAGCTGCTATCCCTCTAAGTGCTTTTTATGAAACCACTTAACCTAACGTGCAGCCTCCGTCATTCTTAAAGAAAAACATTAGGGCTGACCCTGTAATACATCAGTTAGGCACCGTGCAGAGGGGGCCAGATCCCACAGAACAACTGCAGTGTGAATCTTGGATCTGATGGCTTGAAAAACACACTGGGCACATGTGTTTGTGTGCCCCAAATTCTATGGGATACAGACATGGAGGAAAAAGAATTGCAACACGTCCGTGCTGCCTTGGGGGATTCGCTCTCTCTCTCTCTCTCCCCCTCCCCTTTTTCCTTTCCTTCTCCTTCTCATGTACATGCCCCATGACAATAAAATTTTTCTTTTAATTTTAAAAAAAGAAACAAGCCCAGTAGAGGCCAGCCATGGTGGCTCAGCAGTAATGTAGTGCTCTGTAATACACTGTAATAAAATACTGAGTCTGCATGGGAGGGTCCTGGGTTCCTGTTCAGAGGTGTCGCTATACACACTGAGTGCATGCATGCCCATGATCCTGGCTGGCTGAGGTGAGGGGTGGATCTCGGCGTGATGACCCTGTTAAAAATGCCTACTTTCCTCTTCCTGTCTCTCCCTTCCTCTCTTTCTCCCGCCCTCTCTCTTCTTCCTCTCCCTCCAAAGAAATGCATAAATAAACTTAAAAAAAAAAGTGGTAGGTTTTATATATATATATATATATATATATATATATATATATATATATATATATAATGTATAATTTATATCATAAATACGTACATACACATTAATGAAATTAGTGAAAGCAGATCCAGGTACTTCTTAAAACACAATATAGGGTGAAGATTTGGAAATAAAAATAACTTTCAGATAAACATTAAAAGAAACCTAACTCAGGAACCAGCAGTTGGCACAATGGCTATGTCGCTGGACTCCCATGTAGTCGACCGTGGTTCAAGTCCTACACCTGGTGGCTTAAAACTCACATTGCGGGGTCCAGCAGTAAGCGTAATGGCTATGTTGCGGGACTCCCATATAGTCGGCTGTGGTTCGAGTCCCAGACCCGGGGGACTCATGCCGGGCGCGGGTGCGTGCGTGCCCAAGATCCCAAGGGGAGAATGGAGGAGAAGGGATTGAGGCATGGTCATCCCCCCTGGGAGGTGATTTCTCGCTTTCTGTCTCTCTGTCTCTCTGTCAAGCGCTTGTACCCTATAGCAAAAATCTCTCAAAAAAAAAAAAAAAAAAAAGAAAGAAACCTAATTCATAAAATTCCACCGAAATAAGTTTAAAGCAAGTGAGCTGCATGTTCAAAATCCATTACAATTGTAAAACTTATCGCACAGAGGCCCTGGGTTCTGACCTGACAATCATTTTGTTCCCCTCTCATTAGGTCACAAGTCCCAAGATGCAAAAGATAATAGGAAGGAGCACAAGACCCTGTGTCTTGAAGGGGGGGGGGGGGGGTGTAGTCTTATAGAGAGATAAGGTCCAGCAGACAAGGTAGACTAGAAAGCCCGGCTCCACTGGAGGGGTCTGTGCAACAGGACAGGGAGCCCCAGGGAATGGAGCAGGGGGAGCTGTGTGCCTGTGGCAAAGACTGTGGGGCAGCAAGGGCCCAGGGCAGAGTCCAGGGACTGCTCAGGCAGCCTCAAGGAAACCACCCAGCCTTCATCAGCTGGAAGCTAAGGCTGGGCCCATCCCTAAATGGACTTTGTTTCTTCAGGAACCTTACGAGCAGAGGGAGAGAAGTAGGTCAGCTAAACCAGTCCAGTCCAGCCAATAGAGGGAAGAAGTGAGGATGAAACAGGAAGAAAGTGCTCAGGTCTGCAGAGCCACGGGGGTTACCAGAGTGCGCCCCAGTTTCCTTCAGTTAAGGTAGAGGGACAAAAACAGGCGCTGCTCTCTCTCTATATTTTTGTTTTGTTTGTTTTTTTCACTGCCAAAGGGTGCACCCTCTGGCCAAGAAGAGACAGAGAGAAGGAGAGGAAGAGAAAAAGCATCTCCCAAAGGGATGTGGTCCCACCACAATCCCTCCTCCTCCATTTCTCCTTCCTGTCAGTATATGTGGATGTGCACCCACCTTGTTTTTCAAGCTGCTGGGGTTGGGTTCAAAGTGTGGTCAGCCTTGTGGGATCCTGCCCCCTTATCCACCAGGCTATGGGGCTGGCCCTAGGACTTCTTAATTGCTAGTTGATTTGAAACAAGGGAAGAGAAGAAGGATTGCATATTATTTGTATCCTGAAATTTCCTCTTAGTAATAAAGTAAACCTTTGTACTAAAATCAGCTGACAGAGATGAGTTGCCTGTCTCGCCTCTGCACCTTAAAGTGGGTGAGGGAACACTGCACTGCAGGTCACAGACGCCCTGGCTCAGTGAGTAACTGCTCCTCCACCAAAGGAAGGGGAGTAGTTCAGAGGTGAAGGAAGTCTGTCTCAAAAGGGGGTGAGCAAGGGCTGGCTCCATGGGGCAGTGGTCATGCTGGATCCCACATGGTGACCTCAGTTTGAATCCATGGCCCAGTCCACCTGAAACATGCCAGGTACCCGGGTGAGTGCCCAAGGTCTGATGATCTGGAGGGCTGAAGGAAGGAGATTGCATGTGACCCAGTACTGTGGAGGGTTCTTCTCTCTCTCTCTCATTTCACATGCACACACATGTACTCTGTCACGAGTAAACGGAAAAACTGTTTTATATTCATAGTTACTGCTTGTTACAGCAAAAGGAAATAGATTAAAGTCAAAAACAAGTAAAGGTGCATAGGGTAGATTCCAGGAGAGACCAGATTCAAGCTTCCCATTGTCCTTTCCTAATCAAGGCCTACCAACAGTGCTTAGTTCTCCGAGCAACAGTGGATGACAGAATGGAGGAAGTGTAGTAGCCCCCTCTGTCTCTGGCTTGGCTTCCCATGGTTTCAGTGAGCTGAGCCTCTCTGTCTAGGATTGTTATTTAGGGCCAGTCTCATAGAGAAGGACTGTTCCTGTGGCTAACCTTAGATACTCAATCTCTAGTTTCTCCTCAGGTCAAGCTGAGAGCGTATGGTTCAGGGCCATGCAGGAGAGTCCGCAACGCACTCAGTCTCGACCCCATGCTAGCTGTGCTACATTTCGGACTCAGTCTTCCCAAGCCACCCCAAAGTCACCATGAAAAGAAAATTAATAAATAAACAAATAATTGGGGACCAGCAGTTAGCGTAATGGCTGTGTCGCTGAACTCCCATGTAGCTGACCGCGGTTCGAGTCCCGGACCCAGTGGCTTAAACTCATGCTGGGCGTGTATGCGTGCATGCCCAAGATCCTGAGAGGAGAATGGAGGAGAAGGGATTGTGGCGTGGCCATCCCCTCCTGGGGAGTAATTTCTCTCTGTCTGTCTCTCTGTCTTTCTGGCGAGCGCACGCGCCCTATAGCAAAAACCTCTCTAAATGAATGAATGAATGAATGAATGAAATGGATAGGACAGTGGCCTGGTGTTTGGAGCAGTCAGAACCCACAAGGCCAACATGCAGTTCAAGTCTCAGACCTAGTGGTTTGAGAAGCATGCTGGGTACATGTGTGTGCATGCCTAAAAATCTAAAAGGAGGGAGAGACAGAGGAGATAGGATTGTAGCATAATCGCTCCCCAAGGGGGAGTGCTTTCTTCTCTGCCTCTCCGGTGAGTGCACGTGCTCTCTAGCAAAAAAGAAAGAAAGAAAAAAAGAAAGAGAAGGATGGACCTCAAATCCCAGGTGATCTTTCCAGTGGCGAGTCCTCTTCAACGCCTCTGAAGGGTGAGTCACCCTACAGAACCAGAAATGAGAAGCCCCCTCAGGAGCATTCTTTGCATGTGAACCTGGGCTCTGGTGAGACTCTGCAGCCCAGGCCAGTAGGTGCCAGTCCCCTCAGTGGTTAGCTCAGTGTTTACCATCACATTTTCAAGTTTTAAAATTCCTTAGCATGGGTTCTCTTTCAACAAAACCTCAAAGAAGACTTTTAGATGATGTGTTTCTTTGATTTTGTCTGCTTTAGCAAGCTAGCAAGAAATAGCAGCAGAAACCCCTTACTACCAAGCTGTCCTGCTCCTTCTGTGTTTCTGTGAGAGGTTTCTGTTTCTTGCACCATCATGTGTGGATCAAGCCCTGCACTGGCTACATGACCAGAATCAGAACAGGAAATTCATTCTCTCTCCAGACCTAGCATGGCTACACCCCAAGGCGGCCAAATGATACTTACAAAAACTCAAAGATCTTGTAAACACTCCCCCTGAATTTCCCCAACTTCCTATCACTCTTAGAATAAAACCCAAACTCCTTGTCATGACCTCCAGAGCTTTGAATGAGCTGTTCTTATCCACCTTCCACCTCCTTTCTCCTTCATTCTGATAACAAGGCCTGAGTGTGCTGTTGTCCAGGATGACTTACAACATAAAACCTAATCGTATTTTCTCTTAATTTACTATTTTTTAAAAGTCTGTGCTGTTTCAAAAAGATTTAATACAGCTCTTAATCATTGTTTAATCAACATAATCGATCAATGTAGACATATAGTTACTTTGACAAGCATAGATTAAAAGTTACTCTTCTGGTCTTGATTTATGATTACGCTATACCCCTTATTATTCAGGCACTAATTTCCTTATTTTTTTTTATTTATTTATTTTTTTGCCAAAGGGCACATGCACTACCCAGAAATACACACGGAGAGGGAAGGGAGAAAGCACTCCCATGGGGAGTGGTTGAATCATAATCCCTCCTCCATCCTGCTGGGATTTTGGGCATGCATACACACACACACACACACAACTGGGGTGTTTTTCAAGCTACTGGGGCTGGGACTCAAACAACATGGTCAGCCATGTGAGAGCCAATGGCCTTAACCACTAGGCTAGGGGCTGGCCCATGCATCCATCATTCTTATCTTCAATGATGATGAGGGGAGGAGACTATCAGAGTGATGACCTAGAAAGCAGATGTTAACGTTTCCACAAATACATCCCCGTAAAATGTGTGTCCTTGAAAACCAGGATCACTCCACAGCAGAACATCACCACCTCATTTTAACACAGCACAGCTTTTTACTCTGCTGAAAGGCGTTTGGTCTCTAGGATGGGTTTGCTTCGTTTTGAATTGCGGTGTGTGCGGTCAGTATTCAGCTCCTGACTAGGTCTTCAAGCAGGCTCACGGCTCCTCTTACCAACTGCTGCGTCCTCTCACGGCTGCCAAGAGAACACCTTGCTGTTTCAGCATCCCAGGTGAGAGCTGGGAAAACACAAACTCCAAGATCTTATGAAACTAGCTTTGTCAGGGGATCCTGGTGTGGACACAGCAAGCTTTAAATGCACAATACTGGCATTTTAAGCTTTAAACTCTGTGGCTGTTGACCAGAGGCCTAGTGAAGTCACAATGCCGGGCTTCTCCTGGTGGTGGGTACATCAGAGACAGCACCATTTGGAAGAAGAATGTCAGCTATCTTCACCTTCTCTGTAAGATATGCTAGGAACAGCAAATGCTCTGCTGCCAGAGCACGAAGAGCACGGACATTAACAGTCCAAGGAAGCTTCCTCTCCAGGCTTAGAAGACTACTGTGATCCTCGGAGGGATCAGCCCATTTCATTTCAGTCTCTGGGCTATTTCCAATGACATCGCCGGTACACAGAGTTGGTAAAATGGTGGTCGGATAGAGTGTCTACTGGACTCTTCACCCTTACTTTAAAACTGGCCCACCAGTTGCCCATGTGCCACTGACAACCAACTACCAAAAGCCTTGCTTCCCAGGTGCTCAGAACGGCTGGCTTTGGTCCCTTGCACTTGTTTCTGCTCCCCCATTTCAGTCCCCCTTTCCCAGGCTTCCATGCCTTTGTCTTAATCCTTCCTTTTCCTGCTGGCCCTAGGATTTGCTGCTGAGGTTCATTTCTCTCTCATGACTTTTGGCCTTCCCTGGGACACTGTTTATGTTCGTCCTCTTCATCTTCCCCTCCTGATCTAGCTGTCCAGCTTATCCTGGCCCTCCCCATCATGGTCTCCAGCACTCCAATGAGTGGTGAAAGATGTGCTGACATTAGGATCTCATCAGGACTAACTCGCCAGCCCCTTCAGTTCTAAAAGCTAAGGATCTCCAACCCTTCCCTACTCCCCTTTTCCTCGTGCCTCCAAGCCATCTCAAATCTAAAGGATCTTTCCTTTAAAACTAGACCTCTTCTGGACGGCTTCTCTCTGTTCTTGGTATCAGCACTCTCCCATTCCCTCACCGTGTTCAGCAAAGCAGCCTCCTTGATACTCCTTTATCAACTTGAGGACTTCACACAAGCTGTTCCATTTGCCTGGAATATCTTCCTTCATACCTGCTGGCTCTAGCTCCCTCCTCAAGTTGCACTGTGGGTATTCCCAACTCCTTCTCAAATGCTAATTAAGCCAAGTTCCCATTCTCCTTTTTACTACTACAATCTAAATAGTCACTTGTGTAGTTACATAGAGGGTGTCCATTAACCTACATCACCCAGTACAGTACCACTTGTCTCCTGAGTCTGTAGACTACTTAATAAATGGCTAATCAAAATGGAGGTGTGTTGTGAGTGCGAAATACATACCAAATTTAGAAGACTTAGTATTCTTACAATAAAATGAGAAATATCTCCTTAATAAGTTTACAGTGATTATAGTTTATACATTTTAAGCTATGTTGAGTTAAATAAAATGTATTATAAAAATTGATTTAAATGTGTTTTTTAATGTAGCTATTGGAATATTTTAAGTTACAACATAAGGTCACATTATATTTCTCCTTTTTTTTCTTAGTTTTTTTGTTTGTTTGCTTGTTTTCCCACCCATAGGGCATCTGCACATGCCAGAGAGAGACAGAGAGAGACAGTAAGAGAGAAAGGGAAAAGTCAACCCCCAGGGGAGATAGTCACACCTCAATCCCTTCTCCTCTACACTCTCCTGGGATTTTGGGCATGAACATACACATGCCCATCATGATTTTCAAGGCAGGACTTAAACCGTGGTTGGTCATGTGGGATTCCAGCACCTTAACCACCATGCCAGCCGCTGACCCTGCTCACATTACATTTTTATTGTACAGGCTGCTGTAGACCGGAGGCACCATGAGGTCAAGGCCATTTTGTTCATGACTGTATTCTCACCTGCATTAGCACAGTGCCTAATATATGGCAACACATTATAAACAAACACAATATAAGCAAACACATTTGGAAACAACAATTTTTTCTAAATATTTGGGATTTAAATCTGGGGATATTCTTTGTAGAGAAAGAGGGAGAGAAACTAAACTTCAGCTCAGGGTGAGTAGCGGCTCACCTCTTCAGCACTCCATGCTCTCTACCTGCCATGAGCATCAGAGCTTCTCTCAGCCTTATAGATTTAGTTGAAATGGGGTCTAAACTGTCAGGCTGGGACAGTTTGTCACTGGCTTAAGGTGAAAGCATATCCCTCTAAAACTACTCAACAACTAGATTTATCTTTCAAATTATGGACAGACTGCTGAAACACAAAAATAAAAACAATAATAAAGAGAATCCACAAAGCTAGATAGGATTTCAAGGCTATTCATTTGATCTAAGCTACTTTTACAAATACAATCTCATGCGTAATATCTAATTTCTCAATCCTTAGAATCAGAAAATCTTCTTGACTTAACCCATACTTATTGGTCACATAAATATGGGAAAGACTGGAGTATCTAGAAAGTCTAGTGGTGTCCTTAAAGGCCACGTTACTTCCAGATGGGTGGGCCATGGTCAGCTCCCTCCCATTCATGGGCATGGATCTCACTGTGAAGTGACTCAGCAATTCCAAGTATCTGTATTGGATTACACCAAGTTCAGCGTGGCTGGCATAAATAGTGCATTGCTTGAGGAAGAAGAAGCCAAGCAGTCCTGTGATCCCTGAAGACTAATCCAGTAAGAGAAGCACTGGTTAGTCACAGACAAGAGCACGGGGATTAGAAGCTGTTCAGCCAGATGGATCAGGTGACTACTGGGAGACAGCAGCTGACAGCCGAGTTGCTGAGAAGGCAACCCAACCCCAACACCCTTCACGCAAACACCCATTTATTTGCGGCATCAGGTACTCATTACTTGGCATAGCATTTCCTTCCCCAATGACAACAGAAATTTTTAAAAATCACTTTAATGAAGTGTATACAACTTGAGAAAGCTAAGTCTCTCTTTTCTTGCATCTCAAGACCTGCAGAACTGAGAAACCACTAGATACAATATCCTCCAAAGTGTCACAGTCAGCCTTAGGCTTTTCCAAGAATACAGAAATAGTACTAGACTGGAAATCAGAAGTTGGGCAGTTTCCCTTCTAGCTGGTATTAATTTCAGAATCACTGAGATGACATGTGTTAGGCCTATTGCTGTCTCAAGTGTTGCACTGAGATCCTGTTCACGGCAAATGATTCACACGGCACAGTTGCATGACTCAGGATACTCAACTTCTCTGCGGCCAAGGCTTCTTCCACTCCAAGGAAGTCTTGGAAAACCACAAGACTCCAACAGTATACACTGACTCCATGAGACGTTATCGACACTACATCTGTCTCTCCCCACCTACCCAATAGGGACAGACAATCCTTTAGAGAAGAATCAGAGAAAGAAAAGGTATTCAAAAAATTATTTTAAGATTTTAAAATTTTATTTATTTTTGTCCTCTTTTCTTTTTGGAGAGGTTTTTGCTATAGGGTGCGTGCGCTCACCAGAAAGACAGAGAGAGAGAGACAGAAAGTAAGAAATCACTCCCTGGGGGGATGGCCACACTGCAATCCCTTCTCCTCCATTCTCGTCTCGGGATCTTGGGCACGCACGCACACGCACCCAGCATGAGTTTAAGTCACCAGGTCTAGGACTCGAACCGTGGTCGACTACATGGGAGTCCAGCGACATAGCCATTGCACTAATGGCTGGTCCCCCTATTTATTTTATTTTAAAGTTTCCTATGAGGCATATGTACTCACCAGAGACAGATGGGGGGGAGGTTGGTGGGGGTGGGGGGAATGAGAAAGCAAGCCACCAGGTCCGAGTCTCAAACCATAGTCAGTTATGTGGGAGTCCAGTGCCTTAACCACCATGCCACCTGCTGGCCCCTAAGTACTTACATTTTAGAAGCAAAAAGCATGCACACACACACACACACACACACACAGGCACATAGAAAGGACATATGAGCCAAAGAAAGGACATATGAGCCAAGAACACTAAACTGGAACAGTTTAATAATAAAACAAATAATAATATTCTAAATTCTAACCTGTAGAACAAAAGTAAATATCCTTGAGTCCATACTGAAATAAACAAAGAAATATATAAACTGAGGGGAAAATACACCTCTCCTCCTTCCAGAAGAATTCCACTTAATAAAAATAAAAAAAAAAAACATAGAAATATAAAATCACCATTAGAATACCACAATAAATGCTGCAGGAAAGGCCCACAGATAGATGCGAAAATACATGGGCAGACGTGTGAGGACAAACGGTATATTTGCAAAGTCTCAAAATACCCCTCCAAGATATTTATAATTACAAAAGGAAAACAATAACTTTATAGAATACAAACCAACCAGATACCACCTTAAGCGAGAGGTCACTTTTAACATCACCAAGTGATGACATCATGAATTCCATGTTAGATGCACTGTGAAGGGTAGATACTACCTTTGTTATATTCTTGCTAAAAATACGTCAATCTACTCCTGAGAAAACATCAGACAAACCAAACACAGAGGACTTCTACAAAGTAATTGACCAGTACTCTCCAGAAGGGTCAAGGTTATGGAAGACTGGGTAAAATGGGTCAGAGGGGACTCAGAAGATAACTAAATGAGAGATGGGATTCTCAGTTGATTCATGAACTAGAAACAGAACATGAGTGGAAACCTTTTAAAATTTAATCAGTAGTTTAGTTCATAGTAATGCGCCAATGTTCACTTTTTATTTTGCCAATTGCACCATGCTAACAGAGGAGTAATGAGTATTCAGAAACTCTCAATATATATTTGCAACTTTAATGTAAATTCAAAAAATCACTTCAAATTAAAAAGTTAGAGCTGGATGGTGGTGCAGTGATAAAATATGCCTGCAAGACCGACCCACATGGGAAGGTTTCAGGTTCATCTCTGGAGACCTCTCTGAGTACCAGGCATATACATGCCATTTTGTCCTCCAAGTGGCCAAGGCTGGGGTGGAGCATGCATCAAGGTGCTTTTGGGGAGACCAGCAGATGGTATAATGGTTACATCGCCGGACTCTCATGTAGTCGACTACAGTTCAAGTCCTGGACCCAGCAGCTTAAACTCACACCAGGTGCATGTGTGTGTGTGCCCGAATTTCTGAGAGGAGAAAGGCGGAGAAGAAGAGGATGGCAAGGCCATCCTCCCTGGGGGGTGATTTCTTGCTTTCTGTCTCTCTGGTGAGCAAACATGCCCTATAGCAACAATGACAACAACAAAGAGATGCTGTTGGGGTGCTTTATCTGTCTCATGCTTGGAAGAAATACATTCATAGACAACATTTAAAAGTGGAAGTTAAAAGATTGAAGTAGGTTTGATTCTAACCCCCAATGTGACTGAGATATTAAAAACATGAAAAAAATGACATATTTAACTAAATAAAAATTTTAAATATGTAAACCTTAAGGATAAAAAATAAATATTAGACAAGTAACTATATGTATGAAATACAAAAGCTTAGGGATCATTTAATATTTTTATATAGAGCAGTTTATTATTTATATAAATTGTTAAAATTTAAAAATCAATGAGTCAATGACTTTGCTACTCTACAAAACAAAACAGAGTACAAAATATGAAATATTCATCCCTATTTGTAATTAAAGAAAAGAAAATTAAAACAGTAAGATACTATCTTTTTCTTTTTTTTGGAGAAGTTTTTTCTATAAGGCGTGTGCACTTGCCAGAAAGACAGAGAGAGACAGAGAGACAGAAAGCGAGAAATCACCCCCCCAGGGGGGATGGCCACACCACAATCCCTTCTCCTCCATTCTCCTCTTGGGATTTTGGGCACTCACGCACATGTGCTTGGCATAAGTTTAAGCCACCGGGTCCAGGATTCGAACTGCGGTCGACTACATAGGAGTCCAGTGACATAGCCATTACACTATCTGCTGGTCCCAATACTATCATTTTCAACCATTATTTAAAAAAATAAAAATAATGGTGAGCTCCCAGAGAGGGAAAAAATCTTTACCCATGAATTTTATTGTCAATACCGTTCATTCCACTAAACCTCTGATTTGCCTAAGTGCCAGTCAGCAAGGAGATAAGGACTTTGATACAGAATGTAAATCAATGCACTACTTTCTTGAGAAAGTCGAGTAGGAACAAAATGTCAGGCAAATTAAACAACATGTCTACCGACATAGTTGATTCACATTGTGGCACAATCTCCTACTCTCCTCACAGACTAGCACCAAAGCATTTGCAGACAGACAGATTCATACACTATATTTGAGCAGCACTATTGAGGGCCATTGCAAGGTCTCTGACTTGTATTTAATGGAATAAAGAGCACATCAGAGAATTTTGAGCCAAAGAATAGTTTGATCCAATATATTTTAACAGAATCACTCTAACCCCTACACTGGGAAAAACAAAACAAAACAAAACAAAACTGATGACTTGGGCCAAAGTCAGACACAGTGTAGATGATGTGAAGTAGCTGGATTCTAGATATACTTTGAAGCTACAGTGGATAATTTCTTTTTTTTTTGTTTTGTTTTTTGTTTTTTTTTGTTTTTTTGAGAGGTTTTTTGCTATAGGGCGCGTGCGCTCGCCAGACAGACAGAGAGAGACATAGAGACAGAAAGCAAGAAATCACCCCCCAGGGGGGATGGTCACGCCGCAATCCCTTCTCCTCCATTCTCCTCTCGGGATCTTGGGCACGCACACGCACGCGCCCGGCGTGAGTTTTAAGCCACTGGGTCCGGGACGCAAACCGCAGTCGACTACGTGGGAGTCCAGCGACATAGCCATTACGCTAACTGCTGGTTCCCAACAGTGGATAATTTCTTGACAGGTTGAAAGAGCAAGAGAAAGACAAAAGTCAAAGATGACATCGAAGATTGTGACCATTGCAAATGGAAGGATGAAGAGGGATGACATTGATCTAGATGAAAGACTTGGAGCAGGTTTGGAGAGAAAGATTAGGAACCTGATTTTGACTATGTAAAGTCTAAAATGTCTATAAGATATCTAAGAGGAAATATCTAGGTAGTGGGACATCAGGGTCTAGAGTCCAAGGATTCAGTCTACCATCCTTCCTTCTTCCCCACTCACCAGCCTCTTCAAATTAGACCTAGCTCAGCCCAAGTTACTTCTTGTAATAACTTAATAATTTATGCCATAGAAAAGCTCAAAACTTGTACCAGATTGAAATTACTGGTAGTGGGGACCAGCAGTTAGCGTAATGGCTATGTCGCTGGACTCCCATGTAATCGACCGTGGTTTGTGTCCCGGACCCAGTGGCTTAAAAACTCACGCCGGGCGCATGTGCGTGCATGCCCAAGATCCCAAGAGGAGAATGGAGGAGAAGGGATTGCGGTGTGGCCATCCCCCCTGGGGGGTGATTTCTCGCTTTCTATCTTTCTGTCTGGCAAGTGCACGTGCCCTAAAGCAAAAACCTCTCAAAAAAAAAAAAAAAAAAAAAAGAAATTACTGGTAGTCACTTTACCCTGGTTATTCCTCTTAATCCTCACAACTCATTGGCTGAAGGTTAGATACTATTGTTCCCATTATTAAGTAGGGGAATTGAGGCTTAGGAAAGCCAAATAATTTGCTCAAGGTCAACAGAGCCAGGAAGTAGCAAAATAGCGGCTTACAAATACTCCAAGCTCCTGGTCTGTAGAATGCCCAACTGCAGACTTGGCCTCCCCTGGGCATGTGGGCATGGAGACTCCTGCCACATGGGCAGTTTGGCTGGGTTAGACCAGATGACTCTGAAACACTCCAGTTCCCTAAGTTCCTATAAATTCTATTTTGAAATTGGAATGGCTTTTGGAAATTTTTATTTCTTACTATCTGAAAAAAATCTCAGTCGGAAGGAACAAGCTACCAGTCCAGGAAACAGATGTGGTGCTTTAAAATGACCATGGGTTCCCCTTCCTACTCCAGCTCCAACCCAGAGGCCATTAATTGAGTAGAAATAATAATCATAATGAGATTAAAACTACTACCTCTAGTCAACATACACGAACACCCACCAATCTTATCATAAAACAGAGATTCAAAACATGAAAGTGGCTTGTATTTGAATAAGAATTCTAAGTTGCTGTAGGCATATTCATTAATTCTGTTGTTTCCTAATTCTCTGCCTTCTCCCCACCACCCTCCCACCAAGCAGCCCTTAAGGTCGGTTTCACTGTTCATCCCCCCCAAGCAACCCCCCCCAAAAAAAAAATGGCTTTTAAGTGCAGAAAAGTATCAGAAGATCCCTGCTGGGTTGCCAGCTGGGGAAGTGTCACAGGCCACTGAACTCTAAAATGAGCTGTCTCTGTAACAAAAGGTCCCTTTCTCTTGGAACAACTTCAAGGGGATCACACACTGGGCCCCATTGCTCCTTTTGTATTCCAGTTTGATTAAACTGGGAATTGTTCAGTGCCCAGTGCTGTTGAGAACACCAGGTGGTAGATTCTAGAGATAAAGGATTAGATAGCTGCTTTGTGAGAAACAGACATCTCCATTGTGACACTCAGAATATTTGAACGCCAACGCCAGGAGCTTCCCAGACATCCTAACGGTTATGCATAAGCAACAACCAATACATTCTATTCCCACTCTCTCCTGGCAAACGAGGTTGCTGCTGGTAGCTAAACATAATCTAGTCACTTGCTAAAAATGAAAGAAGCTATAAAAAAAATAAGTATTTATAATAAAAGCAGCAGACCAAAGCAAGGAACAGAAGAAGAAATGTGACGAGATGGAACAATCATTTTCTAACGTTCTCTTTTGGATGTCAGAAAAAAGGAAATGATTTATTATCCAGACCATAAATTCCTTGAGGGCTGGCACCATGACTTGTTCAACACTGCTTCCCCAAGCACTCATTCACTGAATGTTGTGGTGTGAGATGTTATATAGACTAAATAAGACAGGCACATGAAGTACTTTTTAGCCTAACGTAACACTATTTTCCAATAATCTATTCTAGTCCACTATACTGAAGTGAGTTAATAAGCGTAATAATGACAGCTGAAATCTATTGAGTACTCTTGAGTGACTGCGTGAGTTTTCTGCTATGGTGTAACCACTCACAAACCAAGCGCTTAAAACTGCAGCCCGGTATCACTCACAGTTCTAGAGTTAGCTGTCCAGGCGGGCTGGGCCGGGTTCTCCCCGCAGGGCCCAGGCGGGAGTTCAGGCGGGGCTCACCAGGAGCTCTAAGAAACCAGCGTCTGCGCTCCTTCCGTGGTCTGAATTGAGTTCTTCGCAATAGGACGATGTCCCCCTTCCTTGCTGGCTGCCAGACAAGAGTCACTGCCAGACAAGGGTCACGTTGCTGCCCACGTTCCTCCTCGCCTACCCTCACCCTCCAAGCTAGCAAATCGAATCCTTCCCACTCTCGCTCTGACGCTCTCTGACTTCCGCTTCCGGCAACAGCCAAAGAAAGCACTGCCTTTTTTGTTTTCTGCCAAAGGGCGCATATAGTCCGAAAGAGAGCCAGGGAGAAAGTGAGCAAGTACCCCAGGGGACATGGTCACTCTGCAAGGCCTTCTCCATTTCTCCTCTGGAGATGTTGGGCACTCGTCGCAGACACCCTGTTTCTCAAGCTGCAAGTCCAGGACGTGAAGTTGGGCATATTGGATCCAGCGACTTAACCTCCACACCTCTGCTGGCCCAAAAGCTCGCTCGCTTGCTTGCTTGCTTTATGTTTATGTATGTATATTTAGGTTTTTGCAATAGGGTGTGTGCATTTGCCAAAGAGACAGAAAGAAAGGGAAAGTGAGACACGGACCTGCCACAGGCCTTCCTCCATTCTGCTCTTAGGATTTGGGGCACGAACACACACGCGGGGCATGTTTTTCAAGCTGCTGAGTCTGGAACTCATACTACAGAGTCAGCTATTTGGGTTCAAGCACTTTCACCACCACATCATCTGCTGGTCCACCAAAAGCTCATTGTTTGGTTGTTGTTGTTGTTTGGTTTTTATGTATTTTGCTATAGGGTCCATGCGCTCACTTTGGGGGGGCGGGGGGAGTGAGAGGAAGAAAGTAAGAAATCATCCCCCAGGAAGGACGGCCACACTGAAGTCCTTTCTCCATTCTCCTCTTAGGATTTTGTGTATCCACACACACGAGCCGGACGAGAGCCAGCATGGTTTCCAAGCCTCCAGGTCTGGACCATACTGTGGTTAGCCGTGTTGGATCTAGCCACCTTAACCACTACACCTCTTCTGGCCTGAAAGCTTGTTTTGTTTTGTTCTTTTTATTTAGGTTTTTTATATAGGGTGCATGCATTCACCAAAGAGACAGGGAGAGAAGGAAAGGGAGAGATGACCATGCCACAATCCCTTCTCCTCTATTCTTTTCTGAGGATTGTAGGCATGCACGCAAGCCTGGACTGTTTTTTGTTTTGTTTGTTTTTTTGAGAGGTTTTTGCTATAGGGCGCGTGCGCTCGCCAGACAGACAGAGAGAGACATAAAGACAGAAAGCGAGAAATCACCCCCCCTGGATGGTCACGCCGCAATCCCTTCTCCTCCATTCTCCTCTCGGGATCTTGGGCACGCACGCACACGCACCCGGCGTGAGTTTAAGCCACCGGGTCTGGGACGCGAACCACGGTCGAGTACGTGGGAGTCCAGCGACATAGCCATTACGCTAACTGCTGGTTCCCAAGCCTGGACTGTTTTTCAATCTACCTATCCGATACTACAGTTAACTAGGTGGGATCCTTAACCACCCGCCATCTGCTGGCCCATCAAAAGCTCTCTTTTAAAGAGGCTCCTGTGAGGTCCAGCAAATGGCATAGCGGTTATGTCTCTGGCCTCCCACATGGTTGACTGAGATTTGAGTTTCAGACATGGTGACTTAAAATTCATACCGGGCATGTGTGTGTGCATGCCCAAAATCCCAGGAGGAGAAGGGAGAGAGAATCGTGGTGGGCATCCCCCCAGGGGGTGATTTCTTGCTTTCAGTCTCTGTCTCTTTGGCAAGCACACGTGCCTATAGCAAAAATCTCTCCAAAAAAAAAAAAAAATGAGGCTCATATGGGGCCAGCAGGTTGCTTAAGGCACTGGATCCCACAGTGGCTGACAGTGGTTCAAGTCCCAGACCCAGCAGCTTGAAACTCATACTGGGTTTCTGTGTGTATGTGTATGCTCAAAATCCTGAGAGGAGAATGAAGGAGGGATTGCAGCATGTTTTCTCTCTCTCTGTCTCTGCAGGGAACACATGTACCCTATAGCAAAAATCTCTTAAAAACAAAACAAAGCAAAAAAGGTCATGTGGGCCCATTTGACCAATCGCACTGTTTGAGTCTGAGATCATAGACTTGAGAAACATACCAGGCACATGTGTGAAAGTTGAGTAAAATGGAGGGCGAAGGACTATTTCACCTTTCCTCAGGAGGGGTGCTTTCTCCCCTCCTCTTGTCTGAGAGAGCAAGTGCCCTCTTACAAAAAGTGGATAAAGAGGTTTGTGAGATTAGATGAGGCCCACAGAGATCATTTCCCTATCTTAAGCTCCCTAATGACATAATTATTAATACTATGGGGTGATATTTCATAATATTCTTGGGTTCCATGGATTAGGACAGCACATCTTTGGGGAGCATTTGAGAAATCTCACCTACCACAGTGACAGATGTTACTCCTAGAATTTTACATTTATTTATTTATTTATTTTTGGAGAGGTTTTTGCTATAGGCACGTGTGCTCTCCAGAAAGACAGAGACAGAATGCGAGAAATCACCCCCCTGGGGGAATGTCCATATCACAGTCCTTTCTCCACCATTCTCCTCTTAAGATCTTGGGCACGCGCGCACACACGCCGGCATAAGTTTAAGCAAGTGGGTCCAAGATTCAAACCGTGGTTGACTACATGGGAGTCCAGTGACATTGCCATTACGCCAGCTGCTGGTCCCCGAGTTTTACATTTAATAATTCATCAATCCTCATAACAACCCAATGAGGTAGATTCTATTATCTTCCTTATTTTACAAATGAAGCTCAGACTAAGTTATTTGCTAAGGTACCTCGGCTAGTACAAGTGATTTCAAAAAGTTCACAAAAGGTGGTGTGGTGGGCACTGGACTCCCACATGGTCAGCTGCAGTTCAAATCCTGGACCTGGTGGTTTCCATTCTCATTTTCTCTGTCTCTGTATGCCCTGTAGCAAATAAAATAGTAATAGTAAAAATAATTAATAAAATTAAATAATTAATTCTTTTTAAAAAAAAGTTCATAGAATTGAAAAACTGCCTGGATTTCAATTTTCTTGCACCATTTTGAATTTCATCTTCCCACAAATGTTGTGAAGTTTCTTTGGCAGGGCCTGGATATCAACTCAGGCAGCCTTGGTTCAGGGCCCTCCTGCTTGTCTACATTGCTACCCAATTAACTATTGCTGGAATTAGTGGCTACAGGAGTAATTGCATTAGGTATGAGACTAGGAGACAACACTAAAGGATGAGTAAATTCCTTGGTTTGTGTGAAAGATGTTGGGCATACAGTTCTTTGCATAAATCCTTATGCTAGGAAGACTTTATGTGAAAGGGATCCGCAGAATCTCAAAGACAATGGTAGTGTTAGGTGGTGTTAGAGACCTGCAAATACCTGAGAACCCCCTTCAGTAAAGTTCTCTCCCTTTACAGATTTCAGCTGTTAATGAGCAACAGTGCTAAAACATGGAATTCATTAGAGGCCAATGTAGAAATGGTGGAAGTCCTTTTGACACCAAGGCAACATTACGGATGGTTCTCATTCTCCATCACTTTTCTCCATGGCAAGCATGGTCGTGGCCCAGGGAAGACATTGACAATCACACAGGATGATGCCAATATGCTAATTTGGATGCTAGGAAGGAAATGACATGTGAGGAGAAAAACCAAAAGGGTCAAAAAATAGAGTGGAAACACTGCAAGAAAGGATGACCAAAAACTGGCCATCCCTCAAATCTGAAACTGACTTTACCTGCTGCTGGCTCTGTCTGTGGGTCTTCCTGTCCTCTTATCACTTTAGCTGGAGTGAAATAGAAATGACACCAAATTGAAGTCAGAGGATTTGAGTTCCTGACCTGATTCTGTTTCTTATGTGATTGTAAGCAAGTCACTTAATTTCCTGCATCTTACTCATCCCATCTATAAATAGAAATAATAATGTCCACCTCATAGAATTTTGGGAAAAATTAAATAAGACACTGATGGTTCATGTTTCCTTTATAAACTGTAAGATGTAATACAAATATTACATCCTGGTTTTGTACCAGGAAATGAAGGGACTGATGGGAGTAAGGGATAGGGCATGCACAGACACCATACAAAGCAGTAACTTCTTCCTGTGTGAAGACACAAGATTAACATTGGCCCAGGAAGGGGACCAGCAGATGGTGTAATGATCATTTGAAATTCAAAGGATGACATTCATATATTCCTGGACTTCCATGTAGTCAACCACAGTTTGAGTCCTGGATCCGGCAGCTTGAAACTCACAACAGGCATGTATGCATTTGTGCCCAAGATCCCAAGAGGAGAATGGAGGAGAAGGGATTGTGGCATGGTTTCTTGCTGTTTCTCTGTCTCTCTCTCTCTGTCATTCCAGTAAGTGCACACGAAATTCTATAGCAAAACTCTCTCTCTCTCTCTCTCTCTCTCTCTCTCTCTCTCTCTCTTTTTCTCTCTCTTCTTTTTCCAGGAAGAAAAACACTGAGAAGAAGCTATATACAACTTGCCAGCACTCTGCTGAGCATGCATTTTGCAAAATGAAATGAACTTAAGGACCAAAACGTAATATCAATGCCATCTTTCGGGGCCAGATGGTACAGCAGTGATGGAACTGATCCCACCTGGGGAGGCTCCCAGTCATGTCCTGGTGCCTCCCTTTACACACTGGGAGTGTGCATCCATGCCCATGATCTGGGCTGGCTGGGGTGGATCATAGTGTAAAGACCCTGTTTGGGGCTTCCTCTCTCTTTCTTTCATTCTCTCTCTCTTCCTTCATATATCTTTCTTCTTTTCTTTCTTTCTTTTTCTTAATTTCTTTTTTTTTTTTTTTTTTGTCAAAAGATGTGTATACTTGCCAGAGAAAGGCAAAGAGACAGAGAGGGAGAAGGAGATGGAGACCCCCACCCCTTCTGACCACATGGGACATGATCATGCCGTAATTCCTTCTCCTCCATATCTCCATCTTGTCAGGATCTGGAGCACGCACACACATGTAACCAGTGTATTTTTGGAGCCATTGTGGTGTGGTTGGCCATATGGGATCCAGTTCCCTTAACCATTAGGCCATGTGGCCAGCACTGGAGGTACCTCATTTTCTTTCTCTCTCTGTCACTGAAAAATAAATAAATTTACTTCTTTAAAAAAAAAATCTTTAGAGGGACCAGCAGTTGGCATAATGGCTGTGTCATTGGACTCCCATGTAGTTGACCGCAGTTCAAGTCCTGGACCTGGTGGCTTAAACTCACACCAGGTACACGTGCATGTGTGACCAAGATTCCACGAGGAGAATGGAGAAGGGATTGAGGTGTGGCCATCCCTCCTGGGGGGTTGATTTCTCACTTTCTGTCTCTCTGTCTTTCTGGAAGGCACATGCGCCCTATAGCAAAAACCTCTACAAAAAAATAAAATCTTTAGAGAGAGAATTGGAGGCAAGAAAAAATTATCTGTGCAAATGGCAGAGCTAAAAGCTCAACTTGAACATGCTCTCTATACACCGCTTTAGGCCAATCTAAAATATTCCCATGTGATGGGGACCGGCAGATAGCATAATGGTTACGTCACTGGACTCCCACTTATCTGACCACAGTTCAATTCCCCAACTTAGCAGCTTGAAACTCACGCCAGGCACGTGTGTGTTTGTGCATAAAATCCTGAGAGGAGAATGGAGGAGAAGGGATTGCAGCATGGCCATTTCCCTGGGGGGTGATTTCTCATTTTCTGACTCTCTCTTTCTAGCGAGTGCATGCACCCTATAGCAAAAATCTCTCTAAAATTAAAAAAAAATTCCCATACTATGTATAAATGTCACTGAAAAGGTAGTCCCACTGGTTGATTAAGAAAAGAAATTTTGTTGCCTGAAAAAATACTGAGACTCAGCTGCATCAAGTTAGGTTCAATCCCCAAATACTCAACCTCTGAAATCTTTATGGCTAAATTGTCAGCTGTGAGTATCAAAACATGTGACATAAATCACCCTTAAAACAACCACATAGGGTCAGCCAGTGGTCTAACCATTCCTCATGGCAGGGCCGGGGTGGCACTTTCTCACTTTCCTTTTCTCTGTATTTGTCTCTTTCCAGGATGTGCAAAACTTTGAAAATAAAAAAGGGGAAAAGTAACAGCTATATAACCTACAGTTAAGAGAGGAGAAAATCTCTGTCATGACACCTTGATTTTAGCTTTAGGAGACCCAGAGCAGAGAACCCCATCAAGCCTGCTCAGATTTCTTTCTTTCTTTCTTTTTGGAGAGGTTTTTGTTATAGAGCGCGTGTGCTTGCCAGAAAGAGAGAGAGAGAGACAGAAAGCGAGAACTCACCCCCAGGGGGATGGCCAAACCGCAATCCCTTCTCCTCCATTCTCTTCTTAGGATCTCGCGCCCGGCGTGAGTTTAAGCCACTGGGTCCGGGATTCAAACCACTGTCGACTACATGGAAGTCCAGTGACATAGCCATTACGCTAACTGCTGTTCCCAAGACTGCTCAGATTTCTGAACTATACAACTATGAGAGAATGATGGGTGTTGTTTTAATCTAAGAAATTTGTGGTGACTTGTTAAACAGCAATTTGTCTCTACACTCTTTTTTTCCACATAGTAATCAACAAGCTAAAATAAAGTCACCTTTAGAATGCATTAACATGGGGACGAGCAGTTGGCATAATGGCTGTGTTGCTGGACTCCCATGTAGTCGACTGCGGTTCGAGTCCCAGACCCAGTGGCTTGGACTCATGGCAGGTGCATGTGCAGGCATGCCCAAGATCCTGAGAGGAGAATGGAGGAGAAGGGATTGCGGCATGGGCATCCTTCCTGGGGTGATTTCTCACTTTCTGTCTCTCTGTCTCTCCAGTGAGCACACGTATCCTTAAAAATCTCTCTCTAAAAAAAAAAAATCTGTCTTTGGTGGCATGGAGATTAAAGCACTGGATCCCACATGGCTGACTGTCAGCTTGAGTACCAGTCCCAGTAACTTGAAAATCACATGGGTGCATGTGCACGCTTGCCCAAAATCCAAAGAGAATACTGAAGGGATTACAGCATGGCCATCAGCCCTGAGGGCTGATTTCTCACTTTTCCTCTCTTTCTATCTCTCTGTCTCTGTCTGGCAAGTGCACAAACTCTAGAGCAAAACTCGAAAACAAATACCTGGTTTCACCACATACTAGCTGGGTAACCTTGGACAGTTTATTTAATCTCTTATGGCTTTGTCAGCCCTGTAGATTTCTGGCCCTGCAGTTCAGTTTGCTAACAACTGTGCCGCTGAGGCTGGGCCCGGCTTCTTATTCTTAATTTAGAGAGGACTTGGTTCAGGCACTCAAAAGATTCAAATGGAAATAAACAGGGCAGGGAAAAGCAGAGAGCAAACACACATTTGTGAAAGTTCTCCTCAAGCTTTTCTAAGTCAGTTTCTCCATCCATCAAGCGAGGATACTAATCATACTAATCACACTTATCCGTGGACTTGGTTTGAGAATTCAATGAGCAAATAGATGCTTGGTACTGATCACAGGGCTTGGCACCAGCCAGCCCGCGAATGTCGGCTACTATTAACTGTTGTTATTAGTGCAGTGTTTGCAGAGAATGAAGAAGCCTGGTGTCTGCCATGAGTCAAAACTGCAGAAAAGGCGCTGGGCAAAATTAAACCTGCTGTGTTTCCTTCTGTTACGAAGGAGGGGGAGCGGCAGGTTGGAGGGAGAGAAGGAAACTGATCCTGGAAAGAACATAGACAGACAGACTGTAGCAAAGTGGATTTTCTCCCCACAAACCTTGAGGAGAAATGGGGCCAGGGCTGCAGGCAAAGCTAAAGGTGATAGGTCAGCTTCCTTTCTGTCCACTGTCACAATTTCTTTGTACTCCAGAGTATTTTCTAGAAGCACAGACTGGAGCCTATATCCAAGAACACTCGACACAAAGCCGGGATGGGAATGGAAAAACCACTCCTGCAATAGCTTCTTACTGATCCCCTGCTCCCAGATTCATCCATGGACAGTCATCCTCCCCACAGCTTCCAGCCCTGTTTTACAAGGCAAATCTAACTCTCTTCCCTCTCTGCCAAAACCCTCCCCATATTCACCATCGTCTATAGGAAGCAAGTCCGAATCTTTAACTGGACTACAATACCCTCCACAAGGAACCACCACCCCTTTGAAAGCTATGCATTTATCACCCCTGGGGCCACATGCTATGTAGTGCTCTGAAAGACAGAAAGGGATATTCACTGTACCAGCAAAATCCTCTTATTTCTATGTTACGATGTCTCTAAATTAACTTCCTACTTTTTTTTCTTTTTTATGAGAGCACGCACACGTACGCTAGATGGAGAGAAGCACCCTCAATGAGGGTCTCATCAGGCATGACCGATCCCCTTTCCCCAGTCCTCCAGCTTGTCAGGACCCTCGGGCAACTCACAAGCACCCAGTGCAACTTCAGGCTGACTTGGGATCGGAACCCTCAGCTGGCCCTGTGGCTTCTGGCACTGAGGTTGAGTTTGCTGTAGACTGTGCCACCAACGCTGGGTCCAGCTTCCTATTCTTAATTTAAAGAGGACTTGGCACAGGAACTCAAAAGATGTGGATAAACAGGAAAAAGCAGAGCGCAAACACACATTTGTGACAGTTCTCCTCAAGGTTTCCCGAGTCACATGCACTTATGGTAGACTGGTAAACACGACCTTTTAATGCATTCTAATTCTCTTCTTTTAAGTTTAGGCCTTTTAAACTTTTAAGCATTTGCCATTCTTTTTCTTTCTTTCTTCCTTTCTTTCTTTCTTTTTTCCTTCCTTTCTTTCTTTCTTTTTCTTTTATTTTTTTTGGAGAGATTTTTGCCATAGTGCCCATGCGCTCGCCAGACAGACAGAGAGAGACAGAAAGACAGAAAGCGAGAAATCAACTCCCCAGGGGGCATGGCCACGCCACAATCCCTTTTCCTCCATTCTCCTCTTGGGATCTTGGGCATGCACGCACACGCGCCCGGCGTGAGTTTTATGCCACTGGGTCCGGGACTCGAACTGCAGTCGACTACATGGGAGTCCAGCAACATAGCCATTACACTAAATGCTGGTCCCTTTTTTTTTTTTTTTTTTTAAGAGGTCTTTTGCTATAGGGCATGTGCTCTCGCCAGAAAGACAGAGATAGAAAGAGAGAAATCACCCCCCAGGGGGGATGGCCATGCTGCAATCCCTTCTCCTCCATTCTCCTCTCGGGATCTTGGGCATACACACACACGCGCCTGGTGTTGTGAGTTTAAGGCACTGGGTCCAGGACT
The DNA here is from genome assembly GCA_026018925.1 of Tupaia tana. NCBI lineage: Eukaryota > Metazoa > Chordata > Mammalia > Scandentia > Tupaiidae > Tupaia > Tupaia tana. The sequence continues at coordinate 109,843,369 of JAKSZU010000007.1, forward strand.
CGAACCATGGTCAACAACATGGGAGTCCCGCGACATAGCCATTACGCCAACTGCTGTTCCCAGTATTTGCTATTCTTATCTCCAGTGAGATGGGAAGGGGGATTTAATCTCATTTTAGAGGCTGTCTTTTTCCCTGATTGAGACAAAGAAAATCTTGATTAAAAATGAACTTTCTAAGAAATATCCATTTTGTTCATGAGGCAAAAGAGGACTCTACCACTATTGAGCTTCCTTTTATTCTAAAAAGAAAAAAAAAAAAATAGGCAGAGGTGTGTGTGCACTGGCCAGAGACTGAGGGAGACACAGAAGACAGAGAGAGGCGGAGAAAGTACCTCTGAATGGGGCATGGTCCCTCTGCAACGCCTTTTCCTACATTTTCCACCCTGTCAGGATTCTGGGCACACACGCACATGCACCCACTGTGACCTTCATGCCACCAGCTTTGTGATTCCAACCGCATAGCTGGGTGGGATCTGGCATCCTCTCCACCTGTCCAGGGGGCCAACCTGGAGCTTCCGCTTTGTTATCAGTGGAAATCTGGATCTGGAAAACAACAATAAAACAATAATAACAACATTCCATTACTTAGCATCCTGTTTATAGAGCTTAGGGTACAAACTAAATAATTGGAGCCAGCAGGTAGCATGATGGTTAAGGCACTAGACTCCCACATGGCTAACCATGGTCAAGTCCTAGAACCGGTGGCTTGCTCTCTCACTTTCTCTCCCTCTCTCTCTGTCTCTCTTTGGTGAGTGCATGTGACCTATAGCAAAATTAAGAAATAGTAATAATTAATCAAATTAAATAAATAATTCCAAAGCTTAAAAAGTAAATAAATAAACTGTTTTGGAAATTAACCTTAAATACATACAAATATATATATGAAATGAATGAGTAAACTTAATACATATATATGTAATACATACATGTGTGGCTTAATACATATCATGTAAAACATACATGTATATATAAATCATGTATATTAATGTAAATGATTTAATATGTATTATATATTAGATATATGTATATGCATTAAGTTTACTCATTTATTTCTTCCATGAGAAAGAGAATCAGAGATAGAGAGACAACAACTTCAACAGGGTCTTGATGCCAAGATCCAGCCCCCAATTAAAGGCAAGCACGTGCCCAGGATACTCAGTGAGGTCTCCAGACATGAACCGGGAACCTTTCCATGTTGCCTTGCAGAGCATCGCCCTTTACCATTGCATCACCACCTGGCCCCTAACGTTGATATTTAATATATAAAAATGATACATTGAAACTTAATTGTATTACTTAATAGATAACTCGCTGGGTAAACATCACTACAAGTTGTTCCATATAATAAACTCCCTGAAAACTCAAAAGATGCGAAATCCATTCACAGAATACTAACGAACACCGAACAGCTGGACTGTGTTTGATACAGCAAGGAGACCAAGGGCTCCCACTCAGCTGCTCATGAATTTCGCCTCCAGTTCCTCCAGCGTAGCAGCAGAGCGTCCCACCATGAGAGGCCTCTCACTGCGCCTGAGGAATCCATCAAGAAGTTTGATGACAGACCTGAAAAGTGTGACATTCTGCTCCTTCTCCGTGTGGCACGGAGCATTTCACACCTGCGGGAGAACATAGTGTGCTGCAAATAACGTTTTTCAAGAGCCAACGAGAAATAGAGTACAAAGCAACAGTACATAACACCAGCCACCGCAATGACCATCCACCAGCTGACACACAGATGTCAAGTGCGTGAAGATACCAAAAATAAAGTTAAAAAAGAGAAGTAAAGTGAGTTACTATAGTGAAGTCTCTCTAGACACTCTTCTCATAATTAATCCTGCTGGGAAAATCCTATTTTTAATTAATATTTTCAAAGATTTTTAAGACGTCGTGAAAAAATAAACTGAAAAAATAATATTACTCAATACCTACTTCTGGATACATATTTCCTTCCCTCAGACTAAGTTGCAGAAAGGGAGAGCTTTCTGGCTGTTGTGTTCACTGCTGTTTCCCAGCTCCTAGGAGAGCGCCTGGCACAGGGAAGGAGCTGTGTAATACCTGTTGAATGACCTCATTCATCAAATACGTTGAGTGGCTACCATGTACCAGCTGGGATAGGGCCCACCAAGGTAAAAAGTAGCTCACAGTCTGTAAAGCCCCTCGCCTAAGATACTCTGCCATCTGCCAGATTGTTGTGCCCATTTATGAACTTATGGCTGAGAAGTGAGCTGTGACCTTAGATTTGTGCAGTGTGCAGTTGGCACAGCTGTCCATGATGACCTTGCTACAACGTATTTTTATGAACTGACTATATTTGTCAACAAAATGTAATTCAAATGCTCAAAAAAAGAGTCCCAAATGTATGTATCTGACTGCTTCCTTGAAATACCTAAAGAATGTCTCCAAGTCAATATGGCCAAAACATGGTACCCACCCATTCCTTGACCCAAATTATTCCAACCCTTGCGAGATGGAAAAGAACTCCCCTAAGACTTCTGATTACTTGTCACAAATAAATTCCATTCTATTTTATTGTTGTAAGGTTTTCTATTATGTGCAACCAGTATAACCCTAACTGATATGCATTAAAGGGTGGAAAAGAAAAGGGACAATGAAAGAAACAAACAAAAAAAGTGTTGTCTATGGTAATAAGAGAATCAGGAAAGCAAATTAGATAGAAAGATCAATGTAAAACTGGGCCACTCAGTAGTATGATGGTTCAGGCAGCAGGATCCCACATGGCCACTGGCATGGCTGAGTCCCAGACCCAGCAGTTTGAAAAACTGTGTGCCCAAGATTCCAGAAGGAGAGATGGAGGAGAAGGGATTACAGCATAGCCATCCACAAGAGGAGATGCTTTGTCACTTTCCCTATCTCTCTCTTCTTCTCTCCAGCAAATATACATGCCCTATGGCAAATTAAATTTTAAAAATTAATTAATTAAAAAAAAAACATGGGACCACCATCAGGAAGTTAGATAGAATGACAACATAAAAAGGGACCATTTTGGGGACCAGTCGATGGCATAATGGTTACATCTCTGGACTCCCACATAGTTGACCACAGTTCAAGTCCCAGACCAGGTGGCTTAAAAACTCATGCCAGGCACGTGTGCATATATGCCCAAAATCTCAAGAGGAGATTGGAGGAGGAGAAGGGATTACAGTGAGGCCATCCCACCTGGGGGGGGGGGGGTGATTTCTCACTTCCGTCTCTCTATCTCTCTCTGTCTCTCCAGCAAACACACGCACTGTATAGCAAAAATCTCTCTCTTAAAAAAAAAAAAAAAAAAAAAAAGGACCATTTTACCTAGCAGTTAGATGGCCAGTTCCAAAAGGAGTGAAAAGAAAAAAGCTAGATTACCATACATTCATTATTCTACTTGGAGAGAGAGGCCTATGTTTCAGTGACTATAAAATCTGCACATGCTTATAAAACTGACATGTTTAACATTACTGAAATGGCCAGAGGAGAACACACGAACATTTCCTAGTTATTATGGCAATGAAAACCAGTGAAACCTGAGTTAACCTCTAGAAGGAGGACACAAAATGATCGCGCTGTCAGAAAAGTCATGGCGCATTTCTGCATGGACAAACATAGAAAAACACGTCCCGGCTTTCCAGACAACCTGACAATGGGCATGGCTGCTCTCAGCAGTATGGCCCTGACCACAGTGATGAAAGAGTGCACAGGAGAAAAGGAGGGAAAGCGGAGGGAGGAGGTCTGGAGGGAGCGATGCAGTGCCCTTAGTACGGCCATGAAGATAAGCCTTCGGAGCAGGAGCAGTGGCCGTACATACAGGAGAGTCTGGAAAACCTCTTGGCAGAAGTCGTTCCTAAGCCGAAACCTAGGGAGGCAGAACCAGCCAGAAGCAATGGGAGTGAGAGCTCCAGGGCTAGGCCAGAAAGGACTGTGGGAGAGCACGTATCCTGGCACCTTCCTCAAGGTTTTGCTCACGCTTACTAGACAACCCACTGCTTGGAAGGATGCCAGTTTGATTCGTATGGTCATTTGAAACATTGACCGTCATCATCCACAGGCACCAATTGGATTTTGTCAGTGGCTACCCAGGGGGTGATCCCCAGCTCCCAGGGACTATTACAACACTTACTGGCATTTTCTGAGGCTTCCAGTGAACACAGAGAACTGTGAGATCATCCTGGTCATTTCTCTGGGTATAGACATTCCACGTCACACAGGTCACCAACTCAGACCACGCAGGGTTCGTGGCAGCTCCCAGATGCTCACAGGATATCATTGAATGCCAAGGGGAACATCCGAAATGCCTAGAGTCTCAGTAAAACACTTTGCTTGTCTCCCTAATACGGAACCAGGAAATGACAAGGGGAAGGAACATTCCTTTGTCCAGCTTGCACTGGCCCTTCCTGCTCACTCGTGCCATGAGAAAGCAGCCTTTGGTACTGTGTGTTCTCAGCCAGTTACTCCCTGGTAATAGCTCAAGGATATGGAGGCGGGGAATAATTTCATTGAAAAAGAATATCCCCCTGTCACCTGCTATTGAAAATATTTAAAAGGCCTTACTAAAATTACCTCTGCTAAAATATCCACAGCAACCAGTGCCTACATTCAAATCCTAACCCCTGCTGAGTAAACGGATTTGGCTTAAATTGCAGAGAGAAAATTTAAGCACTGAAATTTGAACCACTGTGTGTGTTTCCCCAGGTATCCAGCCACTGAAGTTTCTTTCCTTTTTTTTTTTTTTTTTTTTTTTTTTTTAATGGAGAGGATTTTGCTATAGGGAGCATGCGCTTGCCAGGAAGACAGAGAGAGAGACAGAGAGACAGAAAGTGAGAAATCACTCCCCAGGGGGGATGGCCATGTCACAATCCCTTCTCCTCCATTCTCCTCTCAGGATCTTGGGCATGCACGCACACATGCTCGGCATGAGTTTAAGCCATTGGGTCCAGGACTCAAACCACGGTCAACTACATGGGAGTTCAGCGACATAGCCATTACGTTAACTGCTGGTCCCCAGTCACTGAAGTTTCTTGAGCTTTGCATAGAGTAGGTTCTCAAATATGTGCAAAATGTGTTAACAAGTGAATGGAAATCAATGGATAAAAGGGAAGAAAATGCAACCACAAGAATTAGCAATGTCTAAATACACTTTGAGTATTAGACATTACGTGCAATTGAAATCAATATTGGTATCCAACTAACTCATAGGAGATACCTGATGTAAAATGAGCTATCAGGACCAGCGGGTGGCATAGTGGTTAAGGTGCTGGACTCCCACATGGCCGACATGGTTCAAGTCCTGGATCCAGCATCTTTTTTTTTTTTTTTTGGTGGTGGGTGATTCTTTTATTTGACATACATGTATAAATGGGTCAAAAAATACATTCACCTAGAAAAATTGACTTCAACCCAAAATGCAAAACTGGTTTCAATGAGCTTAGATTTCCTGGTATATTACTCCTAACCTTAAGGTAGAAGTAATGCAATATCCACTTAAATGCTCACATTTCTGACCCAAGCTAAGGGGCTAGAAAAACTCACAATAGTCCCCAATAAATCTGGGAAGCTATAACAGTGGTGAAACCTAAGACTTCCAGGGAAAGTTTTAAGTAGAAAGCCTCTAATCCTACCTGGATACCTGGATAGTGCTTCGCTGTGGGTTTCTCAGCATGAGTCCAGACCTCACAAAGAATCTTTAGACTGAGTTATCCAGTAACAAGTATGGCAGTAGGTCCAATAGGCTGGATACGGGGGCTGTATCAAAAATGGTGAAAGAAATCAAGGACCGAATGCTGAGACTTCCCCTTGTGTCCCATAGTTGGAAGAATAAGTAGTTGGACCTTAGGTAGTTTTCCGCTTCTTGGCAGAGGGTCGTTCAAATACATCTCGTACTCCAGCTGCCTTTTACGTAAAGAACTTAGTGTTTTGGGCACTCTCTTGGCCCCATGCTGAGTCGAAGGAGGTGGTGTCTTGATCAACAAGATGAGTATATTTTGTACGGCCAGAACGTCCAAAGTTCTTGACCTGCATGACTTTAGGAAGAATTGTTTTATTGAAATGATCCTCCAGAGTAGGTGCACTGAAATCTCTCTTGTATACTTCTTCATCTTCATCCATGAGGAAAGCACCCGGGTGATAGATAATACTTTTGTAGGAACTTGTATTTGCCCTTCACAGCTTTGTTGGTGATGACTTTGCCATTTGCTCCAAGCTCAGCTCACCGCTCTTCCTCAGTCAGGTTTCGCATGCATTCAATTTCTGCTTTCTCTTTCTCAAGCGCTTCTCAATCTTCTCTATCCCTCTTGATTCGTTTTAGTTCTCGAACTTTCCACGCCTCGTATTCCTCCTCATCATTTTCATCATCAGTATTGAGTGCATCCCGTGCAGCCAAGGACCGCTTATTCTCCTCCAGTTCTTTCTTGGTCTCCTCTTCTACAATCCCGAGTGTGCACTTGCGCCTGTCCTCAGCCACGCGTTTTGCTTCCTGCTCCAGCTCCTCCTGTTCCAATGCTTCAGCCTCGTTCTTGAACTGTTGCTCGGTCCTTCTTTTGAATAAAGACTGGCTGAAGGCGAGGCTCCATCTCCTCTTCGCTGTCCCTGTACTCTTCGTATTCCGATTCCGATTCTGACTCTTCCCCAGAACGTCCCTCATCTTCCACCCCCATGACTTCCATCTTCATTTCTTCTCTCCTGTGCTCGCTGACGCCATGCCGCAGCGCCGCTCTGTTTCCTCCTCATCAATTTCTTCCTCCTCTTCTTCACTGCTATCTTCTCCTTCCATGCGCCAAGCATCTCCTTCTACCTCGGAGTCACTTCCTCCTACCACTTCAGGCGCCACTATTTCCCGACGTCCAGCCAGTCTTTCTTCCACATCTTCACTAACGCGGTTCTGTAAACGCCGCAGTCGGGGGCACTGGAAGAATCCTCCTCCTGTTTCTCAGGCTCTGCTTCTTGTTCCTCGGCTTTCCTAATGAACTGCAATTCCTCACCCTCTTCATCTGAGGACTCCATAGGGGCAGAGTCTGGCCTCTTTCCGGACACACAAGGTTTTACCTTGACTTTCTCCATCGAAATGTCACCTTTCTCATTGCCAACGGGCACGGCCCCCGCCGCAGACTGAATAGGCGGCTGCTCCATGAGTGTGCTTGGGACCGACACGTTGACGGAGCTGCGGTGACTCCTGAAACCGGACTGACTCCCAACAGTGAGACACAAACGTCAGCGAACAGAAAACCTGTTCTCCGTAGTCCCCTGGATCCAGCATCTTGAAATTCATGCCAAGTGTGTGCGTGTGTACCCAAAATCCAGGAGCTGCATGGAGAAGAATGGACTGTGGCATGGCCATCCCTCTCACGGGGAACGATTTCTCACTTTCCCTCTCACTGTCTCTTTCTGTCTCTCCAGCGAGCGAACATGCCCTATGGCAAAACCTTTTAAAAAAAAGTGAGGTATCATCTCAATGACATTATTAAGAAAGCAATTGACTAGAAATCAGGTTGCAACACTATATTCTCCTTCCTTCCTTATCTTCATCCCCATGCCGTCTAATTATTTCTTTTCTGTTTCCCAACTCCAAAATTCCCTCATCTCTGGCCTCCAATTTTTTTTTTCCAAAGCGAGAGAGGTCAAAGCTCTTTGCAGGCAATACTCACAACTGAAGTCGGAGGTCTGTTCAATTGTTCATTCATTTCTTTAAGTTTTCTCAACAAGTTATTGAGCAGCTACTGGACGCCAAGCACTGTGCCTGTCTAGAGCCGAGCACAGTCAGGAAGGCACACCTGGTCCCTACCCTCAGGCCACTCAGAGTTTTAGGTATCTAAAAGTAAACAACCCATCACAATACAAATGGAGATACAGATTTGGAGCTCTGAAACACATGGCCTACCTTTAGAACTTAATCTCATTGAGGAGAAAGGGCAATTACAATTTAAGGGAAATTAGTGTGGGTTAACAGTTCAAGGAAATCTCTAGATGTAAGTGTTAGAGGAATACCAGAAAAAGAAGTTGAGGAATAATGTGAACCATGAAGATGACTCAGCATCAACCAGAAAGAAATGTCGGGGACCCATAAGGGGATGGTTCAAAGGCAGAGGTAACCAATATATGCAAAGGCTAGAGCTGATGGATTAATATTCTAAGGATATTCTATCTGGGTAAGACCTTTGCTTTATATAAAACAAGGCCAATGTTTTATTTTACTAAATTCTTCCATGCTATAGAATGGAAGAGATAGAGACAGGGAGACAGATTCCCCAAACAGGGCCTCCTGTGCCATGGTCCACCTCCACTCTCAGCTGGCCAGATCACAGGCAGATGCCTGATATGCTCAAGGAGGTCCCAGCCACAAACCCAGGACCTTTCCATCATGGGTCTAGTTGTGCTACCATTGTGCCATCATTGGCCCCTTGACACTTTTCTAAGAACAGGTACACTTTACTTTTCTGTCCTTACTAATGGCCACTTGGGAATGTTCTTCCCATCTTGTCCCTTGTTCTACCTTTCCTTCAAGGCACAACTTGTCTTAAAATCTTACATTCGTATAGCTCTTTTCAGTTGCAAACTGTGTTCATATCGCTTTGTCCATGCTTGTGCTATCTGTGCTGTTTCAGTGTCCCTTCTCCTTAACTAGATTGTGTATAGTTCTTCAAGAACAGGATTGTCTTAGCCTGGGCTGATTGACACAGATATCTGTGTCCTTGTTCCTTGCACTTTGTCAGAGCAAATACTTGTTATTTATTAGTTATTTAGTCTAGGTAGGTAGGAAAAAATACCAGAATACCTCCAAAAACTATGTAGTCAGCAAGATTGTTGACTATTCTTAAGGCAGAAATAGAAAAGACTAAATTTTCTTTATTTCACTTCCAATGGATTTATGTCAGGATCCAGTGTGATGAAAAAAATACCTAAGTGGTTCTGCACTATAAATCAGTAGTCCTCAACCTTCCAGGCACCAGGGCCAGCCCCATGGAAGACAGTCCCTCCATAGACTGAGGGGAGGAACTGATCCTGACGTGACTCAAGTGCAGCACATCTACCATGCATGCCATTTCCCTCATTGCCACACTGTAATATGAAACAATCACACAACAATAGGGCTCATGCTCCCTTGAGAATCCAGTACCGCCACTGATTGGATGGAGTCCAGGCAGCAATGCAAAAGATGGGGAGTGGCTGCAAACACAGATGAAGACTTGCTCACTCACCCAGCACCCACCCCATGTGTGGTAGACTGGTGCCCATCTGTGGCTAGCCCCCAAGAGGCCACCGACTGGCACCAGTCCACAAGGGTTGGCTACCTCTGCTATAAATGCTATAAATTTGGACTAGAAGTTACGATAGTTGGGTCAACATAACACTAAAGCCATTTTTACTTCAAGAATAATTGAGACCTAAGTCAAGTATTTATCCTCTTTGCTGACATGCTAATGACACTTAAGTCGCTAGTACCTCTGAAATTTCAAAAGAAAAGAGTATTCTCTCCAGTTACCAGCTGAAAAGAGAGATAGACTTGGGACACGTGGCAGTATATTTCCAAAAGATTAATGCCAAAAAATTGCAAGCAAAATTTCTAGTCATGATTAAAGAATATATAGAACAGCTTACCCTTAGGTAAGATTTTGAGACCAAAAAAAATAAATAAATAAATACCAGCTAGTGATTAATGCAGCCTGATCTCACATGTCCAACTACATGGTTTAAGTCCTAGATCCTGTGACTTGAAAACCATGGCAGGCACGTGTGTGCCCAAATCCCAAGAGGAGAATGAAGAAGGGATTGCAGTGTGGCCATTCCCCCTGGGGGGAGGTGCTTTCTCACTTTCCCTCTCTCTCTCTCACTGTCTCTATCCAGTGAGTGCACTTGCCTTACAGTAAATTTAAAAATAAAAATAATAAAAATTAAGATTGAACTTTGAAAGAGATGTTTTTTCTCGAGGTAGTATCAGAGGACTTTATGCATTTATTCAGTTCACTGGTTTACAGAGTTGTGGATGCATAGAGTTCAAAAGCATTTCCAGTTTTCTGTGTCAAATGCCCTGTGGCAAAAATACCCATTTCATGGCTCATTGGTGTCCTCTTATTAAATGGAAAATTCCACAAAAGTTAAAATACCAACATCCTAGTTTCAATTAAGTGGTAGCCATGGTGCATTTCCATGTTCAGGGAACATGGGCCAGGATCAGACTGCTGCAGGTGATAATTGGCCCTGGCCAATAAATAAAACCAGGTACATATTTTGCCTTTTAAGGTTATCAGACTTAGTTATAAAGGAGGCTTAGCTCCAAACTCGCTAGTATTAACTGTCTCTTAGAGGTTTGTCATTTTTTTTTAATTAACTCAACCAACATTTACTAAGCACCTACTGTGTTCAAGCATTGAGCTGGAACAGAAGTAATTAAGCTCTGGTCTTGCCATCCAGGAACTAACCATCTGGTAGTGGAGACAACCATGTAAAACAGATAATTTTGCTAAACTGCTCAGTGTGATAAAGGAAGCAGGAAGAGCGTACATTGGGTCAACAGAAGCCAGTATGAGTATTAGTCATTCTGGCAACTGCTAAAAGGGTCTCCAGCAAGATCAGCTGCAAAGTAACTGAGGTTGCTGCAAACATTCTTAAAGGGCTTTCTTGAAAACACACCAAAACCACTTTGTTTTCTTCCTTATAATTTTTTATTTACCCCTGATGATTGGACATGTTTGTGGAGTACAGTATAGATTTTCAGAGCGTGCATGCAGTGTGCAATAATGAAATCTAAGATATTATCATATTTGTCATTTCAACAAAGAATACCACACTATGAGGTGTACCTTCAAGTTTTGTTCTCCTAGTACTATGAGAGATATATAGATTGACAATGTCCCTTTTTTTCACTCTGTTGAAAAACCACTTAATTTTCTACCAAAAACTTTTCTTAATGATTGACTAGTTCCTTGATTGGTCATAATGCTTAAACATATATGAAAAAATAGAGTAGCCAAACTTCACTACCTCCAGGTAACCCACTCTCCTACAATTCGAAGTATGGGTCAACCCTAGTCTTACTTAAAGGGACAAAGCTCACCCAAAGATCCCAGAAAAGCCCATGTGACCTCTGGTCCCCTTTTCTCAGAAAAGCAAGAGAACAAGTCAATTCTGAAAGCAATCTAGAACTTGACAGGAGTTCTCTGCACTCACAAGGGCCCCTACCTTCTTACCTTCCTTCCCAGTCCATGGTTATTTAAACAATCTGCCTGACTTTCATGATTGCCCTCTAGCCTTAAAGTCAACAGTCCCCAAAGTTCACCTAACTTAAAGGCAACATCTTGCATATAACATGGGCTCAGTTACATCTGTGCATTGAACGAATAGATGAGTTTTTCTACTTCTTTTCATATTTTTGGATGGTAGAGAGCATGCAGGAGAGAGAAGTACTGTTCACAAGGTCTCATCATGTGGTGATCATCTTTCCCTGGCCCTCAAGCTCCTCTGGGAACCAGAGGTGGGCAGGGGTTGTGGTGCTACAAATCCCTACTCTATCTACCCCATTGAGTAATGCTGACATTTTTTAATATCACATTTTATTGACTTATTTATTTTAGAGAGATTTTGCTATAAGGATGCATGTACTCACTGGAGAGACAGAGACAGAAAGCAAAAAATCGCCCCCCATTGCGGATGGCCACACCACAATCCCTTCTCCTCCAGTCTCCTCTCAGGATCATGGGCACACATGCACATATGCCCGGCATGAGCTTTAAGCCTCCTAGTCTGGGACTCAAACTGCAATCGACTACGTGGGTGTCTAGAGATGGAACCATTATGCTATTTGCTGGTCCCAACATCACATTTATTTAAGATATGAAAGAAAAATTATTTTACAAAAGACAGCCCCTTGCTATGTTAAGGGCTACTTGAAGGGAGATAGTGCGGAATGTCTCTGACCTCTGCTTTCTCCATCTGTGTATGAGACTAGTGACCCCTCCCCATGCCGTGTGGTGGTGAGAGATGTTTGAGGTTCCTGGTGTGCTCCGGGGTTAGGTACCTGCTAGGTACCTCGTCGGCGTGCAGTAAGTGCTGCTTACTTTCCTTCTCTCGAGACCCAGCTTAAACCCCTGCTCTTCTGGGAAGCCTCTCAGCTTCCTAACTGATTCCTGTCTCTCATAGCAGCCCTTTCCCTGTCTCTGACTGCCTCTGGGAGAAGAAAACCTGCTGCTGAGAAACCTTCAGTATTATGGAGAAAACAGGACGAGGGAACTGGGGGCATTCTTGAGCCTACTTGTCTTAAATTCAGTAAAAGGAAACCATAATCCAACTCCCTAAATAAAACAGCACGAATGCTATTGGGTCCTCTTACATTAGCAATTATGCCCACCATCCTACGACTTTCCATTTACCACTCCACATTCATTTGAAAACTTCTAGAGAGTTCTTTGTTCTATAATTGATAAAGCTGCTTGTACATTCCTTTGGCCTTGAGGGAAATAATCCACATACTGCTAGAAGGTGTGTTTTATCTACATCCAAGCACTCGAAGCCTATCTGCTTTTATGGCTCATGCTCTGATCCTGTGCCTCCAGTTCCAACACGGTCTCCACAACAAGGAAGCACACAGGCACGGAGAGGAAGGAGGCTTTAAACGGCTCTAATGGACCACTGGGTACTGCTAAGGAGATTTTTACACTCTCGCTTTCCAGTATGCAGGACGATGTGGCTGCTCTGGGTCTTGGGAACCTCAAGCCTGACAGCTTCATAACCTGCCACTGTCCGAGGCCATAGTTCTACAGGCAGACTCGTGACCTTTCTCCAGCCTTCTTTAGAAGCTTCCTCAGGTCTCATGGAAAACAACTCTAGCCCTATTCTGCTTTGTCCGTAACTCTCTTTCCTAAAACCTTTTTTTGTAGCATTGGACACTTGATTTCTCAGCCTCCAGTTTCTAAACCCTTGGCTACGTCTATATATTTAATGATATTTTCTAATTGCTGGAGGGTGGGAACATTCACCAGAGAGGGAGAAGGGGAAGAAAACGACCCCCAATGAGGTACGGTCATGCCACAATCCCTTCTCCATCCTGTTGGGGTTTTAGGCTTGCATGCACATGCTGCCAGGTCTGGGTTTCCACTGCAGTCAAACATGTGGGATCTGGGTCCATGAACAACTAGGCTATGGGGCCAGCTCTCAGCTACTTCTATTATAAATTATTAAAACCAAAAAACTAACAGTTATGTGTCAGACCTCATTCCATGGTGAGCACTGTGTGCGTGTTAGTTAATGTTCACAACAAAGTTAGGAGGACTCTGCCAGGGGCCTTCAAAAAGTTCATTGAAGGGGCCAGCAGATGGCATAGTGGTTGATGGCGTAGGAGTTACATCACTGGACTCCCACATGGCCAACCACAGTTCAAGTCCCATACTCAGTGGCTTGAAAGTCATGTTGGGTATGTGTGCATGCATGCCCAAGATCCCAGGAGGAGAACAGAGGAGAAGAGATTGCAGTGTGGCCATTCCCCAGGAAGGTGATTTCATACTTTCCCTCTCACTGTCTCTGTTTCTATCTCTCTCTCCAGTGAGCACTTGTGCCCTAAGGCAAAAATCTTTTTTAAAAAAGTCATTGAAAATGCATATTATGTAAAAACTATGTATGGATTTTAAAATGTTTTTACACCAAAAAAAACCTCATATGTTAGTTTTATTTTTCCAAGATATTTTTGAAATCTCCTCATAACTGTCATAGTCCTCATTTTACAGGTGAGACAACTGAGGCTCAGAAAGGTTCTAAGAGGCAGAGTAAGGACTCAGACTTGGCCAGTGTGGTTCCAGCAGTCTACATGCAATTTCTAAATTTTCTAGATCCTCATTCAAACCAAAACCTAAACCACAGATGGTATATATTTTTGCATTTATATAAAGTATATTTTCATATAAAATAAACCCTTACGAAGTCATGTTTGATTTTTTTGTTTTATTATGCTAAAGAATTATTTATTTCATTTCATTTATTATTATTACTTTTTAAAATTTGCTACAGGGCACATGCATTCATGAGAGAGAGAGGGAAAGTGAGAAAGCAAGCTGCCAGATCTAGGACTCGAACTGTGGTTGCCCATATGGGAGTCCAGTGCTTCAACCACCACACTACCTGCTGGCCCCTTTTTTGTTTCATACTTACCCTGTCTTATGCCTATGAAATGTTGCTTGACCAGAGACTCACAGGTGCCACCATAACCCAGTAGACTCAGAGAGAGGAAAAACTCTCTAGTACTCGAGGTCTCCCCCTTCCATATTGCAGTTCGATGGAAAGATGTGGTCCTCCAACTGAGGCCTCTAATACGGATGTGATACAGAAGAATTTAGAACAATTATCGTAGATGGAAGCATGATGAGGAAGACTGTACTGTGTTCTGCTTTCTGACAGGACACAACAAAAAGACCATTTTGTAAAAGACACCTACAGCGGCATATCAAAATCTTTCCTATCTTTGTAATAAGCTTTTATGGATCACTCACTAATACTTCATACCCTTGTGAGGCAAATAATACCATCAAGATAGAAGTTTCAATATGTTTTTCTATACCTTGTTCAATGAACATGAAAACTAACTTTCAGTGTCAAAGTATATCCTCTTCTGACATGAGCCCATGATCCACTGAATAAGTCCTGTTTGCTTCATTCAGTCATTTCATACACTTGAGTTCTGGGATACCGAGGTGAGCAACAGCTTCTTTTTTCTCATGGTGCATTCGTGTCAGTGTAGGACATAGACAATAAACAAGAAAGCATTTCATTGCAGACAATGATAAGTACTATAAATAAAATCAGACAACATGATGTGTGAGAGAGAAAAAAAATGAAGTAGGTATGGGGAAATTAGTTTAGATTGGGTCATCAAAGAAGGCCTCTTGGAGGAGGTGACATTTAGCTGAGCCTTGAATATTGGAAGCAAGCATGCACATTCCAGACAAAGGAAACAGTGAACAAAGTCTTCAAGAAGGAACAGTCCAAGAAACCCCTGTCCTCACGGAGTTCACCATTGTGTGTGCTTCTTCTTGACTTTATAAACTGTATACATAAATACTGTCGACCTGGTCTTTGTGGACTAAAGAATGAAAATCATCTCTGTAAGATGAATTGCTATCCCTGTTACCACTGTGGTTGCCAGATTCTCAGGACTGTTGGTCTGGTTCTTTCCTGAGCACTCCTATCAGGGTGAGCTGCAGTCACACAGTCATACCTGTTGATGATTAACACCAACGGACCATGGAAAACAGATTTTGCAAGTCAGCCAACCATAAAATTTTTACCAAGTAAGGCTGCAATAGATGTAGCACAGTTCTTGAGGAATGGTGCCACTCATCCCTGCATAACCACCACCTTGTCCAGTCCCTTACCCATCTTACTCTGTCCCCAGGATGTGATAGCTGTGTTGAGTAACAGCCTTTCATGTCTGTGGGAAGCCAATAGTTAGCAGTGGAAGATCTTTCATATTGCTTTTAGTTAAAATATTCCTAAAACCCTCAGGGTTGTACTTGGTACCAGATGAGTCATCTGGTGAAAGTCCTCAGAGAAAGAGGTAATTTATCAAAATACCAACTTTGCTAGACATTTCTGATGAACCTACACTTTAGGCTTAAAACACAGCATCAAATTAGAAATATACTGTATTTCGTATTAAGGATAACCACCTCCTCACATTGAGAATGGATGTAAAGCCAGTCTAAATCTCCACATTCCCAAAGCTTTGGAAGCTGGTGGACTGGTAACAACTCTCGTTCACATGCCTCTGGAGAATAGTAAGATGTCTTCTTTATATGTTTGCCAAAAGTCGTCACAGCCTCTTACTGAATAAATTTTTAAAAATACTCTGAAAGTCTGTGCTTCCCTAAATTGATTCAATTTACTTCTTTCTGCCTGACAGCTTAGGCCAGTGTTTAATCCTAGAGACGTTATACTTCTATGATATAATTAAGAATGCCAAGCATAATCTATTTCAGTTCTGGGTTTATTTATTCACTCAGCACTTAAGCACCAAACCCTGCAGCACTAACAGAGTTTGGGTTTTGTTTGTTTTGGTGCTTGTTTTCACTATGGGCAAGAAACTCATTTGCTCAGTAGCCCAGTTTTTCATCTGTACCTCAATTCTGAAAAGGTTATTGTACCAGATAATTTCCAAGGTCCGTTGCAGTTCTGTATACCCTTGTTTCTAAGTTCTCCTCTAACCTCCTTGCTGTTTCTCAATCATTCTTGTTTCTTTCTAAGTAGACTGAGTTTGTCATATGGAAATTTCCCATTAAAATGAAGGTCGGGGGAACAGTAGGTGGTGTCGCAGTTAAGGTGCTGAACTCGCACATGGTGGAACATGGTTTGAGTCCTGGACCCAGCAGCTTTTTAAGCACTCACACCAGGCATGTATGCATGCATGCCCAAAATCCCAAGAGGAAAAAGGAAGGGAAAGGATTGTGGCATGGCCATCCCCCCGGGGGTGATTTCTCACTTTCCGTCTCTCCATCCCTCTCTGTCTCTCCAGAAAGCATTTGCACTCTAGAGCAAAAATCTCTCAAAAAAGAAAAAAAAAAGGTCAGTATCAGTTCTATCTCCTCAAGTATTAACATACATCATTCCGTCGATTGAGAGAAAAAAGCTTATTATACTATATTTCTGGAGTTTAGATGATTATTTGCTAGAATGATCAATAAAGTATACCATAACATATAAAGACTAGATATTCATTTAAAAAGGGACAGAAAACAATAATATTACAAATAGCACAGAACCAGTTTCCTCAAGAAGGAAAAAAAAGTATAAAACACCAAAAATACACATAAAAATGTAAAACCCAAAGCTATATAGACTAAGTTAAAAAAAAATTAGATATTCATGGGCCCAACCAGGGTAGCACAGCTGGATGCTGCTACTCAGCAGGTTGAGTTCATTCAGTAGGTCAGGGTTTGAGTCCCAGCCCACCCTAAAAAGGCCAGCAGGTGGCGCAGGGGTTAAGGACACTGGGCTCCCACATGGCCTACCGTGGTTCGAGTCCGAATCTGGCGGCTTTCTCTCTCTCTCTCTCTCTCTCTCTCTGTCCCTTTCCGGTCAAATAAATAAATAAATAAAGTTAAATAACATAATTCCTTAAACAACAACAACAAAAATACAAAAAAGCCAGGCACAGGTGCAGCTGCTTGTAGAACCAGCCATTTGGGAGAGTCTGTCAGGAGATTGCAACACAAAGAGATCCTGTCTGAAACACCACACACTCTCACATGTGTTTGTGTTCTCTCTCTCTCTCTCTCTCTCTCACACACACACACACACACACACACACGCACATACACAAGATAAGTATACCTATATATACGGATAACATTCTCTTCTTTCTGAAGAAAAATTTGACATTATGATACAAGAATCATAAAACTGGCTGTGTAAATTAATTACAGCAATTGTCTTTTTAAATTATTTTTTTAAGTTTTGGCCATGGGGTGCATGTGCTCATCAGAGAGAAGCAGAGGGATACAGTGAGGGGAAAAGTGAGAAATCACCCCGGGGAGAGGAGGGAGATGGTCATGCCACAATCCCCCCTCCTTCATTCTTCTTCTGGGATTATGGACACACACGCACACATACCCAGCATGATTTTCAAGCTGTCGGGTCCAGGACTCAAACTAGGGTTGGCTATATGAGAGTCCAGTGCCTTAACCACTACACTGCCTGCTGGCCCCAATTACAGTAATAATCCTTCCTTTTTCCATCTTTTGACTCTGGGTTCACGCGTGTAACTTGCTTTGGCTGAGTTTCCTCTTTTCCCAATCATGCTTCTTTGCCACAACCATGAGAACATGATCAGGTTAGTCTGATGAGTAGAAGTGAAAAGACACATGGAAAAAAACTGGTCTTTTCCAGCCAGTACCAGTGGTTTCTGTGAGTTACAGAGATGGAGCTAGGGAGCCAGCAGGGGGCAGGGAGGTCGGGGTGGCTGGATCCCACGTGACTGACTTCCAAACCCAGTGGCTTGAGAATCATGCAGGACACATGTGTGTGTGCCCAGAATCCTGAGAGAAAAATGCAAGAGTAGGGATTGCAGTGTGGCCATTCCCCCTGGAGGGTGATTTCTCACTTCCCCACTCTCTTTCTCTGGCAAGTGCACACACATCCTACAGCAAACAAAGAAAAAAGACGGAGCTGGGAGTTCAAAAAGGCTAAAGAAGTTAGAATTTGCAGGGCGAACGACCAGATTTGCATAAGGCCCCTCTCAAGGCTTCAGTTAAGTAATTAGCACGTGTGTGAAAACTGCCCATGGTCTGAGGATTAACTACCCAAAAGGGTTAGAATAATCCCCAGACTTCATAGGGCCAGCACTATTTCCTGTTCCCATTAGCCAGAGTGGAAAACCTCCTCATTGAATCCGTGAAACATCAGGTAGCGTGCTCAGAGGGCTTGGCCTGCGCAGCAGAGCAAGATCAACCCTAGACAAAGTGCCGCTCTGCGCCCGCCTAGCAAAACGTAAAAGCAGGACTAAAAGAGTCACACTATTTCCAAGCCACTTAATAGTCCCAGAACAAATGTCGAAATATTTATAAAAATATATGAGCCGGGGGGTGGAGGGGACACATTCAACCCGTAACCGCAGGAAAACAATAAACAGGAAAGTGACTCATTTGGAGGAAGATAAAGCCATTCTAACTCAGGAAGCTATGGATGGCAAAATTAGTGGACAAAGACATTAAAATAGCTATTAGAGCCATATTCCACATGACCGAGAGATTAGTCCCAGCACAAGCAATGGCAAGTGGCTGAGATGATGGGTATGCAAATTACACTGAACGAATCATTATATAGTCTATTCCTGTACTGCAAAATCACATTGTACCCCCACGAATATGTGGGGGTACAAGTCCTCTATGTTAATTAAAATATTATTCAAGAGAAATGCATGCTCTGGGCAGGCCACTGACCTGGTAGTTAAGGGAGCCAGATCCCACGTGGTTAACTACATCCTGAACCCTGGCCGGAGACTTGAAAAACATGCTGAGCACATGTATATGCTTGCCCAAAATCTCAACGAGGTGGAGAGATGGAGAAGGAATTGAGACATGACCACGCCCGTGAGAGGGTGCTTTCTCTCACTCCCTCTCAATCTCTCTCTGTTTCTCTCTAAAAGAACATGTGTACTCTGGCAACTGAAAAAAAAAAAGAAATTTATGCTTTAAGTTATTTATGATTCTAAAATGATTACTCGATAATTAAGAATTAATTTAAACTTATATCAATATATTGTTATGCTAATTAGAGTAGTAAACCACTTGATAAGATTATATTCATGATACGTAAGATCAATCCATGCAAAAATGTCAATAAAACTGTTCAGCAGAATTAAAGGAAAATGATATGATTTCTCTTATGTAGTAATAATGTGAAGATATAAAAATATGCGAGTAAAATTTTTAGGGATATAAGAATATATTGTGTGTTGGGGCCAGCAAGTGATGTGGTGGTTAAGGTGCTGGACTCCCACATGACTGACCGCAATGCAATTCTCAGGCCTAGCAACTTGCTTTCTCACTTTCCCTTTCTTCTCTCTCTGGTAAGTACACATGTCCTAGAGCAAAAAAAATAATAATAAGTAATGTTAGATAAATTTTATGTGTGTATATACACACACACACACACACATACACACATATAGAGTGATATATATATACACACACACATATATCAGTGTATGTGTTGTGTGTATGTATATATGTGTGTGTGTGTGTGTATATGTATGTATGTATGTATATATATATGTGCCAGTCTGTGGCATGGTGGTTAAAGTGGCTGGATCCCACATGTCCAGCTGCATGGTTCAAGTCTCTGACATGGTGGCTTGAAAAACATATGGGGTGTGTATGTATGGATGTCTCAAATCCTGAGAGAACAAATAGAAGAGAAGGCATTGTGGTGTGACCATCCCCCTGGAGGGTGCTCTCTCTCTCTCTCTCTCTCTCTCTCTGTCTCTCTCATCACCCCCTTTCATCTCTCTTTGGTGAGCACACACACCCTAAAGCAAAAAATTTCCCAAAATATTGTGTGAAATGAAAAATACACTGGAAAGAATTAATAACAAAGGAGACACTGTAGAAGTAATAATTAGTGAACTTAAAAACATACCAATAGCTGTTATTAAAATTAAACTCAGAGCAAATTTGCTGGGAAAAAAATGATCAGAGCACCAGTGAGCTGTGGAACAATGTCACCCACCTAGCAGCCACACAAACAGAGTTTCAAAGGAGAAGTAAAGGACCACAAGCTTATCTGAAGAAATATGAATGAAATTTTCTAATTTTGATAAAAAATAAAACTACAACACCATGCTGAACAAAATTTAGGTACCAGAAACATGAATAAAACTACATCAAGTCTCATCATTATCTAATTACTTAAAACCAACAATAAAGAGAATATTTTTAAAACAAGCAAGTGAAAAAGAAATTAAGAACAGAGGAACAAAAAATAAAAATGACGACAGACTTCTCATCATAAACAACAAAGCCAATAGACAATGTGGCAACGTCTCTAAAACACCGAAAGAAAAATTCTGTTAACCTGCAATACTATATTCAGTAAAAACAGCTCTCAAAAATGAAGTTGAAATGAAGACTGTCAGATGCACCAAAACGAAAATAATATAACATCAGCAAACCTGCCATGAAAAAAATGCTAAGGGGAATCTTTTAGGCAGAAGAAAAATAATATCAAATGGAATACTACTAAATAGATCTATACGAAATAAATAAGTAGCATAAAAAATGGTAGCCAGGGCTGGCCATGGCATGGTCGCTAAGGCAGCTGGATCCCACCTATCCGACTGCGGTCTGAGTCCCGGGCCTAGTGACTTGAGAAATACCCAGGTGAATGTGAATGCATGCCCAGGGTCCCAAAAGGAGGGAGAGATGGAGAAAGGATTGTGGCATAACTGTTTCCCACGGGGGGATATTTTCTCACTCTCCTTCTCTCTGGTGAGTGCACATGCCCTGTGGCAAAAATTAAAAATTCTTTTTTAATGATAGCCATTATTTTCTCTTCTTACCACTCTACCCCTATCTCATTTAAGAAGGAGTACAACTGAGATTAGGCTTAATTCTTTATGTACAATTTATATACACTTTATTATATTCATTCCATGAGGGCTTTTTTTGTTTGTTTGTTTTTGTTTTTTGGGTTTTTTTTGCTACAGGGTGCGTGCGCTCGCCAGACAGAGAGAGACAGAGAGACAGAAAGCGAGAAATCACCCCCCAGGGGGGATGGCCACGCCGCAATCCCTTCTTCTCCATTCTCCTCTCGGGATCTTGGGCACGCATGCACACGCGCCTGGCATGAGTTTTAAGCCACCAGGTCCGGGATGTGAACCACGGTCAACTACATGGGAGTCCAGTGACATAGCCATTACACTAACTGCTGGTCCCGTTGAGAGATTTTTTGCTATAGGGCCCATGCACTCATTGTAGAGACAGAGAGAAACAGAGAGATAGAAAATGAGAAATCACCCCCCCCCCGGGGGGGGGATAGACACGCTGCAGTCCCTTTTCCATTCTCATCTTGGGACTTTGGGCATGCACACGCACATACCCATCATAAGTTTTAAGCCATCAGGTCCGGGACTCAAACTGCGGTCGACTACATGGGAGTCCAGCAACGTAACCATTATGCCATCTGCTGGTCCCAGTCACAAGTATTTTTTGAGTCTTTATTATATTCTGGAGACTGTAAATAAAGTAACCAAAATACACAATCCCCTTAGATGAGTCCATTTAGCTTATATTCTAGCATTTGATTCTTGTATTCACAGATATGAGAACACACCATTACAGTCCTGCAATATGGTTTTATTTGTATGTTTTAATAATCTCCTTCAGACTACAAAAGCTTGCAATTCAGTGGGTTTAATTGTCTTCGCGATTTGGTAATTCAATATAAAAATCCAATCAATAAAGACATTTGTTAGTTATATAGCCCTAGACCATAATCCACTGTAAACAAAGCAACTTTCTCTTTTTTCCTGGTCTCTATTGGGATAGGAAGAAAGTAGAAAGGGAGCAAAGAAGCCATTAGGATAGAAATAAGATCCTGTTTTCTTAATTATACTTGCCTTTTACAAAAGGATACAAAGGTCCTTACTAGAGACAGACACAAAAATGCAAGTGAAATGTGATGGAGGCCTGTCACCGTGCACAGCAGTAATCCAGTGCCCTGTGATGCTGGAGCCACATGGAAAGGTTGACGTCCCAAGGTCTCTCTGTACATGGCAGGAGCAGGCACACATGCCTGTGATCCTGGCTGGAGGAGGCCAAGGGTGGATTGCGGCATGAGGACACTGTTGGGCATCCTTGTCACTCATCTGTCTCCTGCTTGCTCACTCAGAAGAAATACATTCAAACTAACATAAATGGGGACCAGCAGATGGCATAATGAACCCCTACATAGTCAACAGAGGTTCAAGTCCCAGACCCAGCAGCTCAAAACTCACCCCAGGATGGTACCAGCAGTTAGCTTAATGGCTATGTCACTGGACTCCCATGTAGTCGACCGTGGTTCGAGTCCCAGATCCGGTGGCTTAAACTCATGCCGGGTGCGTGTGCATGCGTGCCCAAGATCCTGAGAGGAGAATGGAGGAGAAGGGATTGCGGTGTGGCCATCCCCCCTGGGGGGTAATTTCTCGCTTTCTGTCTCTCTCTGTCTTTCTGGCGAGCGCACGCGCCCTATAGCAAAAAAAAAAAAAAAAAAAAAAAAAACTCTCCAAAAAAGGAAAAAAAAAAAAAAAAACTTACTCCAGGAGCATGTTTGTTCATTTCCAAAATCCTGAGAGGAGGAGAATGGAGGAAAAGAGATTGAGGCATGGCCATCCCCCCTGGGGGAGGGTGTTATTTTTCACTTTCTGACTCCCTGTCTCTATCTGTGTCTCTAGCACCCTATAGCAAAAATCTCTCTAAATATACACATTGTATATATGTATATATATATATATATGTGTGTGTGTGTGTGTGTGTGTGTGTGTATGAAAAATGAAAAAGCAAAGTCATGAATGTCTGGAGCAAGCAAATATGCTAGCCTTCAAGGCTTATTTAAGTTACTAAAATTATTTTTAAAACATGATTAGGAGCTTTCTAGTAGTCATAGTGAAAGAGAAAACACAATTTGTAAGAAATTGTGCTTTGTATTAGGGAGAAAAATGATTTACCGTGTTCCCCTCCACCCCGCATCTTTACATATATACATATTTCTGTTTTCATTTGCTAGAGAGAAAAGGAGGGAAAGTGAGAAAGAGACCCCCACCCAGGGGATGCCCACAACACAATCCCTTCTCCTCCACTCACTTCTCAGGATTTGGAGCGCGCTCACACACACACACACACACACACACACACACACAAACACACACACACACAGTGTGTTTTTCAAGCCACCAGGCTCCAGACTTGAACCTACAGTCAGCCACGCGCGATTCAGCAGCCTTCACTATCACGCCACTGACTGACCCCAGATGTCTTTAAGTATTACTTCTCCCAGGCAGGCTTCTGCTAGACACTGGGCTGGGAACGGGAGATGAAGAATATACACTGTGAGGAAACTCAGCTATTGTATATCACTATCTGAAAGAGGAATCATATATTTTGGCATCCAACAACTATCATAAATGTGGTTCTCACCCAGGAAGTAGCTTATCCACTTCGGGGCATATGTAAATCTTACCCTATCATTGAAACACTTACCCTATTTGCTAAGCGTTTTATTTACCTTTGCCAATGAACAGATATGCAAGTGCTCTTCTGCAAGACTATAAATAATTGAGAGCCAAAACGGTGAAATGTTGAAATCACCATATGCCAATTAGCAATTGCTATTTTTATATCAGGTTTTGATTTTAGGAGAAAGGAAAAAAATTACATTCTAATCCTCTTCCTGGGAACAGCTGTAATCAGCAGACTGAGATGACAAAACTCAAGCAATTAAACTTCCTCCTTATTTAAAAATCTGTGGAACAGCAACAACAAAAAAGGCATCCATTGGATTTTTAGTTGTTAGAGGGAAAAAAAATTGGTAGGTTTTTATTTTCTAGTCCCTAGAAAAGGGCATCCCTCCATAGACTGTCATTAATTTTTATAACATTTATGATTGGGCAAATGAACAAAGGGAAGAAAGAAATATCATTACTTTGGAAGAGAATGTTTTGCAGCTATTTGTTTCTTTTATGGTCTCAATATAAACGGATATGACTATAGAAACATTGGTCTTTCTCTTCTGGCTCTTTTATCCCGCGGAACTAAGAAAGCATTAGAACACTTTGCTAGTTTCCTAAGTCGCATTCTGTTTCATGAAGAGACCTAACCCACCAATAAAAATTCATCTAACCTTTTTCTGAGTTTTGCTGGCTCCTTTGGCAACTGGGTAAATAAGTTTCTGGAAAAAGTCTTCATCTGTTGTTTGTTCATTAAACTGTTGTCTATTGACCCTACTATGGGCTCCGTATGATTGTACCGAGCAAACAGCGAGGACCACAGTCTCTGCCTGCGTGGCGTCTACAGTCTAGTGAAGGAAGGACAATGAACGTAGAAAGTAGTGGGTGAGTCATTTGGTGATGGAAGTGATGGAGAACAACAAATCAGGGAAGAGACGTAGGGGTGCTGCTAGGGAGCTGGTGGTGGCCTGAAACAGGGCGAAAGGCTTGATGAGAGGATGACATCAGAGCCAGGTGCAAACGGTCTGTGGCCGGGGCCATGTCAATAACCGCAGAAGGTGCACTGCAGAGAGCACTGCAGGTCTGCAGGACTGAGGGAGAGCAGGGGTGTCTGCAGAGCTGGAGCGGTGCTTCCCCGGCGTAGGCAGAATGAGGAGAGACAGGAGGGCCGCGCAGAGGATGGAGGGCCTGCGAGGTCACTATTAGGACCTTGATTTTGTTTTTGTTTGTTTGTTTTTGTTTTTTAATTGCCAGAGAGTACGTGTCCTCCTCACCTTGCAAAGACAGAGACAGAGACAGAGACACAGAGAGGGAAAAGGAGAAACTGTCCCCCAATGGAGTGTAGTCATGCTGAACTCCTTTCTCCATTTCTCTGTCCTATTGGTGTTTGGGGTGTACACACACACACACACACACACACACATGCCTTAACCACTAGGAAAAAGCCAGCCAAAGACCTTGATTTCTACTGTGATGCAGATAAGTCATGAAGGGCTTGAACTACTGAGAATCATGAACTGGTACACAAACATTGAATTATCTCATGACTTTTGGGTTGAACACAAACTACAGTGGGTCAAGAGGAAGAACAAGGGACTCTAGGAAGCTATTCCAAGGATCCAGGCCAAAGAGGATGAAGCCCAGAGCCCTACAGACAGCCTCCTACTTAGATCTAGGCGTTAAGAGGTGCCATTGCTTGTGAATCATATTTCTTTGAAAAAGGTTTCTGTTGCTTGTTGTTTTTAATATCCATTGTCTTTTTAATTAACTGTCACAAATAGGACTTTTTATTTGTCACTATTAAACGTCTGAACTTTAAACAGATTCTTGAACTGGTGGTTCATATCCATCAGCTTGTCCAATTTTGGAGCCCATCTCAACCCCAGTAGCTTTTCCAGAGCTACTACCTTCACCATGAAGCTCCATGAGTTTCCCCAATTCAAACTTGGGCTTCTTCAGCATTTTTACTTTTCCGACGAAGACATCATGGAGAGGGTAGATGGATTGGCAAGCCTTTTCTATGTCTTTTTCAATGTTGTCTGGAATCAGTTTATTGACCACTTCTTTTGAGTCATTTGTCTGCACCTCCCAGCTCATGATTTCTATCATTTTCTTCCAGATTTGGTGGACCTGTTGGGCATAAGAGGTCTTCCATATCTGATTGCTGCATTTTTTAGTAAACCCAACACAGAAGAGATGAAGCAAATAACCATCAATAGTCTTGACATCAACATGAGCTTCAGTCATGGTCTGCCATTTTTTGACCATGGAACACATTTTGTCACGGGTGAGATCCATGCCACGGAAGCTAGTCAGGCAGTTTTTGCCCTGAACATCCTCAGTAATTAGTTTGAATTTCCTAAATGCGACTTCGTCATTCTGCAGATCTGCAAGGCTCACTGCAAACACACGGCCCTTAAGGCCGTCAGATGCAATTTTGGTTCCTTGAGTCCTGGTAACTGGTGTTTTCCCAATATTTCTTATGTTGAACATTGCAGGTGCTTTCACATACCAATCTTTTTTAGAAAATGGATCAACCACTTTCTTCTTGGCTCCCTTTTTGCCACCTTTCGTAAGGCGCTTATTCTTGCCAACCACCATGGTGCTACTCAGAGCCAAAAGGCAATATCCATTGTCTTTAATAGAAGTGTTGTAACTTTTTTTTTTAGATTTTTGCCATAGGTCATATGCACTCACCAGAGAAAGAAACAGAGAGGGAATGTGAGAAATCACACCCCCCCCCCGGGGGTGGGGGGTGACCACACCACAGTCCCTTCTCTATTCTTCCCTCAGGATTTTGGGTACACATGATTTTTTTAAAAAAGAAGTTTTTGTTCTAGGGATTTTACACTCACTGGAAAGACAGAGAGACAGAAAGTGAGAAATCAGCCCCCCAGGGAGATGGCCACATCTCAATCCCTTCTCCTCCATTCTCCTCTCAGGATCTTGAGCATGCACATACACACGCCCAGCATGAGTTTAAGCTGCCAGGTCTAGGACTCAAACCGCCGGCCACTATGTGGGAATCCAGTGACATAACCATTATACCATCTGCTGGTCTCGCCCAGCATGATTTTTTAATCTGCCAGGTCCAGGACTCAAGCCACAGGTGGCCATGTGAGAGTCCAGCATCTTGACCACTACATCACCTGCTGGACCCTCTGTTGCAACATTTTAAAAGCCAACCAGCCAGGCCTGCTAGTGGAGTGGTGGTTAAAACTATGGGTTCAAGTGTAAAGACTTTCTTTCTTTCTTTCCACATGGCTGACTGCACAATTCAAGTCCTGGACTTGGCAGCTTGAAAAACACTCCAGATTCATGTGCATGTATACCCCAAATCATGAGAGGAACATAGAGGAGAGGAGATTGTGGATTGGTCATTCCCCGAGGGGATGCTTTCTCACTTTCACTCTATCTCTTCGTCTGTCTGTCTCTCTCTGGCAAGTGCTCACTCCCTGTAGTAGAAATTTTTTAAAAGAAAATATGCAAAACAATGTAATATATGGATAAAAAAATTTTAATGGAATGCAGCATATATCTATTCATTTTCTAGGACTACAATAACAAAATACCCCAGACTGGGTGGCCTAACCCACAAAAATGTATTTTCTGACAGTTCTGGATGCTGGAAGTTCCCAGTCAAGTGCCAACAGGGTTGGCTGCTACTGCAGCCGCTCTCTTTGACTTGTAGATGGCTGTCTTCCTGTCTGTGTGGTGTTCTCCATCTAGGCATGTCTGTGTCCAAATTTCCTCCTCTTCCCTAAGTTTACTGATGGCTGTCTTGGGACCTCATGACACAACAGTAGCACATCTCACTCCTGATGGTTGTCTTCTCCTTGTGTCTCTTCATGGGATACTCTGTATGTGTATCTGTCTATACATTTCCCTTTTAGTCCAATTGTCTCAGATAACAGCCCAACGACCTCATTTTAACTTAATTACCATTTTAAGTTTCTATTTCTAAACATAGTCACATCCTGAGGTACTCAGAGTTAGGACTTCAACATATATGAATTTTATTTTTATTTTAAAAATTTATTTATTTTACATTTCACTGTACATTATCATAGCATACAAAATGATTTCCACCCAGAATACACTGTATATTAGCTTAACCAAGGATATTACCATACATTTTATCCCAGCAACAAATAATTTTCCACTTCTTGTTTCTTATATATTTTTGCTTTTTTTTTCTTTCCCCTTGATTCCCTACTTCTCACCCTCTGCCATTTCTCATCCTCTTCCTCCACTGTCTCTGGTATATACAGTTGCTTTCCATGCCTTTATTTTTCCACATTGTATTGATTCACAAAATATATTAATTAATCTAAATATTTACAATAGCAAGTTCAGCTCATATATACATATCTGTGAACACATGTCTGACTTTAGGCATACAACTCAGTGAGTAGAATGAACATACTATAAAGTAGTACCTACCTGAGGCTATATAGCCTACTGTGGTCATTAAATGGGTTTTTTTAAATATTTTTTTTTATTTCAAGAAAAGTAGTTTAAGAAAAGACAAAAATCCTTAAATCTGTAAAACAAAGCATCAAAGAAAATCAGTAATGTTTTAGTCAAAAGTCATTAAGTTCTATTTCATCAGTTCAGCCTCATGTAATTAATCTCTCTTCTGTTGTGGTCTGATCTTTCCATTTAAATTCTGGAAGTTAACATCTAACTTCAGACTTGTCCCTACTATTAAGTTGGTCATTTTCTCTTGTCAATTTTAGTATCTTGTCTTTGTCTGTGGTTTTGGTCAATCTGGCTATGATGTGCCTTGGAGAAGATCTTCTTGGGTTGATTCTCTACATATATGAATTTTAGAGAGACAGAATTCAGCCCATGGTACACACCACATAAGAAATATATATGGTATAAATCTACTGCCATTTATTAACTGTTTAATGAACCATGATTTTTTTTTCTTTGACAAAGAGTACACATGTGTGCTCAACAGAAAGAGAGGGGGAGAGAGAGAGAGAGAGAGAGAGAGAGCACCTTCTAACAAAGCAATCCTTCTTCTTCCATTTCTCTATCCCATCAGGAATTGAGAAGAACACACACATACACCCTGCATATTTTTCAAGGTGCCAAAACGGGATTCAAACCAGTCAGTCACATGGGATCTACCTTCCTATGTACAGGGCTAAACCATCGTGCTCTAGGGCTGGTCTTCAACCGTGATTTTGACTCTTTGAACAACAAGAATGTATGAAGCCCAGAATCTAGCATTCAACATACTCTGTATATAAAGAATGACCCTAAGTCTGTGAGGCCCACTAGACCCACAATAGAGACAGAAAGCACTCAATGGCATGGACTCTAACTTCCTATCTGGATACTTCCTCAGTATCTAGCTCTGCATTAAGCAAATAGTTATTAGTCAACCTCAGAGTACAAGTCTTGTGAAGAATCTTTCTCTACCAGGTGTCTCAACATTTAACATAGTACATGAAGCCAGATAAAAAGGATTGCTCTGAGACCAGCTGGTGGATGGATAGGTGGTTAAAGCAACTGGCTCCAACATGGCCAACTGCACAGTTTGAGTCCCAGACCCAGCGGCTTGAAAAACATACTGGGTTTGTGTGCATGCATGCCCAAAATCTAGAGAGGAAAATGGAGAAGGGATTGTGGTATAGCCATTCCCCAGAGGAGTGATTTCTCACTTTCCCTTTTTCTGTCTCTCTCCCTCTTAGCAAACAAAGAGGATTGCTCCATGTCTTTTGAGAAACCCTTACTTCAGCATTATGATTACAAGGGGAAAAATAAAGCTCAAAGAGCTGACTAGACTCTGAAGTCACTTGTCTTGGAGTGGACAGGAAATAAAGTAAGAAAACTGGTTTCAAGAAACTGTCCTGGCAAACTCCACCCAAAATGGGTCACTCATGATGGATTTGCTCCACCCTTAAGTATGACAGTTGAGCTGCCTCACCCTCCACTTATCTATATTCACAAATCATTGTGTTTCAGGTTTTATCTAGGGTTATTGTCAATTCTACCTGGGAAGTTATTATAATTTGTTTATATACCGCCCTTGGGTAGGTACACAAGAAATAAAAAGGGAAAAGGGTGGAGAGAGGAAGAAGGAAGGAGGCAGGAAAGCAGTAAGGACAGAGGATTTAGAGGAGAGCAAAACGCAAGGCCTGTCTCATAAGGAAGACTGAACTTGATAGTGACTATCGCCATGCTAGGAACCTAGCCATCTGCAAAGTGTGTGTTCTTGGCTGTTCTAAAGAACTTGCTGCATCTACCGTCCTTTAATAAAATCTGTCGGAAGGTTCAGCATAAGGAACCATCTGGGATTCTTGACCTAAATCATCAACAATAAAGCAATATAGCCTGTCTTGGTCATTAGTGACTCATTAAATGTGAAAAAAAAATGTCAGACATTCCAGGATGGCTGTTATAGTTGGGGACAAGGTAGCAGAAGTAATTACACACCTACTTCATCAAGAACTGTGCCTTTGAATCCATAGCCCAGTGTTTTCTCTGATGACAGGGCCTGAATGAGTGATAGTGGCAGAAGAGCCCAGAGTGAGCAGTGCTCCAGTCTCCTTAGACCCTGCGCTGTGAAGGTGGAAGGAGAATCATTGCATCTGCCCAAATATGCTGCCTCCTAGGAGTAATCACCTCCACTTCTTCTTTTTTTTTTTTTTTTTTTGGAGAGGGTTTTTTTTTTTTTTTTTTTTTTTTGCTATAGGGTGCGTGCGTTCGCCAGAAAGACAGAGACAGAGAGACAGAAAGTGAGAAATCACCCCCCAGGGGGGATGGCAACGTCTCAATCCCTTCTCCTCCATTCTCCTCTCAGGATCTTGGGCACACACACACACGTGCTCAGCGTGAGTTTAAGCCACTGTGTCCGGTTCTCGAACCGCAGTCGACTACGTGGGAGTCCAGCGACATAGCCATTATGCTAACTGCTGGTCCCACCCCCACTTCTGAAATACCCTGGCACTTTTACACTTTTACCCATGAGGCTCTAATCAGGCACTGGGTAGGTTACAGTCATTTGGGTCCTTGTCTTTTTATTTCTGTCACTTGTAGATTCTCTAAGACAATGACTTCGTCACATTCAATTTTGAAAAAATCTGGGGCTTTTGGCTGGATCAACCATGAAGACACACTTGTTGATTAAAGTAATAAGATTCTCATTGGCTTTTTAAAAAACAATCTTCTTTATTTGGGGGATAATTTTAGATTTACACAAAAGTTTTAAAGATAGTACATGGAGTTTTTATATGCCTTCACCAAGTTTCACCCCTTGTTAACATGTTAAAATACCATGGTACATGAATATTAACTAGACTCAAGAGTCCTATACTTCAAGGGCCAGCAGTTAGCATAATGGCTATGTCGCTGAACTCCCATGTAGTAGACTGCGGTTCGAGTCCTGGACCCGGTGGCTTAAACTCATGCCGGGCGCTTGTGCATGCATGCCCAAGATCCCAAGAGGAGAAAGGAGGAGAAGGGATTGCAGCGTGACCATACCCCCTGGGGGGTGATTTCTCGCTTTCTGTCTCTATGTCTCTCTCTGTCTTTTTGGCAAGCACACATGCCCTATAGCAAAAACCTCTAAAAAACAAAACAAAACAAAACAAAAAAAGTCCTATACTTCTGAGCTTATTTTACATGTCAGCCTGGGATATCTAAAGTACACCTCAAACTCAGTCAAATAAAAGCACATCTTTTGATTTCTGCACTGTATCCTCCAAACTTTCTCCTCCTTCACTTTTCTCCATCTCAGCAAATGGCATCACTGTGGCACATCGATTCTCAGGCTCCAAGTCCAGAAATCATCCTTGATCCTCCTATTTCTCTTGCACCCCTACTCCAACTCTGTATCCAAACTACTATCACATCCTTCTAGTGTCATTCTCAAAGCCAGGCTGGACCAGTTGATGCCCTTGTCCTTTGCCGCCGTCCCAGTTCAAACCCACATCATCTCTGATGTAGATGACAGCAGAGCCTGAAGGGGTCCCGCTGACTCCACTCTTGGAGCAGCTACAGTTATTCTTTTGTGGCTTTTCTTTTGTGAAATATTTTAGGAATGCTCTTTTTTTTATTCATTTATCCCAGTCATTCACTGTACATCAATACAGTATACAAAGTGAGATTTTCCATCCAGAATACATTGCATATTGTCTCAGTCAAGGATATGACCATTCATGATTTCATCAACAAATAATGTTCTACTTCTTGTTTCTTATATATTTTGCTTTTCCCTCCTTGATTTCCTGCCTCTCATCCTCTGTCAACTCCCCCCTTCTCCCACACTGTCTCTGTTATCTAAAGTTGTTTTCCATGCCTTTCTTCACATTTTATTGATTCGCTAAAGATCTTAATTAATGTAAAAACTTTGAATAGCAAGCACAGCTAATATATACATATCCATGAACACATGTCTGACGTTAGGCGTAAACCTCTGTGAGTAAAGTGAACATACTATAAAGTAGCACTTTGCTGGAGCTTACTGTAGTCATTAAATAGGTATTAAAAGATATTTAAATGCATTTTTTAATTTAAAAAAAGTTTCAGTTTTAATAGATCAAAATTTAAAAAGTTAAGAAAAATTTGCTTAAAACTTAAAGACAGGAAAAAGGTTAGGATTCAGTTCAAATAGTAGGTAGATAAACCTATCAACAGTTTAAAACAAGACAAAAATCCTTAAATATGGAAATCAAAGCATCAAAAAAAATCAGTAATGTTTTAGTCGAAAGTAAAAAATTCTGTTTTACTAGTTCAGTCTCATGCAATTCATCTCTCGTCTATTGAATTTGCAGTGTTACTGTGGTCTGATCTTTCCATTTAAACTCTGAAAGTGAACAGTCAGCTCAGGACTTGTCCCTACCATTAGGCTGGCCACTCAAATTCTCATTGACTTTTAGTCTAAAATTTCTTCTTTTACCTATTTCTTCATCTGGGCTTGCACTCCCAAAGCTAAGAGCTATCTATAGACGTTGTTAAATGAGCACAAGACAGCATGATCTAAAAGCAGGAACCCTAGGCCAGTTGGTACAAAGTCTAATTCTAGTGCTTTTACATTTTTTTTTTAAGAGAGCTTTTTTGCTATACAGCACTTGTGCTCGCCGGAGAGACAGAGACAGAGAGAGAAAGACAGACAGAAAGTGTGAAATAATCCACCAGGGGGATAACCACACCACAATCCCTTCTCCATCCTCCTCTCAGGATTTTGGGCATGCATACACACACTCGCCTGGTGTGAGTCTTAAGCCGCCAGGTCCAGGACTCAAACTGTGGTCAGCCATGTGGGAATCCAGTGCCTTAACCACTGTGCCACCTGCTGGCCCCATGGTGCTTTTTCTAAATATCAAATGAAACTTCAGTATGTCACATCATTTTTCTTTTCTTTTCTTTTCTTTCCTTTTTTTTTTTTTTTTTTTTTCTGTTTTTGGAGAGGTTTTTGCTATAGGGCAGGTGCACTCGCCAGAAAGACAGAGAGAGACAGAGAGACAGAAAGTGAGAAATCACCCCCACCAGGGGAAATGGCCACACCACAATCCCTTCTCCTCCATTCTCCTCTCGGGATCTTGGGCACACACACACAAGCGCCCTGTGTGAGTTTAAGCTACCAGGTCCGGGACTCGAACCGTGGTCGAATATGTGGGAGTCCAGCGACATAGCCATTACACTAATTGCTGGTCCCAGTACTTCACATAATTTTTCTATACTTGGATTTCTTCATTTATGAAATAAGGAAAAAAGATATCTGCCTTTTAAAGACAGAAGGATAGAGAAGGGAGGAGACATTTACTGGGTGCCTGTTACATGCCAGACACTGGGTTAGGTGTCACACATGAGTCATCTCATCATTCTCATAATTATGTTGTTACTCTCCCAGATTTACAGATGAGGAAGGTGAGGCTTAAGTAGAATGCCTGGCAGAAAGTCAGTCCATCGATAATCAGCAAAGTAAAGATGCACACCTAGACTCCGACTTCAAGCAGCTCAGGACGAGCCATTCATCACTTGAGAACCACTGAGCTGGTGCTAGGGAGGTTATCAGAATGTAAAAAACTGACTGTCAGGGAGAGGATAAAAACATACAAACAAAGAGTTCTATCAGAGAGTGTGTCTAGAAATCCTTTCACTCCACCTGCTTTTTCTTGTCTTTTTTTGGAGAGGTTTTTACTATAGGGCACGTGAGCTCACCAGAAAGACAGAGAGAGACAAAGAGACAGAAAGTGAGAAATCACCCCCCAGGGGGGATGGCCATGCCACAATCCCTTCTCCTCCATTCTCCTCTCAGGATCTTGGGCACACACGCACAGGCACCCAGCGTGAGTTCAAGCCACCAGGTCTGGGACTTGAACCACAGTTGACTACATGGGAATCCAGTGACATAGGCATTATGCTAACTGCTGGTCCTGCCATCTTGCTGCTTTTAATGAGACTATGAAAAACAAAGTATATAAAAGTATGTCAGAGTCCACATGGGTGTGTGTGTGTGTAAGAGAGAGATGGACGAAGAGAGGGGGAAATGGATATTTTTGACCATCTCGCCATGTCACTGACCTTCCTTCCTCAGCCTCCCAATCAGACAAGGCCATAGGGTGGGCCACTCCACCTGAGCTGTTTAAGCTGGGTCAGAACCAAACCCAGGTCTCCCACACACCATGCAGCAGCCCCTCTCCTCCCTCCCTCCCCACCCCCACTGGGCTTGTGTCACTGCGGCTGGGTCAGAAGTGACACTGTAGTTTCCTGTCCCTAATACAGTGACTGCACCAGGAAATACTTAAATAACTCTTGGTCCCTGCTCTCAAGGAACTTAAAATCTTACTGGAAATATCAGCTCTTGGCATGGTAAACCTCATTCATCTAGAAAATTCACTCACATTGAATAATGTATTTTATTAAAATAATGAAAAATGGGACCAGCAGATGATGTAATGGTTCGATAGTGGTTCAAGTCTCAGACTCGGCAGCTTAAAACTCATGGTGGGTGGCCACCCTCCCTGGGGGTGGTGGGGGGATGATTTCTCACTTTCTATCTCTCTGTCTCTCTCTGTCTTTCTGGCGAGCACACACGCCCTATAGCAAAAACCTCTCCTAAAAAAAAAGAAATAGAAAAAAAAAAAAAAACCAACCCTCATGTTGGGCATGTGTGCATGTGTTCTCAAAATCCTGAGAGGAGAATGGAGGAGACGGGAGTGTGGTGTGGCTATTCTCCCTGGGGGGTGGTTTCTCACCTTCTGTCTTTCTATCTCTCTCTGTCTGTCCAGCGAGTGTGCATGCCCTATAGCAAAATATCTTTCTAAAAAATAATAATAATGGGTAAAATTGATATTGCTAATTTTGCTTTTGAAACTGCTTGACAACTATAACAATGAAAACAAAACCATGTCTTGCAATATGATAAATACAGTCTTGTCCCACATCAGAGCTAAGATTTTCCTAAATATTATGTCAACTTAATCACAATTAATCTCTAATTTTCAGTAGGTTAATAGAAGGGAATAGTCTACCACCCATGTTCTGACTTTAACCAACTATTCCTCTACAACTAGAGACACTTCTTTTTCAGCAACATTTACAAATTTTAATAATGGTTCTTTTCACTTGAAGCAGTAATTGTAACTGTTATTCATAAAATCATACCTCCTTCCATGGACCCAAGAAAAGGCAATATTACAAAGAAATTAAAATACGAAAATACATAAAGGAAACTTCAAAGGAAAGGAAAGCCAAAAATTATGGCATCGTTAACTAATAATTATAAGGCAAGTAAATTGTGGAAGGATATTTTATAGTATGGATTCTTCGGTGCTTGGCCTTCATCTTATTATGGGTCTTTAACACGTAGAATTTTCTTAAATTTTTTATCTTAATGTTGATGTAGCACTGAAACCCCAGGCTTAAAATTCAGTGATGTATTCTTTTCTTTTTGTCTTTTTCTTTTTGAGAGAGATTCTGCTGTAGGGCACATGTGCTTGCCAGAGAGAGAAAAGTGAGAAATCATCCCCTGAGAGGACGGCCACACTGCAATCTCTCCTTCATTTTCCTCTCAGGATTTTTGGTCACACACGCAGGTGCGTCTAGTTTCAAGCCACAGGATCCAGGACTCAAACCGCAGTCGACTACGTGGGAGTCCAGCAATTTCACCCTTACAGCATCTGCTGGTCCTCAGTGATGCATTCTTATCGTCTATTCGTCACGTTAAAAACAACCTGCAGCGTCAGAAAGCTTCTCCCTACGGCATACCGTGAGGATTGAATTCTCGCCCTCCTACACAAAATAAGAACCACTTACTTCTTTGTTCACAAGGTATTTTGGAGAAAAAAGGCTCAAAACACAATAGGTGGAAACACACACATTTCTGCTTACTAATAAACTGATTGAAACGTGTCTCTTCTGTACAGACAGCATTCCTTTCCCTAGCACAGTGAGTTCATATTTAACATTCCGCAATTGTCCTGTAAAACATGGCCTTTACGACGTCCTGACCTCTCTTCCAATACCAGTAAAACCTTCAGTTCAGAAAAGGAGTATTTACTATGCGGTCAGCACACCCGCATTTTGGTGATTGTTGAGAAGCGTGAACTGCTTGTGGATGGAATCACAGAAGAACGGGGCGAGGATTTTCAGGGACTAAGTTAGGAATGGCCAACTGTGAGGGATGTGCAGGGTCTAAGCTTTCCTTCTTGTCCCTGAGGAGCCATTTGCTTGTGGGTCTCGGGCGCTGCCAGGTGGAGCGAGGTGCCGTTCCTCCCCCCATTTATCCATTTGGCTCTAAATTTTGATCAGGATGAGAAGTCCCATGGGATTAAGAAGGCTAGGACCCCTATTCTCTCCATAGAGAGTCATAGGACTTACCCAAAGGGATGCCCGGAAATCACATGAAGACATAACAACGCATATGCAGGTATTCCTACCGGAAATTCACCTCGATGGGCAAGGGTCTGGACAGCAAGTTCCACAGTCTGTGGGCAGAACCAGCATGGACATAGTTCGCAGCTGTCAGAACCCGTGGGGTGGGGAGTCACCCTACAAATAAGTGTCCTGGGGAAAACGCCACGCATGTAAAGTGTTCTAGTAAAAGGCTCATTGAGGAGCCTAGCACCATTGTACGGAGATTCTTCTCACTGAGCATAGTGTCTAAGGGGAATCATGACCTTTTTCTCACCGCGGACACGAGGGCAGAGTCGACACCAGAGTCACAGGGAGCCAGGGAGGCAAATGAAGCTTCATGAGCTGCAGATGAGCCAGTTGGCTGAAAAACACTCCCTTCCTGCTGCTCACCCCACCAGCCAGGTGGAGTAAGGAAGCACCAAAGAATGTTCGGGCAGGGCCAAGTGTGCACCGAGGGCCTCAGAGTACCCAGAGCAAGAGCGCTCCTGAGAGGGTGAGGCACTCCGGCTGTTAACGTGGAGCAGAGCCATGGCCGCAGCTCCAAGCCATCCTGCACGGCTCATGCAGCAGGCCTCATGGGCCGCACGTGTCAGCTAATCTCCACATAAATCCTGAGAAGTAGGCACATAACTATTCCGTCCAACAGACACGGAAAACCAGGCTTAAGCAGCGAAGGGACTTCCTCAAGATCCAACTGCCAATTAATACAAACATGCAGAATGATTTGCTGCTGACGATATGTATATGGAAATGTCCTTGTCTTGACTGGTAGGCACTTGTTCATGCTGGGAAAGGCCATGTCGTACACTGTAAAGATGTGCAGGGATTAAATGCCAAATGAAAACAAAACTACCAGCAGGAATCAGAGTTCAGCAACTCTGTTCCAACCTTGTCCTGTCCCATAACCACTAGCCACATGTGACCACTCAACTTCAACCAAAACTTTAAAAAGTTAAAAATGTAGTTTCTCAGTTGCAGTGACCACATTTCAAGTGTTCGAAACCCACACATGCTGCTAGTAACAGCACTGATGAGAGAACATTTCCAACACTGCAGAAAGCTCTACGTGGCAGCGCCATTTTTTTTTTAAGTTTGTGCCATAGGGCATGTCCACTCGCCAGAGAGAGACAGAGACAGAGATAGGGAAAGTGAGAAATGACTTCCCAGGGAGGATGGTCACTCTGCAATCCCTTCTCCTCTCTTCTCTCAGGATTTGGGGCATGCATACACATGCCTGGTATAATTTTGCTATAGGGCGCGTGTGCTCACCAGACAGAGACAGAGAGACAGAAAGTGAGAAATCACCCCCCAGTGGGGATGGCCACACCGCAGTCTCTTCTCCTCCTTTCTCCTCTTGGGATCTTGGGCACGCACGCACACGCGCCTGCTGTGAGTTTTAAGCCACCGGGTCCGGGACGCAAACCATGGTCCACTACATGGGAGTCCAGAGACATAGCCATTATGTTAACTGCTGGTCCCATGCCTGGTATAATTTTCAAGCCACCAGGTCCAGGACTCAAACTGCAGTCGGACATGTGGGAATCCAGTACCTTCACCACTATGCCACCTGCTGGCCCCCCCCAGTGCTATTTTTTTTTATTTTAATTTACTTTATACATTCAATCACTGTGTATCACTCCAGCTGCTATTTTTTTAAAAAGAGAGGTTTTTGCCTTAGGGCACCTGCACTCACCAGAGAGAGAGACAGAAACAGTGAGAGGTAAAATGAGAAATCACCTCCCAGGGAGGATGGCCATACCACAATTTCTTCTCCTCCATTCTCCTCTCAGGATTTTAGGCACACATGGACACATGCCTGATGTGTGTTTCAAGCTACTATATCTGGGACTTGAACCACAGTTGGCCATGTGGGAGTCCAGTAATGTAACTACTACATCATCCGCTGGCCCCATGACAGTGCTATTTTAACATCTATAAAGTCTTGGGAAGGTAAAAGAATCAAACTAATTTAAAATTATACATGTACACACAAATGTTTCCCACTGTCTCTCCAGTGGGTCCAGTAAAGGGAGCATCGTGGATGACTAAGATGAACGGGATGCGCGAGGGCAGGGAGAAGCCTGGCACAGTGGGCAACCTCACAAGCCTTGGAGAGACTCCTGTGAGCAACTCAGGAAAGCTCATCTATAGGATTAAGCCTCCTACTTACTTACTTTAACGTGTTAAAGAAATATATTAGTGAGTGTTCTCCAAAGAAACAGAACAGGAGATACAGCTAGATGGATGATACCTAAGTCGATAGATAGACACGCGCATATACATAAGGACGGTCATTATAAGAACGTGTCTCATGTGATTATGGAGTCTGAGAACTCCCAAGACCTGCATTTGGTAACCTGAAGACCATAGAGAGACTCCTGAAATACTCTGACAATAAGCTATCTTATTTTATTATTTATTTATTTTTACCTTTTTTTTGGAGAGGTTTTTGCTATAGGATGCACGCGCTCGCCAGAAAGACAGAGAGAGAAACAGAGACAGAAAGCGAGAAATCACCCCCCAGGAGGATGGCCACACCACAATTCCTTCTTCTCCATTCTCCTCTTGGGATCTGGGGCACGCACGTACACACTCCTGGCATGAGTTTAAACCACCAGGTCCAGAACTCGAACTGTGGTCAACTACATGGGATTCCAGCAACATAGCCATTACACCAACTGCTGGTCCCCAAGAAGCCTTTTTAAATCTGAGGTGTGTCCTGGCATGTTCAGGGAAGCTATTCTCTAAACTCCATCTTCTAGACCCCTGAAACACTCAGACAAGGTACGGCGACCTCTGTCCTCTCTCTGTCTCTGTCTGTCTGTCTGTCTCATGCTCTCTCTCTCTCTCTCTCTCTCTCTCTTTAAATTTTTATTTTATTTTTAAACCACTTCTCCTCACCTCAGCCTTTTCTTTCTCTTGCTAATTTCAGAAGCCATTTTAAATCTGAAGTATGTCTTGGCGTGTTCATTTTTTACTTTTAAAAAAATGTTTTCATTCTCTTTTTTGGTCATTTTTGTCTATTACTTTCTTTTCCTTTTGCTTTTTTTTTTTTAAACCTTACTTTCCCACTCTGCTCTTCACCCTCTACACACTGAATGTCTAGATAGGCCTAGGTTCACAGTAGCCAAGCATCTGAATACTTTTAGAGTTGTTGTAATCCTCAATGCTTATTGAACCTTACTGAACTCGTAATCTCTTTCTGTGGATACCACACTGCAAAGCACAGTAGAGGAGAGATTTTTGTCACAGAATGACCAGAAACCATTGCAGAGGCGCAAGAAATATGAGAAACGAAGAAAATATCTCTCCCCTAAGGGAAAAGAACAATCCTTCATCATCTACAGATAGTACAGTAGAACTCATGGAAGTGTCGGATAGAGAATTTGGAATATTCATCGTAACAAAATTAAACAAGATGCAAGAGCTGAGAGACAACGAACTCCGAAAGATGCAGGAGAAAAGAGAGAATGAGTTGCAGGAGGTCAACTGAGTCAAATGTGAATCTCATCCAAAAATACCCTCATGAGCATGCCCAGAATGTTAGACAAAATAATAATAATAATAATAATAATAATCGAGGCACTCCATGGCCCAGTCAGGTTGATGCGTAACACTATCACAGGAGAGATCTCTAATGGAAAAATGTCAATGTAACCCATTGTGTTCACTAGCTGGGAAGGTTGGCACCCCATCTGCTACACAAGTAGCACAAACAGCACATCTGACAATTAGAACTCAGGAGTAAGTGCTTCCAAACCATTCTAGATGGTTCCAGAACTTCTCTTAGAATAATGTTTATGAAAAGTAATCATAGTTACTTATGACTCAAAAAAAAAGTTTTTTGAGAGAGATTTTTGCTATAGGGCATATGCACTCACCAGAGAGACAGCAAGAGAAACAGAGACAAAAAGCAAGAAATCACCACCACCACCACCACCCCGCCCCACCAGGGATGGCCACGCCACAATCCCTTCTCCTCCATCCTCCTCTCAGGATTTTGGGCACACATGCACACACGCCTAGCATGAGTGTCAAGTTACTGGTCCAATACTCGAATCACAGTCGGCTACGCGGAGTCCAGTGCCTTAATCACTATGCCGCCTGCTTGCTCCATGACTCAAATTTTTAAAAACCTTTTTTCTTACTTGTGGAAAGACACTAAAAAAGAATTACATGTTTCCAAAATAAAATTCTAGTAACTTGCTCCTCTTGGCTTCTTCCAATGGTAGGTGTGCCATATTCTTTTGCTAAATTCAT
The DNA here is from genome assembly GCA_026018925.1 of Tupaia tana. NCBI lineage: Eukaryota > Metazoa > Chordata > Mammalia > Scandentia > Tupaiidae > Tupaia > Tupaia tana. Next base: position 109,884,170 of record JAKSZU010000007.1, read on the forward strand.
ATTTCTTTAGAATTCATATTATGACAATAGATAGATCATAAAATGCAGATTTTGTTGTTTTAAAATATATTGCAAGTTTCAAAAAGTAAACATTTTAATCTATTTTATATATGAAAGATAAAAGCCAGTAACTGCAGTTCTGGATCATAAACCCAGGCATTATACTTGCAGGCAATATAATAAAGCAAGCCCTGATCAGTATTTAAAGAATAGCAAAATCCATTTCGTTAAGTCAGATTTAGTATCCCTTTACTCCCAACAAGTGTTGGGTTTTTTTTTTAACCGGAAATGTATTAATGTGACAGCAAAAGGTTTTTTTGTTTTTTGTTTTTTTGTTTTGTTTTGTTTTGTTTTTCAATTTATTTATTTGCATTCATTCACTGAACATCATTACAGCATACAAAATGAGATTTTCCATCCAAAGTACACTATATATTGTCTCAATCAAGCACATCAACAAACATGTTATGGTCAGTAAATGATCTTCCATTTCTTGTCTTCTGTATGTTTTGCTTTTTTTCCCCCCATCCTTGATTCTCTATCTCTTATCCTCTGCCATCTCCCACTTTCCTCCCACAGTCTCTGGTATCTATGTTTGCTTTCTATACTGTTTTCTCCTCACATTTTATTGTATCGCCAAAGACCCTAATCAATCCAAATACCCTCATAGCAAACACAGGTGATACCCACATTTCCATGAACACAAGTCTTACTTTACGCATCCTATAAAGTAGCACCTAGCTGGGGCTATATATCCTACTGCAGTCATTGAATATATATTTTTTTTTTCTGAAACTTTTTTTTTGTAACTCAATTTACATTCCTTCCCTAAGCTTCATCACAGCATACAAAATGCAATCTCCCATCCAGTACACACTGCATAGTGATACAATCATGCACATTACAAAAAATTTTCCATTACTAGTTCCTAGAATTACTTCCACCCCTCTTTCTGACCCTCTGTCCCTTCCCACCCTCCTCTCACACCACCTCCGGTGTCTACAATTGTCCTTCATTCCCTTCCCACCCACATTGCATTGATCACACAATTTCCTACATAATCTAACTAATTTCAGTGGTGAGTTCACTCATTACTACTAAGAAAACCAGTTTTAACTTAACTCAAAGAAATGCCAAGGAACTTTGCATAAAGCCAGGAAACAAGTTAGGATTCTGTTCAAATGGAAGGTGCATGAACCTATCAGTTCCATGTACTTTTATCTTCTGTTCTGGTTCAATTTTCCTGATTAAATTCTGGGATATAATATTCAACTCCAGACTTGTCCCTATGATTAAGTTGGCCACTTTCATAGTTTTTGGACTCTTATTTCCATGTGTCTGTGTTTAATTTTCTTGATACAGCACACCCTTGAGAACTTCTTGGAGATCTGGTCTGGTGCTGGTAAATTCTTTCAGGTTTTGTTTATCTGAGAATGTTCTTGTCTTTTCTTCCCACCTGAAAGATAATCTTGCCGGGTACAGTATTCTTGGCTGAAATTGCTTCTCTCATAACACTTTGAATATATTTTCCCATTCTCTCCTCGCTCGCATTGTTTCTGATGAGAGATCTGCTGTTAGCCTGATGGGATGTCCTTTGTAGGTAACTTGATGTTTCTCTCTTGCCAATCTTAGTATCTTGTCTTTGTCTGCGGTTTTGGTCAACCTGGCTATAATGTGTCTTGGAGAAGATCTTCTTGGGTTGATTCTATTTGGGGTCCTTTGTATTTCCTGGGACTGGATCTTCAAATGCCTCTCTAGGTTTGGAAAGTTTTCTTGCAGGATTTCATGGAATAGATTATCAATGCCCTTATGGGTCTCTTCACCTTCTGGAATGCCAATTATCCGGATATTTGGACGTTTGATGGTATCCAGTACTTCTCGCATATCATTCTCAAATTTTTGAGCCATTTTCTCAGTCTTCGTGGTGGATTTTTCTAAGCCAGCCATTTTCTCTTCTACATCTGAGATTCGATTTTCTGAATGATCTAGTCTGCTTTTAATACTTTCAAGGGAGATTTTGACTTCTTGTATTATAGACTTCATCTCTAGCAGTTCCGTTTGAGTCTTTTGTAAAGTGTGTAATTCCTCTTTTAGATCTTGCAAGAATTTCCTCATCTCCTGGAACTCGGCAACTTCTTTCTCCTTTCTCTTTAGCAGTTCATTATCTCTCTTTTCTTCCATCTCTGTTAGCTTCAACATTACAAATGTTCTAAATTCCTTATCAGACATTTTCATGACTTTCACCGAACTGCTTGTGGATGAAGGAGAGTTACTCTTTTCCCGTGGAGGAGAGGTATTTTCTCGTTTTCCCATATTTCTCGTGATCTGGCGGTGATTTCTTGTCATCTGATGAATGGCGTGTTTCTTTCAAATTCTTGAAGTTAAGCCTCAATGTTCAGGAGCAAGCAGACAGAAGTGTTCTACAATCTGTTTGCCGTTCTGTTGTGATCGCTGGTGCAGCAGATTCAGTAGATATTGGGTGGAGAGACAAGAAAAAGGAAAATGAAAAAGAGAGAGAGAAACAACAACAAAAAGAGAAAAAAAGACAAAAAAATTGTAATTACTTTTCTTTTTTTCTTTAAAGAAAAAAATCACAAAACAGAAATATCTAGTTCCCAGTAGCCATGAGGAGTCTTCTCAGAGAAGGGCTCAACTCTCCTCCCTGGGAGGAAGGAGCAGAAGGGATTATTAACAAAACAATAGGAGGAGCTGAGAGCCAGAGAAAAACTTTGCCTTTAAAAAAATCGTAAAAAGGAAAAATTACCAAAAAAAAATGAGGAGACAGGAGCAGAGAGAGACAGAGACCTCAGAGACAAAGAGACAGAGATAGAAGGCCAGAGGGGCTCCCTACCACACTAGCTCTGCTTGCTGGAGGCTGAATTATGAGTAGAAAATCTTCATTTCTCCTGTTCCCTGAAATATCTAGTTCCCAGTAGCCATTAGGAGTCTTCTCAGAGAAGGGCTCAACTCTCCTGCCACACTAGCTCTGCTTGCTGGAGGCTGAATTATGAGTAGAAAATCTTCATTTCTCCTGTTCCCTGAAATATCTAGTTCCCAGTAGCCATGAGGAGTCTTCTCAGAGACAGCAGAAGGTTTTTGTTACTTGAAAAGGTTACTTTTTTTTTTTTGCTTTTTGTTAAGACTGATTAAGAAACTTTATTATAGAAAATGAAAAGGTTACTTTTTAAATCAATAGGTTCCCTCCCTTACCAAATCATTAGACATGAACTATAAACTCACAGGACGGGTGACAGGTGAACAGACTCCCTTCCTGGCTGTCTGGACACTCTCTGCCCCAACTCACTTCTCTAGAGACAATCATTTTTTCCCAGTCTCTTTGTATCATTTTTCAAGATGTTCTACGCAGAAACAGGCATAAGTGTTTTAAAACACAAAGGTAAATACCACAGTTATAATTGATGCAGTAAACATCATCAGTGAGGGTCTGGGCAGTCGCACAGCAGTCAGGCAACTGGACCGTTGTGGGCGCCCTGGTTCGTGTCCCAGGCCCTCCCTGGGCATGCTGGGTATGTACACTGTGCCTGTGCCAGGACTTGGCAGGCTGAGACTCAGGTGATTACCAACATAAAGACCCTGGGAAGTGCCTTTTTCTCTCTCCATTTCTCTCTTACAGAAAAAATAAACAAATGAACAAAATATTTTAGATCGTCAACGGATGCTCAGATTCGTGGGTAAGAGCATATGATGAGTCGCAGGTTAGTTACACATTCTCAAATCAGCTCCGCACAAGATATTTGCTATACACTGAACCATGTCCCCCCAAAATTCAAATGTTGGAGCCCTAACCCCCACTCTGATGATACTTGGAGATGGGACCTTGGGAGGTAGAGTCAGATGAGGGACTTCATGATGATGTTGGTGTCCTGCTGGGAAGAGACTACAGATAGCATGCCTCCTTCTCTCTTTGCCATGTGAGGACAGAGCTAGAAAGCGGTTGTCTGCAAGGCAGGGAGAGAACACTTACCAAAACCCAAGCCCTCCTGAACCCTGTTCGATCATGGTCTTGAACTTCCAGCCTCTAGAACGGTGAGAACATTAATTCCTGTTGTGCAAGCCACCCAGTCTATGGTATTTTGCTATGGCAATCTGAGCTGATTAAGACAATACTTACTAATTAAAAAAGGAAAATACAGTAGCTTCATAATGGAATACCCTGGCAGACACCACCTTACCCAGTGGTGAAGTTACTGTTAGTATCTCTGCAGTACGGCACATCACGTCTGCACCTCCTGACATGCACTTGAAGAGCACTTCACCTCTGAGGTAGCCTGGCCAGAATAAATAAAGTATAATCTGTATCTAATCATGGGAAACATTAGACAGTCCCAGCTGAGGGGCTTTCTATAAACTACCTGACAAATACTTGTCAAATATGTCAAGATCATGAAAGGAAGGAAGGGAGGAAGGAAGGAAGGAAGGAAGGAAGGGAGGGAGGGAGGGAGGGAGGGAGGGAGGAAGGAAGAAAGAGAGAGAGAGAGAGAGAGAGAGAGAGAGAGAGAGAGAGAGAAAGAAAAAGAAGAAGAAAAGAAAGAAAGATGCTGAACTGGAGAAGCTGTTCTAGATTAAAGTACACTCAAGAACATGAGCGGAGCAACTAAAAAAAATGTTTTTTAACATTTGAAAAAGCTCTGTAGATTAGTTAATATATCTGCATCAATGTTCATTTCCCAGTTTTGACAATAATACTACAATTATGCAAGGTGTTAACACTTGGGGAAGCTGTATGAAGAGAAAACAAGAACTCGTTTTTGCACCTCTTCATAAGTGTAGAATGATGGCAATGTATCGTTCTTTGCATACTATTCTCCATCTTTCATTTCTCACCCAAACATATGCCTCAAAGATCATTCAATGTCAGTACAGATACTGTTTTTAGGATGTGAAATGCTCCATGTATGGATTTGTACCAGTTCTCTGTCAACAAACACTTGAACTACTCCCTAACTTTTTCTGTTAGTGTTGTAATTAATGTTCTTGAGTGTAAGCCTTTTTTGTACACATGGGAAGGCCACTCTACATGTACAATTAACCAGTGGCTCCCTTCACGTAAAACTTAGAATTCATGTGATGTGAGTGTCCAGGACAAAGCAAGGAATGTGGCCAAGCCCAGAATCCAGAGAAATAGGCATGATTTAATTGCTAAGAGTATAAATTCTCAAGGTTGCTGTTAAAATGAGACAATTTTTAATATTGTCTTGATTTTGTTTTTGGGCTTTTTTCTTTTTTGAGAGTTTTTTTTTGTTTTGTTGTTGTTGTTGTTTTGTTTTTTTGTTTTTGTTTTTTTGCTATAGGGTATGTGCACTCACCAGAGAGACAGAAAGCGAGAAATTACCCCCCAGGGGGGATGGCCATGCCGCAATCCCTTCTCCTCCATTCTCCTCTCGGGATCTTGGGCATGCACGCACACATACCCGGCATGAGTTTAAGCCACCGGGTCTGGGACTCGAACCCTGGTCAACTACATGGGAGTCCAGCGACATAGCCATTATGCTAACTTCTGGTCCCAATATTGTCTTGTTTATTGAAGGCACATTCTTTGGCTTTTTCTTCTCTTCTAAATTCTCCTCTTAAAGGTAAAGAAAAGCTACATTATTATAAAGTTTGCCAATTAAAACATTTTAAACCAAAAAAAAGTTGAAATTACATCCTAAATTAAGTATTGCAATGCACCTGTCTTATTTGAGAATGAAGACTAACCAAATCTTTTTCTTTTTCTTTTTCTTTTCCTTTTTCTTTTTGCTATAGGGCATGTGTATTCACTAGAGAGATACAGCCAGAAAGACAGAGAGAGAGGAAAAATGAGAACTCCCTCCCAGGGAGAATGGCCACACTGCAAGTCCTTCTCCTCCATTCTCCTCTTGGGATTTTGGGCATATACACACATGCACCTGGTATATTTTCCAAGCACCAGGTCCAGGACATGAACTCTGTGGAACCCAGCTGCCTGAACCACCACACTTACCTGGCTGGCCCTCTAACCAATCTTTAGTGCACAAATCAGCTGCCTTAAAAATCTGTATCCTAAAACATATACAAGAATTTAAGATAAGTATAATTGTTAAAATGACCTAAGTAAACTCTGAATGTCTTAATAAAATGCTAAAATGCATTTATCTGCAATACTATACATATATTAGAAAACCCTGATCTTTACCATGACAATCAATAGACTCCATTACCCTTGATTCTCTTTTCTATACTATAATATAAACATAACCTTGCTTACTTATACTCAGTCACTTTATTTAATTTAGCAAATGATAATTCCCTTCAATTTTTTAGCATGTAAGAGACCGAGAGCAAATAAAATACAACAAACTGATAATTATTTGGATTGGGGGGGGGGGAATGGGTCAGAGGACATGTGCACCTGTCAGAGAGAGACTGAGAGATAGACAGGGAGAGGGAGAAAGCACCCCGCACACACAGGGAATGGCCACACTGCGATCCCTTCTCTTCCATTTCTCCTTCCTTTCGGGATTTTGGGCACACACGCACATATGCCCAGCATGTTTCTCAAGTGGCTGGGTCTGAGAATCGAACTGTGCAATCAACCATGTGGGATCCAGCAGTGTGAACCAACAGGCCATCGAACCAGCCAACATTTGGATGTTTTGCTCAAGGTCAAGTCAGTGGAGCACTGATGAGGCAGGGAACTGCTGTTAGGGGGCCTTGATGTTTTCAGGGAGGACGTCATGGGGATCACTAGCTCTTTGGCATCCTCTGAAGGAAAAGTTAGGAAGCTTGTCAGTTTCCTGTGGCTGCTATAACAACTACAAATGTAGTAGTTTAAAAAAAGAAAAGAAATTTATTTCCTCATAGTTTAGGAGGTTTGAAGTACAAAACCAGGATCTCTGGATCAAAACCTGGGAGGCTCCAGGGGAGAAGCTGTTCTTACATCTTCCAGGTTCTGGTGCTCCCACCATTCCTTGGCTTGTGGCTGAATCATCCCAACCTCTGCCTGATGATCACATCACCGCCTCCTCTTCTGACTGTGTCAAATATCCTTTTGCCTCTCTCTTCTAAGAACACTTTTGACTGGATTTAGGGCCCACTCCTGTAATCCAGAATAATCTTTCCATCTTGAGATCTTTTACTTAAATCACTGCAAGATCATTCCTCCATATATGGTAATGGCTACAGCTCTAGAAATTAGAATCTGGTATCTTTGGGGGCATTGTTCAGCTTATTTCTGGGAGCCTCCCCTGTTATGAAGAGCAGCGTTAGAGAAAGCTTGTATTCGGAGTCAGGGACGGAGAGGCTGTCACCAACACAGGACTAAAGAGTGTGTTTTTGTTGCTGTTGTTTAGCAGAGTATCTGAAGCACTGAGGCAGAAAGTACCAACTGTTCAATCAGCGGGGGATCTGCTCACCAAGCGAAGGCCCTGGCTAGGAACTAACACTCTTTGCACCTGTGTATGTTAGAGCTTCCCTAGGGTCTGCCCACCAGACCAGCTTTGCTTTGCTTCCCTACCAGAACCACTTGGACGCACGTGGTCAGAGACTCAAGCAGAAGCATGTCTTCAAAGCAGCATCTCCACCTGGCCCACACCCAGTTCTTGGTACTAGACCACCTTCTCTCTCCTTTTTTTTTTTAAGAGGTTTTTGCTATAGGGCATGTGCGCTCACCAGAAAGACAGAGAGAGACAGAGAGACAGAAAGTGAGAAATAACCCCTAAGGGGCATGACCATGCCGCAATCCCTTCTCCTCCATTTTCCTCTCGGGATCTTGAGCACACACACACACGTGCCCAGCGTGAGTTTAAGCCACCGGGTCCGGGACTCAAACCACAGTCGACTACATGGGAGTCCAGCGCCATAGCCATTATGCTAACTGCTGGTCCCTAGACCACCTTCTCTTTCACAACTAGGTTTGCATTTCTACCTCATTCTTCTCTTTCCACCAGATGGTCTGTTCTGTCTTATTATAGCTAAGAAAGATGTGGTCCAATTGAAATAAGCCCTCTATAGTCCTCGCCCAAGTGTTGACCTATGCTTAACGCTCATCTCAATACCAATTATTGCATTTGTGATCTTATCACAAGGTATTGAGGGGTGAACAGGGTGACAAAGACAAACTGCTGTTTTCCTTATATCCTTTGAATGACACTAAGCAGAGTAAGCCACTTTTCAGGAACTAATGAGTTTAAATTCTTTTTACCACTACAACGTGGGTGTGGATAATGCCTTCCATGTGACAGCCTGAGAGCAGTCACCAGTCCTGCTTGGAAGGGACAGATCGCTCTCCAGGAAATAAAAGGAGCCTGTTTCACAAGGTGTTTCAGAGGAGACTCTATGTACCAGGGGTCTTCAAAGAGTTCATAGAAAATGTGTAATATGAAAAAACTAGGAGTGGATCTCAAACTTTTCAAACTACCAAAATAAACTTGTACTTGACTTTCACGAACTTTCTGAAGTTCCCTTGTGTGACTTTATCTCCTCTTCTACGATATACACCAACACAGTGCATAATACCTGGGTAGCATGTCAAACTACCTGGGTTAAAATACCTACTCCAACACGTGAATGGATTTTCAGGGGTTCCTTTGATGGTCAAGTGAGATAATACGTGTTTCATATGTCAATTTGGTTGGGCTACAGCCCCCAGTTATTTCATCAAACATCAATCTCCAGCCAACCCTATGGTTAAGGAATCTGGACCCCACAAGGCCAACTGCAGTTCAAATCCTGGACCTAGTGGCTTGAAAACCACATTGAGCACTTGTGCATGTGCGCCCCCCAGTCTCAACAAGATAGAAAAATGGAGAAGAGATTGTGGCATGACCACACCTCATTGGGGGTTTATTTCTCCCTCTCTCTTTCTCTGTTTCCCTATATCTCTGGCAAGTTCATGCACCCGCTGGCAATTAAACAAAACATAACATTAACCTCAGTGTTGCAGTGAAGGTATTTTCTGGATGCAGTCACCTCCACCTCTGCCCACGGATAGCAGCTTTTTAGCTCTGCCCATCCTAACAGCCTCGCCTATGGACATCCCACAACTGCATAAGCCAATTCCTTGCAGTACATCTCTCAATATATATTTCCTATTGGCTCTGTGTCTCTGGTAGAATCCTGACAAATACAATGTATGAAGGGTGTAGAACAGATACTGACCCAGGAAAGGGCTCAGAAAGCTTTTGCTTCTATTTCTATTGGTGACAATGGTAGCAGTGGTGATGGTGGTGGTGGAAATTTGCTATTACCTAATGCAAATTTCTGGAACTTTCCTATACTGTTCCAATTCCCATTATGTTTCCCATTACCATCAATAAGTACATTTTTTCTTATTAGAAGTGACTCAATGTTTGATTCAAAAGTTGCAGCCGCTGAAAATACTCTGCTTCACCATCAAAGCTACAATCTCCACAGCCCAATAACTAATGCACGTCCTAAGAGAAATACTTGTTTTAGGCAATGAATCATCAGCCTGGAGAAATTCCTCATCCTTTGAGTACTTTGTACAAATTCTACATAGGCATCTTAGTTGTTTTTTTTTTTTTCTTTTTTTGGAGAGGTTTTTGCTATAGGGCGCGTGCGCTCGCCAGACAGACAGAGAGAGACAGAGAGATAGAAAGCAGGAAATCACCCACCAGGGGGGATGGCCACGCCGCAATCCCTTCTCCTCCATTCTCCTCTTGGGATCTTGGGCACGCACGCACACGCGCCCGGCGTGAGTTTAAGCCGCCGGGTCCGGGACTCGAACCGCGGTCGACTACGTGGGAGTCCAGCGACATAGCCATTACGCTAACTGCTGGTCCCCTGGCATCTTAGTTGTTTTGTAAAAGCCTAAGAATTATATTTCCTTCTGTTTTCTCTCCTGTATTTTTAGCACTCTTTTATGTATATTAACTTTTTTCCTTTGCTACTTCCATTTAATGTGACAGAATTCCTTCATTTCCATAAAGTTATTTGCTGGAACAATCAAGCCTCTATAATGACTTTATTGTAACTGTGACTGCTTCGTGTATAGAGGAAGAGTCACACAAATGACTCTTCCACCGCGTGAAAATCACATTATTCTACTTACCTAAATGTCCCATGTAAGGTATTTTCTACTTTCTAATCTAGTAGTCTCAACTACTTCACTACTACTTTGTCTTCTGGAAGCATGCCTTACTGGGTTATTTGGAAGTCACTTATCAAGCACCTACTAGAACAGAAAGAATGTGTTGTGTTTCCTATTCTCATCAAGTTTGATGAGAGATTAACACAAACAACTGAACTACTTGGAAGAAGCGGAAAACTGCCATGAGGGTGGTTTGGACAAAGTGTCACAGGGATTCTGAGAAGAAAAAAGTCACATCCAGTGGGAATGGGTGATTAAAATCAGAAAAACCTAATGAGGGGCAGCCAAGTGGCATGGTGGTTAAGGCAGCCGGATCCTACATGGCTGCACAGTTTGAGTCCCAGACCCAGTAGCTTGAAAAACATTCAGGGCACATGTACATGCATGGCCCGAATCCCAAGAGGGGAATGGAGAAGGGAGTGCAGTGTGACTGTTCCCTCTGGGGGTTGATTTCTCACTTTCTGTCTGTCTGTCTCTCTCTCTCTCCCCCTCTCTCCCTCTCTCCAGAGACCACACATACCCTATAGCTAAAACAAGAAGAGAAGAGAAGAAAGAGAAGAGAAGAGGAGAGGAGAGGAGAGGAGAGGAGAGGAGAGGAGAGGAGAGGAGAGGAGAGGAGAGGAGAGGAGAAGAGAAGAGAAGAGAAGAGAAGAGAAGAGAAGAGAAGAGAAGAGAAGAGAGAAGAAAGGGAAGGGAAGGGAAGGGAAGGGAAGGGAAGGGAAGGGAAGGGAAGGGAAGGGAATGAAAGGGAAGGGAGAAAAACGGAAAGAGATGAAGAGAAGAGAAGAGAAGAGAAGAGAAGAGAAGAGAAGAGAAGAGAAGAGAAGAGAGGAGAGGAAAGGAAAGGAGGAGACGGGAAAGAAGGGGAACGAAGAGGAAGGGAGGGGAGTGGAGGGGAGGGGAGGGAAGGGAAGGGAAAGAAAGAAATGATAAGAAAAGCCTAATTACCGAGATGGCTTCTGAGATTATTCTTTTAAAAATATCTAAGGATTTCAACAGGCTGGCAAGGAGGTAGGGACCGTTTCAGAGAATGACAATAGCGCAGGAGTACTAGAAGTGACTCACTTTATACGTGAGAGAAATGACAGACACCCAAAACCACACAGCTAGTTCGTGGCAATAAGAATCCCAAGAGGGCTGGATGGTGGCACAGAGGAAAGTAATGCTCTGAGGCTGGGCTATGTAGGAGGGTTCCGGGTTCATGTCCGGGGACCTCCCTGAACGTTCTGGGCACACACCTGCCCATGATCCAGGGCTGGATGAGGCTGGGGACAGATCTCATTGTACAGGACCTGCTGGGTATGTTTGCTATCTCTCTTTCTCTCATTCTCTTTCTTGCTTGCTCATGGAAGAAAAAAACAAAAACTTAAAAATAAATGCCCCTCCTGCTCTGCCTCCTCCTGTACTGGGCCATCTGGAACTCCCAGTCTGATTTCACCTTCTCTGAATTGGAACCTTGTCCTCCTGGAGGATGCAACAAAGGTCGTGTTGCTTTTTCCTTTATAGCCCATGAACTTCAGAGCTTGAGTGGTGTTCTCCGAGCTCCCAGAGCTATTTTCAAAGCTTTCATTTGCTTTTCCTTCTTCAAAATATCCCACTCAGAAGCTCATACGATCAGGCTATGGTTCATTCACAACCCCTCCTTGTGGGTCATTTATCTAGCAACCTCCTAGTCCCTCCTCCACTCCCTGGTGACACTTGTCCTAGTCCAGCCCCTCTTGCTACCCTCTCATCCCAGACAACCACTAACATGACAGCCCTTTCATTCCTCTCCCCTCTCTCACCCCTCCTGCCTCCCTGGAAAACCTCCAAACCTAACTATACTCAATATATAATCAGGCCATATTCTGTAACTAAATTTGGCTAAAGAAAATTATGTAATACTACTAATTAGGTTCACCATAAATCCATTTCTCCACCCTGTGAGAATTTAGACCACACCTGCTCAGATACTCAGCCTATCTTCCAAGCCACTGGAAACGGGATTTGAACTACAGTAAACTGTGTGAGATCTAGCTTCCTTTGACCATAGTCTATGAGGCCAGCCCTAGAAGCTATTTAAATGGAGCTCTCTTATCATCTACCATCAAATCTATGTATACACCTTCTTCTGTGCCTGTGCTTTCTACCTCTTTTCCTGCACTTACTGAGAAAGATGTCTTGTCTGAAAAACCCACCTGCTCCCTTGGATCTCTGGATTCACTCTTCTGAACTGATCTGATCTGATCTAACCTAGTTTCTCTGATCTTAGAGATCACCATTGGGGGCAGCTGGTGGAGTGGTGGTTGAGGCAGCTGGATCCCACATGGCTGACAACATGGTTGAGTCCTAGACCTGGTGCTTGAAAAACATGCCAGACACATATGTGCATGTGCCCAAAATCCCAACAGGGCAGTGGAGAAGGGATTGTGGAACAACCATCCTCCCTGTGGGTGATTTCTCACTTCCCCTCTTTCTCTGTTTCTTTGTCTCCCCTACAAGTGCACATACCCTATAGCAATTTTATTTAACCACCTTCAAACAGTCGTATGAGCCAACAATCCACTACTAGGTATATGTCCAGAGGAAAATAAATCAGCATGTCTTAAAGATATCTACACCCCAATGTTTACTGCAAGATTCATAATAGCCAAGATATGAATCAACCTAAGTATCCATCCACAGACAAATGGATAAAGAAAATAAGGCACACACATACCTACACACACATAGCGGAAAACTATTCACTATATATATATATTTTTTTTTTTTTTTGAGAGCTTTTACTGCTATAGGGCACATGCACTCATCAGAAAGACAGAGAGAGACAGAAAGTGAGAAATCACCCCCCAGGGGGGATGGCCACACGCAATCCCTTCTCCTCCAGTCTCCTTTTGGAATCTTGGGCATGCATGCACACACGCCTGGTGTGAGTTTAAGCCACTGGGTCTGGGACTCAAATCACAGTTGACTACATGGGAGTCCAGCGACATAGCCAACTGCTGGTCCCGAAAACCATTCACTGTTATGAAAGATGAAATCCTGTCACTCAAGGTTAAATGCGCAAGCCTGGAGAACAATATCTTTTTTTTTTTTTTTTTTTTGGAGACGTTTTTGCTATAGGGCTCGTGCGCTCGCCAGACAGACAGAGACAGAGAGACAGAAAGCGAGAAATCACCCCCCAGGGGGGATGGCCACACCGCAATCCCTTCTCCTCCATTCTCCTCTCAGGATCTTGGGCACACATGCACACGCGCCCGGCGTGAGTTTAAGCCACCAGGTCCAGGACGTGAACCACGGTCAACTACGTGGGAGTCCAACGACATAGCCATTACGCTAACTGCTGGTCCCGAGAAAAATATCTTAAGTGAAATAAGCCAGACACAGAGAGAAATACCATATATTCTCGCTCACGTTTGGAAATTGAAAAAGATGACCTCTTAGAAATAGAGAGATAAAGAATGACTACTAAAGGGGAGAATAGAAGCACGCAGATCAATGAAATTAAAATTATAGCTAGATGAGAGGAACAATTTCTACTGTTATAAACTACAGCAGGGAGAATATAACAACGTACTGTTTACCTCAGAGTAATTAAAAAGATTTTGAATGTTTCTATCACAAAGCAATGACAAATGGTCAAGATGACAGGTATACTAACTACCCTGATTGAATCATTACACATTGTAATGGAAAAATCACATTGTACCCCTGCAAATATGCATAAGTAAATGACACTTTTTAAAAGATCACCCTCCCTTGACCCAAGACACCTTTAGTTATCACCCTATTTCTTTCGTTCTCTTTACAACAAACACCTCAAAAGAATAACTGCATCTCTTGGGACCAGCAGGTGGCGTGGTGGTTAAGGTGCTGGACCCTCCCACGTGGCTGACCATGGTTCAAGTCCCAGACCTGGTGGCTTGCATTTTCACTTTCTCTTTCTTCTCTCTCTCTCATCAAATTAAAATAAATGAATGAATAAATAAAAATAAATAATTTTTTAAAAAAGAATAACTGCATCTCCCATCCCACTTTTTTACCTCCCAATTACCTCAACCACTCTAACTGAGCTCCTGACTCATCCATGTCCATGACCTGCAGGTAGTAAACCCAATGGGCACATCCATGCCTTCACCAAAGCGATCCTCTTAGCAGCATTTGGTGTTATCGACCACTCCGTAATTTCTGAAACGCTCTGTCTCACAGAGAGTGTCACAACACTCTCCCAAGTTTCCTCTTAACTCCTTGGCCTTCCTTTCCCCTCTTAAACTCCTCTTTTTCTATGTTACCTCTAAATGTGTTACCTCCACACTTCAGAGTGGCCTTGGATTCTCTTCTTTGTCTCTATCAACATTTATTTCTCAGGTGATCTCTCTTGAGCCTCTGGTTCCAGTCACTTCCACTAACAGGGGAAAGATCCCCGAGGAAGTCTCAAAGTCCTTAAAGTGACAAAGGACTCCAGGTAGAAATTAGGCTGCACTCAACCAAGTATCCCCCAACCAGACTGACTTCTGAGGGTTGGTTACACGCTTCTCCCCAGGAGGTGGCCTTTCCCCAGCGAGGACGTAACCATAACCCAGGCTTCCCCAGAGCCATCCTTCATGTTTAAACCTCACAATCCCAATCCCAATTCCACCGCCTATCTCAGAGTGAGTGACCTCTTTTCAGCATGAAATCCCTATAACTACCTCTTGTCGTCTATAAGAATCACCTGACTCTATCTGAGATTTTCTACGCTACATCAGACCCTTACTTACAAGGTACGTTTCATCGTACACTACCTTGATCATATGTCTTTTGCACAGGATCTTTATACTTCTCCATCACTAATGCCCCCAAAATAATTGACCATTTATGTGCAGGTCCATAATATTCTACCGGGGAATGCATTATGGCACAAGGAAAACAAAAAGTTCAATTTAACAGTAATAAATGCTTTACACTTACGCATATAATCCACATCAAAAATCATATTTTTTCCTATGTCATATCTCAAAACAAAAGCTAGTTTCCATAAGAAGGGAAAGCAGGTTAACTCAAACAGTGAAGAAAAGAGTGATGTTTGGATTTAAAACCTGACATAGATTTTTGAAAGATACTGATATTTGCTGGCATTTTACTGAGTTTAATTCTGAGCATGAAATTTAGACTTCCGCAGAGACAAAACCATATACCTATAAACAAAACAAACAACTCTCCTTCCCGTTCGAACTTTGAATGAATTTCTTTTGCAGCACTCTCCAAATCTGAGTACTACATCTGCTCTTCCAGGCATTTTAAAATAGACTGGACTCTGAGTGCTCAAGAAGAATTCAAGTGACAACTAAACTAAAATAAGGTGGAAACAAAAGGCTCATGTCATGTTTCTCAAAGCATGTTTCAAGGCGAGTAGTGCATCGGAGAGTAACGCTGACTATGACCCAGCCTATTCTTTTATTTGGGTTATGAATAATTTATTTATGGCCTTTAGTAAGAACCAGACATTGCCTCATTACTGTCTTGTCTAAGAAATATGTCTTGCAATGAAACTGGTGGGTGAGACCGTTTTTTATTTTTATTTTTTTCATTATGGTGGTATTTGCGTTAAAATTAAGAGTGATATTATTAGATGATCTGTGAAAGTCAATGTCTCCAGAACTATAAATCTATGGCTAGAAGGTATCAATTGATGTTTACTAGCAATTCTGCGACTAAATTGGAAAGATGTACTGAAGTACTCAGAGTCCTGAGTCTTACTATCATTTTTCTTTTTTTTTTCCACGAGCACTCACCAGAAAGACAGAGAGAGACAGAGAGATAGAAAGCGACAAATCACCCCCCAGGGGGATGGCCACGCCGCAATCCCTTCTTCTCCATTCTCCTCTCAGGATCTTGGGCATGCACACATATGCACCCAGCGTGAGTTTAAGCCACAGGACTGGGACTCAAACCGCAGTTGAGTACATAGGAGTCCAGCGACATAGCCATTATCCCAACTGTTGGCCCCACTATCAATTTTTTTTAATTGCTAGGGGACACGTGTGCTTGACAGGAGAAGGAGAGAGAGAGAGAGAGAGAGAGAGAGAGAGAGAGAACTCCCCAGTGGGCTGTGCTCATGCTGCAATTCCATCTTCATTTCTCCATCCTGTCGAGATCTGGGGCACACACACACCAAGACTGGGACTCGAACTGTGGTCAGCCACGTGGAATCTGGCTTCCAATGCACAGAGTTTAATCACTTAAGGTTGATTCTTTCCTGACCATTATTAAACCATGTACATAAAGAGGGACCACAAAACACTGTGTTCCAACTTTGAGTATCTTAGGAGCTTGGGAAAGGTAAACATTTAATATCTAGTAATCTAATATCACATCCATTTCCTACCTGACTTTGCATTTAAGGTGAATTTTTTTTTTTTTTTTTTTTGGAGAGGTTTTTTTCGCTATAGGGCGCGTGCGCTCGCCAGACAGACAGAGAGAGACATAGAGACAGAAAGCGAGAAATCACCCCCCGGGGGGATGGTCACGCCGCAATCCCTTCTCCTCCATTCTCCTCTCGGGATCTTGGGCACGCACGCACACGCACCCGGCGTGAGTTGTAAACCACCGGGTCCGAGACGCGAACCGAGGTCGACTACGTGGGAGTCCAGCGACATAGCCATTACGCTAACTGCTGGTTCCCTTAAGGTGAATTCTTGAGCCAATAGTTCAATTAGTTAGTGAACTATTAAAAAGCAGGAATGATCCTAGGTGATCTAAGTGTTTTGGGGCAGGCATATCTGCATTTCAATCCCAACTCTACCTTGAACCAGCTATGGAACTTCAGGCAAATTGGTTAACCCCTTACTTCATTTCCTTTTTCTGAAATAAAGGTGCTAATATGTATCCTCAATAGGTCTGTAGTTTTGATTTAATGATATCAACATATACATGGTGCCTGATTTCCAAGTAATGTTAGTTCCCTTCCTGTGACCAATTCCATGCCTGGAATCCATGCTAGACACCATAATATCACCACTGCTTACTGATTCCCACATATTTCAATAGACTAGTCTCCTATATGTTGTCTCTTTAGGGATCCAAGGTTTGCAGGGCTTTGGAGCTCAAGGATAAGGGCAATCTCCATTCTAATGTACCATTTCATGGATAGAACTCATAGTTTACAAATGGTTATGAGCTAAAATAATTAAAATATTAAAGCCTTTCTATAACAAAGTAATGCCTATGGGCTCAGCTAGATTTAAAACAAAACAAAAACCTAGATTTAGGGACCAGCAGTTAGCATAATGGCTATGTCACTGGACTCCCATGTAGCTGACCGTGGTTCGAGTCCCAGACCTGGTGGCTTAAACTCATGCCAGGCGCATGTGCGTGCATGCCCAAGATCCCAAGAGGAGGATGGAGGAGAAGGGACTGCGGCGTGGCCATCCCCCCTGGGGGGTGATTTCTCGCTTTCTGTCTCTCTGTCTTTCTGGAAAGCACATATGCCCTATAGCAAAAACCTAAATTTAGATTTGTAACACTCATTGAGTTTATTAATACATCTTCTCCAGAGCAAAGAGAAGGAAGTGGTTATGACAACAGGGGGAAAAAAAATAAAAAGAATGATGAGAATACAGAAGAAAGTAAAATGTGATCAGAACAAACACAAGTGTGGTGGCAACGTCACTCCAGCTTCCCTGGTAGGTACAGGTTACCTGCCCCACAGTCAGGACAGGAGATTTCCAACCCAGGGGTCAGCCGTGAACTCTCTCTAGCATGACTGTGCTCACTGCCATGAGTGTGAAAGGATCAAGACTCAAATCTATAAAATTAGATCCTGGCTTGAACAAAATAAGTTCTAAAGGACTTAAATATTTAATTATATAAATTAACTTACTAGAAGACAGCTGAGGTGCATATTCCTACCATTTTGTACCTGACCCGATATAAAAGATGACAATTTTATTTAAGTCTTAGCTGGATTTGGCAACACAAAGATTTTGGTGACGCATATATGTATGTGTGTGTGTATAAATAAATATATATAAATAAAAATTAAAGATAAATAATACATTGAAGAAAGTATTTATAGTATATGTGATAGAGAAAAGAAAAAGAGCCAATATGTACTTCTTTAAAGTTAAATGTCATTGCTACTCAAATAAATGTATATTAAAGCATTTAAATGACATTATACCTATCAAATTTGCTAAAATTTTAAAAATTAATAGATAGATTAGATAAGCATAAGAATACAAACCCCATCAATATTTCTGGGGAAGAGCTTTGGCAACTGTATTAAAAGATTTAAATATTGCACAGTTTAGATTCAGTAAATATGTTCTAATAAAATCATCATGATTTTGCACAAAATTTTATTATAAGAATGGACTGACTCCATAAGGCAGTGGTTAAAAGAGCTATATCCCACATGGCCAACCGAGGTTTGAAACGCCACCCCGTGGCTTGAAAAACACCCTGGGTACAAGTGCCTACAATGCCCTAAATCCGACAGGACAAAGAGAGAGAGGAGAAGGGATTGTCTTTTGCTTTTAAAAAGTATTTGTATTTCTTTTTTTTTTTTTTTTCTTTTTTTGGAGAGGTTTTTGCTATAGGGCGCATGCGCTCGCCAGACAGACAGAGAGAGACAGAGAGATAGAAAGCAGGAAATCACCCCCCAGGGGGGATGGCCACGCCGCAATCCCTTCTCCTCCATTCTCCTCTCGGGATCTTGGGCACGCACGCACACGCGCCCGGCGTGAGTTTAAGCCGCCGGGTCCGGGACGCGAACCGCGGTCGACTACGTGGGAGTCCAGCGACATAGCCATTACGCCAACTGCTGGTCCCAAAAGTATTTGTATTTCTTAAAACATATATGAATAACTATGGTCATTTTGAAGGTATTTTTAAAGGAAAAAACATCTGAAAAATCCCAATCAATTTTTAAAAATCACGAGGAAAAGGATAACTGGAGAGAAAAGTTTAGAGCCTATAAAATAGAGACTACCCCCTGGCAAAGGCCTAGAGAACATTCTTAAACATGTTTTGTGAAATAGTGGGCATCATTTAATTACAGAATAATATTATAACATTAATAGAAAATATGTTACTATGAAAAAGTGATTCCAAATTAACTGACTGCTTTTACTGATGGAAC